>VYXD01014214.1:274339-291864 GCA_013397195.1 Hylia prasina | reverse complement strand
TCTTTTTTTCAAAGCAGGACACTCTAACGTGAAGAGAGCAGAGCAAGGTGTCAGTCTGTGCTCACCTATGTCATTTTGCAGGGAGGTGTTTCGAGACAGGTTCCTGAGCAGCGACACCGCCGTCCTCTTCACGGCGGGGTGGCTGACGTGCAGCATGGCCCGGATGCCGGGGAGCCCGTTTGCCTTCTGAACCACAGTCCGGGCCACTGCAAATGGCATCTGTGCAAAGGCAGTTCCGTGTCATTACCACGAGTGCAGAGCCTCAGAAAAAGCCACACACAGCCAGTCCTCTGCACCAGGTGAAGGATATTTGGAATAGTTATAAGCCAGAGATACATGAGTTGCAACAGGAAAGGAAGGTGATATAAAAGAAGTTTCAAGCCCTCTTTCTCCCAGGTGCTCTTTGGCTAGTTCTTCAGACAGAGATCATTAGTTTCTTCAACACAAAAATGATCTGCTGTTGTGTCAGAGCCCTCCTCTCTCCACAGGACTGTCTTCCACAAAATGACTTTTTTAGCGCTTTAAACATCTGCTCATCCCTCATTGTATAATGACTTAGCAAATTCCACACATGGAGATGCACACAGAGGCAGAAGAAGCAGACCCCATTACCTGCCAAGCAAGGAAAATCTGCACTGCTGGTTATGACTTTCCCTTCAATGTTCTTCATTTTCCTTCACCATGCCAGTGAGCCAGTGGTTATTTGAGATCTGTTGCACTGCAGCCCTGAACTCTATGCATTCACATCAACAACTAAATGAAAAGGAAAAAGGCTGACTTACTGGTCCAGTGCCAGCTGTGAGGTTCTGAAGAGCTCCCAGGGATGCTTCCTGGGTATAGTTTCTGGTACTCTTTGCTATTAAGGAGAGGTATATCCTAATCAGTGTAGAATGCCAGAGCGATTCAACACCTTTGGGATTGCTCTTCTCCTCAGGCAGCGGGGTGTCCTGCTGCTTCTAAACATATAAACAGATCAAGCCTTCAGAACAGTGACCTTTAAGCTTAATGCATCACAAGCTGAACTAGCCGTTTTGTAACTCTCTATGACCAGGTTGGTTGGAGACTGTGAACTTCTGAGCTCAAATAATAACGTGCAAAATTTCAGTATTTAATGATAGTGGCCAGTCCATCCAATGGAGTATTCCTCAACTAGCAAAACATTTGCTGTGTCATTGTCATCAGCAGCAGCTGGATGAGAGAGTCGGTGTCAAGAAGAAGTTGGTGTCAGACTGTCAATAAATTTGTATTTTTGGGGCAAGGAAGTGTCACCCTACCAGATACATCAATAACAGACTGTTAATTAGACTACAGCCTTATTCTCCAGAGGTTACTAGAAGTTCTTAACCAAATGAGATGTAACTAATCATGTACTTTACCTCTTTCACTTTTCTGCTCCGTGTTCCAAAACAGCCTGGTGTTTTATCATTGTTAGAAATATTTCTTCTTTGCATATATATGCTCTGGGCATAGCTCTCAGGGAGCTCTATCTCTAGCTGGTAGGAAAGATTGTGAAGAATGCACACACAGTTCTCTGTGGCCTAAAATAACAAAAGAATAGAAACTGAATGCTTTGGCATGTGTTGAAGGGACACGTATAGACACGGGAAGAGATTTAATTTTTGGATCTTCAGTAACTGTCTGCAGAGTTTCTAATGCCTCATGGAAGGGCCAGGCTTCATGCCAGTGATCCACCAGACTGCCTTTACACTGATAAATGGAACATGCCCTGGGATGTTCCTGAGCACAGAGGCCAGCTGGCACACAGGGCTGCATTCGGAGGGGCGTGCGTGCCTGTTGGAAATGGTCCTGGGACATAATAATTCCTGAACTGTGCCTGGGAATTGTTTGGGCTAGTGCTACTTGACACAGGCCAGAAGTGTGCCAAGAAATGTTTAAGAGCTTAGGAGTAAGGATGATCATGTACACACCTCACCATAGCATCAGCAAGAGGAAAGCTTTTTATCTTCCCCAAGGAGGAAGCATTTTTCTGTGGTAGAATGCTTTTTAAAATAAGATGTTCCTTTCTGAACGTGGCTAAGGTCAGGTCTACAATTTCTAAGTGATGAGTCTGGTGGCAAATAGCTTTATTACCAGTTCCCCCTTTTTTGAAAGTCAAAAAAGAATCAGTGGTTGGTTTTAAGACAAAATGCAGCAGGGAGCTTCTGGCACACGTGTAATGTGCTGGATTCTCCCTGAAGCTAATGGCACTGGATACAGGGAGATGGGGAAGCTCAAGTAACTAATCCTAGAATAGAGCTATAAATGTGCAGTAATTACCACTACACAGCACAAGTTATAGCAGGCCCACCAGAAGTGCCCCACAGGCTGCAGCTAACGTGACAGCTGCTCCTCTCACCCAGCTTCAGCCAGCTGAAAGAGTCTGTGTTCAGGGTTCACCTGCATTCAGTGGTGGGAGGAAGAGTGAGAGAAACTGGCATATGGAGGTGTCCAAGTGCTTGTAGTTACTGGCTTAGGTTGCAAGGAAGAAAAGTGCAGCTTTTTTTTTTTTTTTTCCCCCTAAAAAAAGCCTAGGAAAATCAGCTCTACTCTAAATGATGCAAGCTCCTCAATCACACTGCCACCCAAAGGGATTTAGGTTCTTCATTTCCTAAGGGGTATGTAGCATTAAATATATAGGAGAGTAACCAGATTAATTTTTCAAGCTTCTAGCTAGCTAGCACCCTGAGAACCAAAAAGGCAACATCTGACTCTTTTGTGTTTCAGAATTTCTGGAAGCTGTGATTTTATCTCACTTTTTTAAGAAAACAGACAGAAGTTTCTACCTTTCTCTCTAGTGATTCTGAAAATGCTTTCCCAGTGCTGAGTTATGTTATTCTTTTAGATTGCAGGATAGTACTTCAAAAAGCTTCTTCCACCTTTGGTGACAGTTTTAAAAGGCCCGGAAATAAGTTTTGCAATTACAACACAGCTATTTCTGAACATTGGTTTCTAAACATCAACAGAAAAATGTTCACTTGGCAATTTCCCCTAGGAAAACACTTTTCATCTCAAAGAGTACCTTGTCATTGGGCTCATGGTCTGCAATAGCTCCTTGGATATAATACACAAGAGAATCAATCAAGCCCTCACATTCTCTCATCTTCTTCCTTCCTTCTGGGCCGGCAGAGCTCATGTTTCTGTGCAGGAAAGAATATGTTGGGCAGAAGAGATTTAGTCAAAGGTATTTTCTTGTACTCCTCTGACAAACTTTTCCAGCTAAATCTCAAAGATACTGAAGTTCAGGTTGACTGCTTCTTTTCTTCAGAGGTGTAAGAAAATCTGAGCCTCTTCTAGATAATATTTTCACTGCCAGACAAAAATACTCCAGGGAAACAAACCGCTCTGTTTGGACAGATAAGGTAAAACCTGACTCAAATTTTCATCTCAGAGTTGAGTTAATCCTTTTTAAGCAGTCAAAAAAAAAAGACCTTGGGCTTTTTTTCACTATTTAATTTTCAGATATAGTTTTAATATTTAGGATGGTGAAAATATCAGAGGAGAGATGCCTGTAAAAATTTCCACAGATGTCCTTTAGAATTAATTTAGTTACACTGAGCTGGTTCTTGATCCAAGATGACCCATCAACAGGTACATGATCTGAGAGTTTTAGCAGCATCTCTACAGTCACATGCAAAGACCCACTCTGCCTGGCTTTCAAGTGACATCTGCTGTGCTTTGCTTAAACCAAGTACAACTTATGAATGAATTACAAAACTGATTTAAAAAGTCTTGAAAAACCAAACACAAACTTGCTGCTTGAAGTTGCTTGGCTCTAAACAAGCCACTGATTTCCATGGAAGAAACAACACTTATGATTTTGGGGTATAATTATTTTTACAACTCAACAAAGTCTGAATTATTGAATACTGGACTGGAAATCCAGGTCTTATTTTTTTTTTACTCCCACAGCTCTGCTGGACAAAAGACTGCACATTAAAGCTTCTTTGTTTGAAATAACATTAAATATAATCTAATCTTAGCATCCATCAAAGCACAGAGGGACATGTTCCTTTTGATAGTTTCAGGTTGCTTATTTTGCATGCTTACTTTGCCCAATAAAAATTACAACTTTTAAAATTTTACTAATGAAGCCAGTAAGGTTTAAACTTTCCTGTGGCTTATGACTGTAAAATGAATGCAGCATTTTATACACTGCCATTTCTCTTCTACTTTTTTTTTTCCTCTGGGAAGTACATATTCAGGTTAAATACTAAGCGCTGTAACTACAACTTTACTTTAGGTCATGATGTTAACGATGTCTCTATTTATGAGTTCACTTATTCTCTCATGGAATTACATATCACAGAATCAATATTCAGATCCCACAACATGGCCTACTATAAAAATCCCTTTGGAATTTAATTTTACCTATATATGTCACATTCAAGGCATGTCACCCTTTCCTATGTTTATGCTGACAGAAGTGCACACATTACAGCCCCCCTGGTGCATAGCAAAAATGGTTTCTGGGGCACAGAGACTAAAAATACTGTTAAAGATAAGTGTGGAATTTCCCTCGCCAAAGACACTTCAGCTGATCCAGTGTTTTGTTTTGTCCCAGTACATATTTTAAAATCCCCTCAACTTTTTACAACTGATCCTGCTGAATGGTTGTGCAAGGAGAGGCCATGCCCTGGCCTTGCTGTCAGCATGAAGACAGTAAAGAGCTTTATAGCTCAGGAGGCAGAGAAGAACCAGAATTAGGGGCACTGTCTTGTTCTGCAAGGGAAATTAATTACTGGGCTCTGTTTCATTAAGAAGTTGATGCTCATCCAGAGGCAGATATCAGTGTGTGTCCATGTGCACGCCTGTACACACAAGTTACTCTTTTCTCCACCTTTCCCTGCTTCCTCAGTGTGACAACGTGGACTGGGAAGGGAAGAGTTCCTGCTCTCCCACTCATCCAAACACTGCTGTAACCACCTTACTCAAAACAGGCTTAGAGAAGAGCATTTCAGGCAAAACCTCAGCTGACAGCTTAAATTGGTTTGCTGATTGAAGCTTGAGAAATTCCAGGAGATAAAAATATTAGTAGATTGGTAAAAAAAATAAATATTTCTGAGAAGTGTAGCAGAATTGTAAATGTAAATATATATATATTTAAACAATGGAGACATTTGGCTTAGAGAATTTCAAAACTGACTTTGTCTTGGCTTCCTAAGATTTGAGGTTCCCGACAACTGAAATGCCAGCCTCAGAGCTCACAGGCTGGACTTTTTACTGCAGTAAAAAGGAATTCCAGGAGGCCCTGAAATACTCAGTTCTTGCAATGTGAGGAGAACACAGCCTTAGGGAGATTGCTGCTTGTGGGGATGCTGTCCTCTAAATGACTCAGAATTTACAATTTGGCAGCACCGACCTATGAAAAATCCCTGACTTCTGGCATGCTTAGCTGTGGTAATCCTGGTGACATGCTCAAACTGTGCCATTTGCTGATGTGCATGCTGATATACATCTGTTTATGTGCCTCATTTATCTCATCTTGCATCTGCTGCTTCTGTCCCCTCCTGCACACATGCACGATGCAACTATATCTGTAATCAAAATAGCTCTTTGCCCACGGTCCTGTGGCATGTGAAATCAGCTAATTTCCTGGTGGGAAATATTAATTTGATTCACAGTTGTGAGGTAGATACAAAGAAATTTGACACAGTAAAACCAAGCATGACTTTGAAAGAAATAAAATGATGATAATAAATGTTCAATTAGCTGATAAATGGCACCAAATGAAAGGGATACTCCCTCTAAGCCAACACTGAGTCATACACTGACGGTTGGAAAAGGTTCTTGAACTGCTGTGAATGGTCCATGCAACTGATAAGAAGAAGGATTTTGCTCCTGGGACTCATTCTGCTAAAACTGGTAATGTGAATTTAATTCAATTACCAGACAACATTTTGAGAAATTCTATTCCCTTCATGCCTTGCACAGTTCAAAAATTCACCAATGAGGCAAAAGTGTCTGGGATCTACTTAGTAACTAGATGTGCCAGGCTTTAAGCTGCTTGTTGGAAGTAACAAAATTCCTTTCAGGAATTGGAGGAGCAGATAAACTGAAGAGGAGGCAAGAGGAGATAAGAATGGATGGAAATAAACTTAAAGGAATGGAAATACTATGCAAGAGGCCTTGGTTCAAAGACGTGTTATCATCAGTCATTTGTTTTACATTCTCTCTTAGAAGCTGCCATTATGAGTCCAAGCTTTTCAGCACTCTGGGAGAGCTTTGGCTTCACTCCTCTCCAGAGTAAATGGAAGCAGATGTTTATGCAGCCTCCTGGGCTGAAGTGCAATGATACAATTTCCTCCAAATACAGCTTTCCACTGTCCTTGTGGGTCACTGTGTAATTCGCAAGAAGCTCAGACAGGAGCTGGGACAGACAAACTGTGAAAAATAGTAACGAAAAAGGAAAGATGACTTTTATTTTACTGGGTGAGAAGAGAGAGGTTATCTGGGTGAAGAGAGAAAGGTTTCCAGGATAGGCTGACTATCCTGGAGTTAGTTGTCTAGAAAGTTTTGAAAAGCTAGAATACATGGGGGCACAGGATGCTTCAGTTACAGGGCAGTTAAAAAGGAAGGCTGGGTAGTGAAGTACAGCAGCTTCAGCACTTAGATTAAATGTTTTGCAGGGGAAAATGTATAAATGTATAAATTTGGGGAAGTTCAGCATTGCAGAAGTCTGGGAAAAGGTATTTGAAGATAAAAATGGAACCAGTTCATAATCAGCTTTCCAGGTGTGATACAAACAGCCTTCCACTAAGCCTTCCTTTCAGAGGACAAGTCATGCCAGAGGTTGGTTCACTTATGTATATAAGTAATATTCAAAACCATGCATTCTACATGCTGCTGGGATCTTATCCTTTCTTATCCATACTCCTCAGAAGAGTATGGGGAAATATCTTGAAGACTTTTATCCTTTGTACTGCAACTGGAAGAAGAACTTTTATGTGTAGGACTTTCAGGCCAAGAAAAAGTGACTTTACCTTTAAAATCCTACAGGACTTGTCTAAAAATGTCTGTAACACTCCTCTGGATAGTTTAATACATCAGTTTTACTCATTCAGCTTCTTGTCAGGCAACCAGTGAAGTCTGTTGATTTGGCTTACTCCGTGGGTCCAGGCTTTTTATCATATTTCACAACTAAACAACACTTAACTGCCAATGAAGAATTCCATGGCGTACACAGCTTATTTTTATTACATAAAGTTTGTGACCTCTGGTTTCTGTAAAGCTTTGCTTCTTTTTTAAGAGGGTTTTAAGACAAAATACAGACCTAGAGAATGGGATTAACAAATCCTTCTAACATCAGACTTCCTTATCAGTGACCGCATACACTGAACACAGGCGTCGAGATTCGGGATCCCACAATGCTTCTGGAAATAACTGGGGACTGGTCTGGTCATGCACTCATTCCAGTGCTTGGAAGTACCTGCAATATTATCTGCTAGATGTGGATTCACTTCTCCTGCTGCTGTTTTTTCAAAGAGGATGAAGGTAATTTATAACTTGGTAATGGTGTGGTGCAGTGCATGTGCCCCTGCCAGATGCTATTGTTGGATTTGGGCTGTGGTTGTCACTTTCAGTCAGCAGTTGTATGGAAATTTTTGAAAAGAAGCTCTGGCATCCTCCTGTACCTAAGTACAGTACTATGCATAATGTATTGCACTTCAAAGTACTATTTTTACCCTCCAATAGAAGCTGCAGGCTATAGATTTTATCAACATGCCCAACAAACATGTTAGCATTACAAAAGGGAAGACTAATTACAGATTTATATTCTGGCAAATAAGTAGGCTCTTTAAACATATTCATGAGTAACATCATTCCCTCAGTGCACACCTTTATTTCTCCATGGTGTGCTCTTCTTTTTATTGATGCAGAGATTTTTTATTATTAATACATAAGGAAGGAATACTTCTAGTGACCTAATCTGGGAAGTGAGTCAACTTCCTGAGAAGACATGCAAACTGATTAATCTTAAAAATCTCAGCTATTTAGCCTGTACAAATAGGTAAGCCTCTTTAAATCTATTCTGTGCTAGGAAGTATGTGGCAATCCTGCAGACCATCTTTACCTGGGAATTTTCAAGCCCTTCCTTTTTTATTTCTAATTTTCAGCGTTGAAGCTCTTAAAAATGAGAAGGACTAGAATATGGACATCATATTTTTAAAATAGATAATGTGTCCTTAAGCACCTACATAAGGGCAGTTTTAGAGATTTTTAATTAAGGTTGGAGAGCTCACAGCAGCTCTGGAACAGCCCCAAGCACTGACTTTGTGTCCAGAGTAAGGTTAACCCAGGAATCTACTTTCATTTAAAGAACTCAGGAACTGTTACACCTTATTTATCACATGACAAGTTGTGTCAATCTGTTGAAACAAGCTCAGGAAGAGCAACACCAAGCTGAACCTGAGAATGATCTGTGCCCCCATCGGCTGCTTCATAAGGAAGAGACAGTTCCAGAGTCCAAACACCAAGAGAGGAGCAGCCAGACTGGTTTCTGCATAAATGCAGCTTGGGCTAATTAATATGAAAAAAGACAACCTCTTTCATTTCTTAGACAACAACACTAAGTGTTAGCTAGAGAGGTTTTTACTATGGGTGGTTAATGTTTCTTTGTATTTGTTTTTGAGTGATCAGAGTAAATAAAAGTTAATTATTATGTAGAGATGAAGTTCGTTAGTAGTTAGTGGCCTGACAGGAGCTCCTGCAGAAAAGGGTGTGTTATTGTTGAGTATTTTTTATAGCTTACAATTCATTTGTTTTCTGAAACCACATGAGTCAGAAACAGAGCTGTTTGCACCGGAAAAATCAATGCCATACACATACAACTACTCTGCTACAGGATATGTCAGCATAGCAGATATGTATGAGGCAAAATGAGCATCTTTCCAGCCTCCAAATTCCAAACTTAATTCCTTGTACTCTACTGGAAGGAGTTTAAACCTCAGGTCATGCCTTTGCAGTCGTATGTTACTCCTTAGTTCAAACGATGTCCTTTTGTGCATTTTTTAAATGTGTAAACTTACTTAATGTGCAATGACTTTGAACTCACAAAAGGCCCCCATTTCATAGACTGTTTAAGGTGTTTTTATTGAAGATGTGACTCTTATACTTCAGCCATTTAGGGGTGTGTTCTCTGAGGCCTTTGGTGTTTGTCTATAGTAACTGCTACTGTGTCCATGAGTACTGCAGATTGCAGTACTAAATGCACAACTATAAATCTATTCCTCCACCCCATGGCTGCAACTTGCTTGAAGTTGTGCAAAAGGCTGGACAGGGCTTTCTCTGGTTTAAAAAATGGCTTTTCCCTAATTTAAGTTGAATCACTTTCTAATCAGTTTAAGCAGAGATTATAATATGTTCAAACAAGCATCTTTGGTAGCAGCTGGAAACAGAACACATTTATGTACTTGTAGGTACCATGAACCCTTTCTAAGTCATCTGTTTGCATGAGAAGTGATTGTGGCTCGAGATGAATTCTGTGTATTTATCCAAAAATAATTGTGCAGACCTGTTTTGTCATCACTATTGCTTTGGGTAGTTGTAGATGGAGTGCTCACCTCAGGCATCCTGTGGCATTGTAGAAGATATCAGGGTCAGGCAGAACACTTGATTTTGGGTAATCTCTGTCTGGCCAGCCTGAGTAGGGGATGAGGACAGCTTCAGTCAGCGTCTGCAGGGCTTCTCTAACCAACAGGTGCTTCAGCTGGTCATTGGAGGACAGATTCCATAACAAACCTGTAATATCCACAATAAAATCAGGGAGGCAAAAAGAACTCATCTGCATTTTGAAGGAGTTAATTTCATACCCCTTGATGTTAATGAGTGAAGAGCCTGCCTGGCACTGATAATCTGAAGAGAAGAAGGAGGGGTTGGTAAGTGCTCACCAGCCCTTATCCAGGGACACGGAAACAGGGCAAAAAAGGAGGCACAGTTACCCATGTGAATAAAGTAAAATCTCTCCATAGCCAGTCTAATGCCCAGCCAAGAAGTGCAGTGTTCCACGGCTCTGCATTGTCCATCTGCCACAATCACCTTCTCTGTTACCAAAGCAGCACAAGCTAAGGGAAAGCAAACTCACAAAAGGGAGAGATGGGAGGTGCAGAGAGTTTACAGGAAATCTGCTGGAAGACAGGAGATACCCATTACCAAGTTTCTCTAACACTTTATAGCACAATTTCTCATAAGAGGGAAAACTGTTAACACTGGTTAGCCCCTACTGTCCAGACATTAGTCACTAAACAAATTATTAAGTAATGCTACAAACCTTGTCTATTCACAATCTCCAAAGCAAATTTCAAATATAATATTGTAGAACTTGTCAGGTTCCATTATGTCTTTTGCCAACAGACGACCATTCTTTTTACAGTACTCTTCCCTTGGAAAGTACACGTATTTCTGCTTTTCACTACAAAGACATTCATTGTTCCTCCAGCTTGCTGCTCTAAGTTTCACAGACCTCCTCCTCCACACACTGGCAGAGTATTAGTGAATGTTCCTTTTATCAGCTCACAACAACAACAACAAAAAAATGTTGCTTTTGTATCTCCTTACACTTTGAATTTAATTTCAGGTATTGTGAGCAACAGTAAAATCAAAACAAAAGCCAGCCAGAAGCAGCCCAGTCCTTCTTCTGGGATCAGCTCTTCAGCCTCTGAATCAGGGGATAAAAGGAAGAATGTAGTTTTCTGAAGGATAGGTAAGGCTTGCAGGAAATCAGACAAGCAGTCCAAAGGGCATTGGTAAGCGAAGCAGGTTAAGAGAGAAGGGCACAAATTCAAGGAATGGCACAGGGACAGAATATACTTCAAAAAAGAATACACTTGGAATTACAGGCAGGTACTTAGAATTGTCAGAAGAGAATTTGAGATATTGCTCTCACTGTAAATTTTCCAACAAAACCCTACCTTTACCCACAGGCACTGTCTGGGCTCAGAAGGATTCTCTCAGTGGTATTCTGGGTGTGGATGAATTTGTGCACATTAGAAAATGTCTTTAGGAGTGGATGGTTTCCTTGCACCTATGCTATATTCTTAGGAGCATAGCTTTCCCTTAGATGGTTATTTGGAAAAATGGGTGGGGTCTGCTCTTAAATTTACATGTATTTTAATGACAGTTCTGCTTGTGCTGTAATCTTCCCCGCAGGAAAAATTTTCTTTCATTTCTTATATTTATGCTGCATGATAACAAGATCAGGAGGTTAGCTGCTCCCTGGAGGCTCATCTGGCTTACCTTCAAAAGCTAAAATCTTTTGGTTCTTTCATGCCACGGCCATTTTACTTTCTGTTCCTCAGTGTGCTCTCCAAATGCTATAAAACTCCAATTCTGTCTTAGGTCCTGTGGTGTCTCCAAATGACATCCTCTCCTACAATTTAGGAGAAACCTCACTCCTTTCCTAAGAGATTTCTAAGTCGCTTGTATGCCAAAGAAAGGACAAAGCCTCTGTTCACTTTGTCTGTATCAATGCTTTTGTGAAGCTAGCAAATTCAGTCAAATTCAGTGATCTGGGGCAGGTCTGATTCCCCCTGTGAAGAGATCACATGAGCACAGAAATTGCACTGAACCTGGGCAGCTCTTTTCTGCATGGGGGCATTAGGCAGACTGGTCCACAGCAGCATTCAAACCCCTGTCATCAGCACAAAGCTGCTTTGTGGGGGCAGTGGTTTGGTGTTTTTTGTGTGATCACAGACTGTGAGGCAGTCGCAGCACATGCTGTAATCAGCATTTATCTTCACACACTCTGGTCACTCTCTCTTTTCACAGCACAATACAGGGCACAGTGCATGACTGGGCTCAGTCTGTATTCCTAAGCCTGGGTCTTGAAGAAAATACAGGCCATCAAAGTATTCTTTGAGAACATATGATAAAATATGGATTAATGTTAGGCACGTACTTCTCTGTATTAACACTGATGATCCTAATAAACCAGTGACCTTTAAAGATAAGCTTCTGATTTACTTATTTCTAAGCTTGATTTCTAAGCTTCTGAGATTTACTTATGTGCACAATATTCTCATCTCATTCATCTCATGGATACTATATTTCTGACAGGTAATGAAGTACAGTATCAGAAAACTTCTGTCTCAGAGTTTTAATTTACTTCTCTCCTATAAATTCCTTATCTTTGTATACTTTTGTCACCTGGAGTGGTTTGGTACCATGCTTCCCACACAGCAGCAGAAACAGAAAACTTCCCTCTGCTGAGCTTAGACGTCTTTATTAATTAATACTGCATGCTTTCAATCCTTGGCCAGAAGTCTTTCACTACAGTTAATTGAGTTATTGGGTTATTATCAGATACCAAGATGATTTTACTAATCTCTTATGGGGAAAGACATTTAGGTGAATATGATGCCATACATTTGCAAGTCCCTAATTTACAGTCAAAGCAGGCAAGTAATATGTATGATGTGGAAAGAAAAATGGACTTCTGGTGCTGACTGGTGTGAGACAAAATCTTTCACATTAACCTTTTCCTGGAAGTGCACACTTCAGAGAGACTGCATGCATGGATATGATATTCCACTAGTACTGTATGAAGTCAAAGGCAATGCAAGGGGTGAAATTCATTCATCCAGACTGCCCTTTGCTATTGTAGGCTCCTTGCAGATTGCTAGGGAGCTGGAAGAATTGTTCAAGTGATGGCAAAAAGTATGTCCTAGTGGCATTTTCACTAAGGTACCCAGTGCATTTCCTCCTGGCTGCACATTTGGTCTTGAACAAAGCAAGAAATACTTCTCTCTTGGTGTATTTTTAAAGCTATCCTTTGCAACTGATAGGCATGAAAGCACATCATAATATTTTGCTTTACACAAGCTACATCATCCTGCTTGGCTTAAATATTTTTTTGGTGTCTTGTTTGTTTTGTGAGTGAATATTCACCTCCAGTGACAGCAGTAATTGTTGAAAGAAGATGTCCTTTTATCAATTTCCACATTTGTGGAGGGAAGACAGTAATACTCACAATAGACATGTGTTCTACTACCATTTTCGCTGCTTCCCTCACTGGTCTGTAACAGCACTGAGAGTTAAGGCACTCTACAGTAAATTACTATGTGACCCAATTCTGCAACTGATGGGTGTGAAAAACTTTAAAACATTTTAATGTTGTAGAGATGAAGAACTGAGCTAAAAAAGTGCCAACAATACAACGCTTTGTTCTCCAGCTTAGGGAGCAGAGTATTTCAAATACTTTAAAGAATGCAGAATTACAGAAGGTCTCAACATGTCTTTGCTTCAGGACAGGCTGCTTGACAACTTTAGTATATTTTCACGCCCTGTTTTCTTAATAGATTTTGTTCCTGGTGTCTTTAAAGATCACTTGAAAGAAATCCCCATTCATTTATTCATGTTTTCCATTTATAAAATATAAGCCTGCTCTTCCTTTGCATGCTAATTAGAAAGAATGTGGGTCACAAGCAGTGGAATTCCACTGCTGGACATGCGGGGCTGCAGGGATGAAGTAGGAATCTGGGGCAGTGCTGTTTGTGGGGAATGCAACAACCACTTTCTGTCCATGGCACATGACAGTTCTGGGTGACAGTGCTCAACAAGGAACTTCCAGGAGCACAGTCAGAACAGAGTCAAAAAATGAAGGCTGAGCTGCTGTGTAAGTAGCAGGCATTAATTTTGGTCCCAGGCACCCCTAGGGAGCCTGACTTTCTTTTCTGGACTATCACAGACTTAAGGCTTCCTGCAAGTAGACTCAATTCCTGAAGAAGCTTTAAGAGGGGAAGTTGCAGTTCCTAATCTCTTGTTATTGACTGAAAGACTGGTCTTGACTAAGGACCTTGGAATTTTACCCTGCGGGAATTGCTTATTGTAGGTGACAATGTTTTTGTATTTAGTCACTAAACACGGGCTTAAGTAAACAATCATGTACCTCTCCCTGCAAGCTCTTGCACTACTTAAAGCACTTCATGCCTGACTGCAGAGAAAACACTACCTGTGATTTGCTTCTTGGTCTCTATATCCCTGGTGTGCCGGAGCAGGCGGAGCAGGAGTGGGATCCCTTTCTGCTCTGACACTTCCAGTTTGTTGTCATTGTCCTCAAACACCAAGTTTCTCAGAGCACCACACGCTGCCCGCTGAATGTCCTCATTCTGAACCTCAAGGAGCTGTAAGAGTCTGGGGATACCACCAAGTGAGAAAACCTGTGAGGAAAACAAAACACAGCAGAGAATAGTCAGATGCTGTAAGTGACAAACTCCATCCTCGCCCTGCCCCAGAAAACATTTAAATAGTTATAGGGACCCCTTTCATTGGCTCCTATTTGAGAGACTTGAAGCACAGATCATTAATCATTTGGACATGACTATTAACTTCTGGGCTTTTGTATGACTAATACTTAAAATCCACTACTAGGGAAGGAACATGTTTTCATAATTAATATCAGAGAATAATACTAAATCTCTTCTAGCTTTGCCACAGATTTGTACTCTCTGACAAGACATTTAATCACTCTGTTGTTAATTCCATGTTGGTGAAATGAGTATTTGAGATTTAATTCTGGAACATTTATAAACAGTTTTTCTTTTTTTTCCTCAGCAACCAGCCTGACAGTGGTCTTTCCAATGCATGTATTGAAAATGTGTCAAAAACCAATACATTATACTTAATACTTCTTAACTGTGCCACACAGAGAAAAATAGTAAAAGTAAGCATCAAATTGTAGAACATTAACCATTGTTAGCCACCTATCTACCAAACTACCCACATTTAGCAAAGACTACTTTTCAGTGTTTAAATCTTCAGAAAACAAAGGTTTGGCCCCAAATGAATGAAGGATTTAAAAGATGTTATTTTACAGTAGCTGTATATAAACAAGTAGTTTGTTGTGGTGAATGAGGAATCCCATACAAACTGTGATATGACACAAGCAAGCCTGAGCTGACTCAGGAATGAATTTACTATGGAAAGTATCTTACATTAATGTACGATTGGCAATGGTCTCCTCCAGCATCTCAAAATGCCACACGGTTCTGTGGACAAACTCACCCTTGTGCAGAATCAACAGCACATGAAAGACTGAGAAATCTGATACAAGTGTCTTAAACAGTCCCGAGTTTAATGATAAAAAGAATTCAATACAACCGGCATGTGTTGGCAACAGGGAGAAATGGAATGCAACAAAGCCTTTTGTCCTTCATGGAGTAAACTACACAGCCTGACAGCCTCTGATCCACCTGTACAGCAGGCACAGTTTGTTTATCCTTCTCTACTGACCTGGTTCCCTCTGCAATGACCTAAATGCCAGCAGAATGGAACACAGGAATATGCATCGTGAGGGCAGTGGTGCATAGAGCCTACTGAAGGCACATCAACCTGTTTTATTGCAGTACATCAGCCCTTTTGACACCAACACTGTAGTAGTTTGGTTTTTAAAAATATTTATGCAGACTTTCTGTCAGTAATTTTAAGGCATTTATAGCTCTTGTAAAAGGAGTGCTATTTCAACCTAATTTGTGGAGAGTTTACAACAGCTATTGACTGGTCCTTCTAAATTTTCATTAGTAGACAAAATTCACCAAAATACTGAGAAGTTCACAGAAACAGAAAAACCACTAGACCCACAAACTCCCAAATATCAGGGAACAACAGACAAAGAATGCAGGCTGAAAGGCCAAAAAGGGGACCCAGGACGATGCCAACGTGAAGAAGTCTGATGGGCACCAAACTGAAAAGCTCATTATAGGATGTGTGGGATAGACAGGAAAATAGAAGGTGGCTTCAGGCTGACTGCTCCAATCTGAACACTACTCAGCCACTTGTTTTTCTGGGAAGCTGCCTGAGAGAGGTCTTTATAATAACCCACTTTCAGACGTTCAATTCTGAAGCTCTCTCTTCACAGTTTGAAGTTAAGGTTGCCACCTGTACTGTTATTTTCTCCCAAAACTGACTCTGGCACACCCTAAAGCAAGTCAAAAGGGCTGAGAGGTGTTTGGCTGTCACTGAACTGGACTGCATGCGCATGATTATGGAGGTGAGGCTGGGATTACTGAGCATATTACAAACCAAGGCAAGTGTAATCATTTTTTTTAATGGTTAAAATAAACCATTGCCTTACACTTTAATGTACAGAACTGTTCAGCAGCAGACACATATTTGTGTTCAGTAGTGACATTTAAATAAAATGAAGAGAATATTTGTAATATACCCTTTCAAAATAATTTGTAAGAGACTTGAAAATTTGGTTAATCTAAACAATGTACTAATGCATGTGCACAGTTCCAGGCAGCCCTTAACATTTTTGCTAATCCATGTACTTTTTAAACACATTTGTGCAGTCCTAACAAACCCTAAAGTTTAGATAAGTTTGTACTGTTCTCAGAATTTTCTTTTTTGGGATATTTCTACATGCAAGTCAAAAATGAGAGACAGGAGCAACTATATTGAAGAAAAGTTCAGACTCCATGATTTATAAAGGCTGAAAGCATGAGGTTTGTTTGGCCCGAAAAAAGAGCAAACTGAGTGGGTATACACCGAGTGGGTTGAAAAGAATCTGCAGCAAAAGACATAAATGCATTTTAGGGAAAATACCTAACATCAGTATCCTATAAAGTTACTCAGACTGCCTTCTTTCTTTTCATGTTGGCACACAGTGCCATAAAGTATAGAATCTTACTTTCTCTACCTGATTGTAACTGGCAAAAAAAAGGAATTACTTACTTTTCTCCTAGCATCTGCTTTTTGGAAGCACTCATGCTGTATGAAAGTCACTGCAGCAAGGATCCTGGGGGTGGACTGGGTATTTTCACTCTTCAGTATGTTCACTGCACGCTCCAGTGTCATCTCCACTTCTGGGCTCCTTAAAAGTAGAGACAGAGAAATCTATTGAAGAAAGACTGCAGAAAATTAGCAGTCTTGTAAAACTAGGATTTTTTGTGTTTTTTATGTAACTCTAGCTTTTCTTAGAATTTTTTTTTCCTTTCCAGTAGCAAAAAATATCATAATGGCTTTAAGAGATACTGATCTCTGGGGGGAAGAGAAAGTCATAAATAGAAGTGTGGTTCTGGAGAAAGCAAGTCATGCTTTAAGTTATAACAACAAAATGGAAATGTAAGTGGATGTTTCTATCAATGTTTCCATCCAGTGGGTGAATGAAGAATGTGAAAATAAGGATGAAGAAGTGGATGAGGATCAAAAGAAGGCCATAACCATGTCAGAGTGACTATTTCTGGCCATGAAGATACCTTGATGTTTTCCTCAATAGCTGTGATGATTGTTTTTTGTATTTGTCCTTATGCCTTTTATCAGTGTCTTAGTTCCCTGACTACATCTATGCAGGATTCAGAACCTCCTTTTTTCAAAAAAGGAAGTTGTTCTTGTTTGAAATAGATGGGCAAAGCCCCTTTTCAGGTGGGAGAAAATAAGAATACCACTCCTTAAACGGAGTATGTAGAGATCCTGTGGTAGAGAGCCTATGCAGAGAGTATCAAAAATATGTGCCAGCACTTCCCTTCCAACTTCCAGCATGTTTGATTAAATGATGATTGTCACAATGATTGTGACAACCATATTAAAAA
>VYXD01014214.1:200084-256616 GCA_013397195.1 Hylia prasina | reverse complement strand
TTTTTTTTTTTTTTTTTTCTTCCCACTCTAGCATCATTTTTGGAAACAGAGCAGCAGAAGATCGTCTGTTTGGTCCTGTAGGATAATTTAAAGTAAATACTTTTTTCCTGAGACACTTACAGGAAAAGTGGTATATTTACATTGGTAAAATGAGTGTGATAGCAGTTCTATGCCTCTAAGAGACATTAATAAACAAAGTAAGGGCTGTGACTGAGACTGTCTCCCTGACCTAGACAGAGTTCAAGGGAGCAGCAAATTGCCTAAGGAAAGGAAAACCACAGTCACACACACACATACATACATGTGATGAAAATAATTCTCATTGAGACATCACAAACCTTCACTCACTTCGATGAGGTGGGTGTGGAACTGCTGGTTTTGAAAATTGAAAGGACTCAAGCAGTGTCATAGCAAAACTGCTGTATTATGGCCATGAGCTTTACTTTATAGCCAAGGACTGTAGATAACAGTGGCTGCTCAGGCTTTTTTTTTTTATTGTGTAGTAGGACAGGGCTGGCCTGCATCCTGCCCTTGTTAACAAAGCCGTGTTCTTTGCATTGGTCAGGCTCAGTCTGTTTCTCCCTGCAGCTGGAGGTGTTGGCGTCTCTCCCACTAGAGCAGGGTGGCAGCTGATGCTGGGCAGTATTGTAGCCCTCAGGTAAAATGCCTGCCTGAGCCACAGTCTGAGGAATTTTGCATGGTGTCACTGCCACACAGTGCTTATCCGATGGGAATGGGCTGACACTGCCAGAGATCTGTTAGAGACTCTCCTGGGGTGCATTCAGCCAAGGGATGTTTTTGAAGGCTGTGCCCAGCACAAACTGTGGGGTTAGATTGTACTCTGCTACAACAGAGCAATCTCCAAGAGAAAGGTGGATGTGTTGGTGTGGCTGCCCTCATGTACAGTGACATCTGTCCTCTGTGATGCTGTTAAAGGGTTCTGGCACAGTGGACGAGACAGCAGGAACAGAAGGAACTGAAATAAATCTATTCCCCACATAGATCCTGAGGAGTGTTTAACTTGATAGTAGGCTCCTCTGCACTGTGGGTAGGGGTCAATCTGGTTGCACAGCCCCACTGGGAAGATACTTTTCAGAGATTAAGAATGGAGGAGACAGCATTAAAATGAAATTTTCCATTTCCCAGCTGATCCTTTGTGTTTGGCAGGATCACCTGCATGCTGTGAACTGGAGGTGGGGTGGTCAGCAAGTTCTGGGGGAAGGTGGCAAAGCCCCTTCTGTGCCAGCCAGTCAATGTTATCTTGTGGATAACATTCCCCTGACTGTGCTCTTCTTACCCAGTTTATCACAGCAGGCTCAAGGCTTGCTGGCAAAGCAGACAAAACTGAGCAGCAGGGAAATATGGGCAAAGCTGGTAATGCTGCCTTTAAGCATCAATAAAGTCACAGCATGGCCCTGTCCATGTGTTGGACTACTGTCCTGCTGACTCAAGCAACTGCCTGTGCCTGAGTTGTTCTCTTGTCCTCATTTCTTTTCTTTCCAAATCCCTGTGCTCTGTTTTATTCTATAGTTTTTAGACTCTCATTTTAAGTGTAATACTTCAAAAGTGGGGTGTTCCCCCCCTCCTTTTTTTTTTTTTTTTTTTTTTTTTCCCCTTTCTCCTTTTCCAGTCTCAGAGATGCACATAAGCAGTTTTTGGAACAAAGGTGATGCCCTGCATCTGTCAGTTCTTGAGTCATCTGGGCGCTGGGAAGAGAGCCAGGAAAGATCTAGGAAGACATATTCAAATGGTCTTATCAGATACTGTGCTATAAAGAGCAGCAATGCAATGTGACTGTCTGCAAGGTTTGGAATGAAAGGAATGAAGTGGGGCTAATTTCAGGAAGCTACAATCACTGCTTTGGGTAACACACTTATTCTGCTGTCGCAGGTGTGGATGCCTTCCCAAGCATTAACATTTTGGTCACTGTAGTAAAATAATGTGGTGTATATGTAGGTGGAAGTATAAATATTCTGAAAGTGAGGAGGAAGTATAAATATTCTGAAAGTGAGGACAGTGGAGTTAACTTGTATTTATTTGAGCATGCAGTAGCACCTAGAGGCTCTGAATTTTATCAAGGCCCTCTTTCATTGCAGGCTGAATGTGTTTTTTTGACTTTTTTGAGACTTTTTTTGACTTCACCTTGTGCTACAAGTAAACAATACCATCCAAATGACTGATGTCTCTTTTTTATATTCAAGTCAGGGATGGAGAAATGAAATGCTTTTCCTGAAGAAATGTGGTATCCCAGAAATTGAAAACTATCTCTTATTTTTTGGCCCCTAATTTTGAAATGTGTAAGATATGGTTATTGATGAAAATATTAGAGCAACATTTTAAACCACTTTTTTCCCCTAGCGTTAGTAGAAGAGTTTCTATTGGTCATATTTCCACCATCAATAAGATGATAAAACTTTGAGATATATAACTATATATATATATATTTTTTTTTTTTTAAATGAGAATTGTCAATATCTGTCCTTCAGGCAAAATGCAGATTCCTATTTTCATTAAAATATCCTAAATGCTTTTCCTCTTATATTTAGTGAAGTTGTAGAAATGAGTGCTAAGGGGGCTTGAGGAATATATCTGCTCATTTTCTGCTGTAAAACAGGATTAACTGTATCTAAAATAACACAGATATCTTCCTATTCTGCTTTTAATGCATTTATATGTGTGATGGGAGACTATTTCTGTATCATTCTGTTTATCACAGCCGGAGGATGCACACATTAAAGATCTGTTATAATAAACACTCATCTGCATAATGCCAGGTAATGCATCCTACCCAGTCACCATGAGAAAATGACAGAACGCACTAAAACTTGCAGGAGATGAAGCTGGAAGGAAACTGAAGTGTACATGCCTGTTCATTTTGGAATTCTTAAATGCACAAAGCAGTCACAAAGCTGGCTGGCCTCTTTCCTTGGGGAAGGAAAACCTCAGTGAGAGTCCAGTTGCCAGAAGAGTTTATAATGTGTGTGTAAGCCCAGCAGGTCCAGCTGGCCAGCAAGGACTGCTGTCCAAGGAGAGCTGCTCCATGAGCACAATGATTCCCCAACAGTTTAGGGAGGGTTTGGGGGGTGGGTTTCTTTTGGATCAATTGGGTGGATTCACATTTTATGGGCACATTTTTTGTAAGTGAGGTCAGGAAAAGTACAGTCCAATCTGACCCTGGCTCAAAATAAATGCAAACAGGTTTGCAGTGTAAAAAGCTGCCTGGTTTCCTAAACTTTTCAAGGTTTATAACTCTTTTGAGGTTTTGCTGTTAGCACAAAGAGTGGTGGTGATATTAACTTTTTCATTGTATGAAAAGCATTTCCAGCACAGTTTAGGGAGTGCACAAGAACCATGTCTGCCCCAGATCAGATCAAAGATCTAAGGTAGCCTACCATGCTGCCATGGTGGCCAGGAGTGGATGTCTGGTATAAAAACGCAGTACAAAGGTGGAACAGTACTCCCTGAGTATTCTTCCAGAGGCACCTTTGTGTTTAATTGTCTTTAATGATTTTCCCCCATCTGTATGAATGATGCCTTTTTGCATGACTATTGCCCCGCTATAATAGGTTATACAGCTTAATTACAGGGTATGAGAAGATATATTCCCTTTTGTGTTGTTCCAAATTGCTGGATGATAATTTCATTTGATGTAATCTATTTTTGGTATTATGAGAAAAAGAGAAAGGAATAAGAGTTTCTTATTCATCCTGTCTGAGCTACTGATTATACAGTTCACTATTATGTTCCTCTGAAATTGGTTTTCCAGGCTGAAAAGTCCTAACCTTTTCATCTCCCTTTCTATGCAAATTGTTTCAGACTCTAGGTCACCTTTATCAGCCTTCATTTTTCTTGCTCCACTCTACAATTTTTAAGATGGGATGCCAGAACTGCACTGTATTTAAGGTGCAGAAACACCTTGGACTTACACAGTGATATAGTCATTATTTCCTTTCTTTTCTTTCCTATTCTGCACCTAATAATTCCTTTATGTTCAGTTAGCATTTTTGGCAGCTTCTAAACTGACATTTTGAAGTCAAACACTAGTGCAGAGGATTTTTTTTTTTTTTGACCTTCACATTCCTTGAACAATGTTGAATATAAACACTTTTTAGTGGTTTTTACAGAGGTAGTCCTTGATAGTAACATTGTGACACCANTTTTTTTTCCCCTTTCTCCTTTTCCAGTCTCAGAGATGCACATAAGCAGTTTTTGGAACAAAGGTTATGCCCTGCATCTGTCAGTTCTTGAGTCATCTGGGCGCTGGGAAGACAGCCAGGAAAGATCTAGGAAGACATATTCAAATGGTCTTATCAGATACTGTGCTATAAAGAGCAGCAATGCAATGTGACTGTCTGCAAGGTTTGGAATGAAAGGAATGAAGTGGGGCTAATTTCAGGAAGCTACAATCACTGCTTTGGGTAACACACTTATTCTGCTGTCGCAGGTGTGGATGCCTTCCCAAGCATTAACATTTTGGTCACTGTAGTAAAATAATGTGGTGTATATGTAGGTGGAAGTATAAATATTCTGAAAGTGAGGAGGAAGTATAAATATTCTGAAAGTGAGGACAGTGGAGTTAACTTGTATTTATTTGAGCATGCAGTAGCACCTAGAGGCTCTGAATTTTATCAAGGCCCTCTTTCATTGCAGGCTGAATGTGTTTTTTTGACTTTTTTGAGACTTTTTTTGACTTCACCTTGTGCTACAAGTAAACAATACCATCCAAATGACTGATGTCTCTTTTTTATATTCAAGTCAGGGATGGAGAAATGAAATGCTTTTCCTGAAGAAATGTGGTATCCCAGAAATTGAAAACTATCTCTTATTTTTTGGCCCCTAATTTTGAAATGTGTAAGATATGGTTATTGATGAAAATATTAGAGCAACATTTTAAACCACTTTTTTCCCCTAGCGTTAGTAGAAGAGTTTCTATTGGTCATATTTCCACCATCAATAAGATGATAAAACTTTGAGATATATAACTATATATATATATATTTTTTTTTTTTTAAATGAGAATTGTCAATATCTGTCCTTCAGGCAAAATGCAGATTCCTATTTTCATTAAAATATCCTAAATGCTTTTCCTCTTATATTTAGTGAAGTTGTAGAAATGAGTGCTAAGGGGGCTTGAGGAATATATCTGCTCATTTTCTGCTGTAAAACAGGATTAACTGTATCTAAAATAACACAGATATCTTCCTATTCTGCTCTTAAATGCATTTATATATGTGATGGGAGACTATTTCTGTATCATTCTGTTTATCACAGCCGGAGGATGCACACATTAAAGATCTGTTATAATAAACACTCATCTGCATAATGCCAGGTAATGCATCCTACCCAGTCACCATGAGAAAATGACAGAACGCACTAAAACTTGCAGGAGATGAAGCTGGAAGGAAACTGAAGTGTACATGCCTGTTCATTTTGGAATTCTTAAATGCACAAAGCAGTCACAAAGCTGGCTGGCCTCTTTCCTTGGGGAAGGAAAACCTCAGTGAGAGTCCAGTTGCCAGAAGAGTTTATAATGTGTGTGTAAGCCCAGCAGGTCCAGCTGGCCAGCAAGGACTGCTGTCCAAGGAGAGCTGCTCCATGAGCACAATGATTCCCCAACAGTTTAGGGAGGGTTTGGGGGGTGGGTTTCTTTTGGATCAATTGGGTGGATTCACATTTTATGGGCACATTTTTTGTAAGTGAGGTCAGGAAAAGTACAGTCCAATCTGACCCTGGCTCAAAATAAATGCAAACAGGTTTGCAGTGTAAAAAGCTGCCTGGTTTCCTAAACTTTTCAAGGTTTATAACTCTTTTGAGGTTTTGCTGTTAGCACAAAGAGTGGTGGTGATATTAACTTTTTCATTGTATGAAAAGCATTTCCAGCACAGTTTAGGGAGTGCACAAGAACCATGTCTGCCCCAGATCAGATCAAAGATCTAAGGTAGCCTACCATGCTGCCATGGTGGCCAGGAGTGGATGTCTGGTATAAAAAAACAGTACAAAGGTGGAACAGTACTCCCTGAGTATTCTTCCAGAGGCACCTTTGTGTTTAATTGTCTTTAATGATTTTCCCCCATCTGTATGAATGATGCCTTTTTGCATGACTATTGCCCCGCTATAATAGGTTATACAGCTTAATTACAGGGTATGAGAAGATATATTCCCTTTTGTGTTGTTCCAAATTGCTGGATGATAATTTCATTTGATGTAATCTATTTTTGGTATTATGAGAAAAAGAGAAAGGAATAAGAGTTTCTTATTCATCCTGTCTGAGCTACTGATTATACAGTTCACTATTATGTTCCTCTGAAATTGGTTTTCCAGGCTGAAAAGTCCTAACCTTTTCATCTCCCTTTCTATGCAAATTGTTTCAGACTCTAGGTCACCTTTATCAGCCTTCATTTTTCTTGCTCCACTCTACAATTTTTAAGATGGGATGCCAGAACGGCACTGTATTTAAGGTGCAGAAACACCTTGGACTTACACAGTGATATAGTCATTATTTCCTTTCTTTTCTTTCCTATTCTGCACCTAATAATTCCTTTATGTTCAGTTAGCATTTTTGGCAGCTTCTAAACTGACATTTTGAAGTCAAACACTAGTGCAGAGGACTTTTTTTTTTTTTTTTTGACCTTCACATTCCTTGAACAATGTTGAATATAAACACTTTTTAGTGGTTTTTACAGAGGTAGTCCTTGATAGTAACATTGTGACACCAGCCAAAAATGCCGCTGGGAAGAGAGTCAAAACCAGACGCTCCTCCTTGAGTTGCCTGCCTAGCTTATCCATAAAGCACTCCTGTAGAATGTCTAAAATACCACAGTGACATTTAAATCTACATAAGAGTAGTTAAATTCTACCATTATTGTGGTGTTTCCAGCCCTGGCAGACTCTCTGAAAGGGATTTTTCCTTAGTTTGTCACTGTGGTTAACTGTCCTGATCTTGACCTGGATTAGTGCTAATGTGTAGACTTCGAGAGCTGCTTTTAAATATTTTGCCTGACACATCTGTATGAAATTTGAGTTGGACATCAGATCACTGCTGCAGTTTTGGTGAAGGTCAAGTGTGTAAACACACAGTTTAAAATTGTGAAGGTCTAAAGGTGTAAACCAAAATATTTGTTAGAAACGTATTTCTAACCTGTAGAGAGTAAGCAATGGATGAAATCCAAATTTAAATTGCTTGCTTTGTTCCAAAGACTGCAAAATATTTCCCATGTATTCATGAGCCAAACTTGACAGCATCACCCAAACAGAGGGTTTGGCACCTAGAGTCCTCCAGCCATCTGCAAAATGAGGTGAAACCTTGGGAGGGATCTTACAAACATTGTCTGGCTGTGGCTTGATCAATATACACAAACACTCTCATGCCTACCCTTTGCTCTCTTGCTGCATGATAAATTCATGTATACTTATCCATATCACAGCACCTGCCATCTGTTAATCCAGATGTTAAATCTGGACAGTGGAAGTTCTTTGTGCCAGTCAATTGTTCCTTGCTACGCGATACATTTCCTGAAGTCAACTCTCATTTTAATGTTAGCAGGAGATTTAGATGCTGCTGCTTTTTTTGCCAGTTTGTGGAGTCTTTTAGATAAATTATAGAAATATGTCCAGACCCATTTTTCTCTCTGTAGTATCATGTTTCATTTTTAGATTCATGAAGACTGTAACTAGGAATTTCCTCCTCTGTGCCAGCAGACACTGTATTTCACTCCTCTTGGTAACCCCAGACAATAATTCCAAACGGGAGAATGGGATAAAATGCTTCTTGAAAATCTGAAGTAACGCTTCCAAATACATCCCTGATGTGAAGCTGCTGTCAGTAATGCAGATGCAGCATGGATGAATATTGTCTTGGCCTCCACTGAATCTGTTTCATTTGGTTTTGGCAACACACTTGAGATTTTTTTTAAATGAATCTGTCAGTCTCTCTACAATCTGAATCCAGTCTGGCTGATCTTGTTCAAGTTGTACTTTTTTTTTTTGACATTGATGGAAATTAATTGATCCCTAGATATGCTTTTGATGCTAATTTATTTCCTGCAGCTGAAAAAAGCCCATATCTCAACAGGAAATTTAAACTGGAATATTCAACCCAAAAGCAGTCTAAGCAGATGAGGACTTTTTTTTTCTTTGGTCTAGATCTTATTTGGAAGAAGGAACTGCACATTGTGCAGTGTCCAGTAATTTAACTGGAAAATCACTGTGGACATCTTCTGTTACTGACAGGCTCCTATCCAGCCTCTCTGAAAGCTCTGCTGAAAGTTTTCCTCACTAGATCTGGAATCATGTGCAGAAAAAGATTGGAATTTCTTCCCCAAACTCTGTTTTTTTTTAACATGGAAAGAACACCAAAGGCTTTCAGTTATTAAATCACCATTTCATTTAGAATATAAATTAACCAATCAGGGCATCACAGTTTTTTTTATGGATGAGCCATAATAAATTTCCTTCCTGACCACTCTGATCCTTGCAGGTCTGTTTGTTTCCCCTTGCCCCTCAAGAGGACATTGCAGAAACTCCTACAGCCTCTTCTGGTTTGCTAAGGAAGTGCCTGTCTCAGGGTACTGTGCAGTGCCAGCTTTCACATAGTTTGCTGCCAAAATGATAGATTCCACTTCTTTCTTTGCACTTTCAGCTAAGTGCTTTTGTTCTTTCCTTTGTGGTGGGTGTAGCAGCAGTTTGGCCACAGGGTAAGACTCCAGGCTTGCCTTGCTGCAGCCACTGCAAAACTAGAAAGTTCTGTTTTATTGGGTTGGCCTTCTGTGAGATTAGCAGGTGAAGGAGCAGCACCAAACCTTCTGGCAGGTGACTCAAGCTGAACAGGTCTGTTCCCTCCTGCAGGCTGCCCCTCACTTCTCTTGGGGGTCTCTCCTGTCACTGCTTTATGCCTTTTTCTCCTTTCTCCTTCTGTCTAAAGAGTTCAGTATAACTCAGAGTGCAGTGGCCCAGATAAGACAGACCTTGCTCTCTTGCAAGATGCCAAATATAAAAAAACCCCACAGTATGGAAATTAAGTTGTTTCATCAAAAAATATACAGGCAAACTTACATGTAAAATGTATACATCCAATTTTATGCATTTTAGATGGAAAAAAAGATAAAAAATTGTGTCTGTAGGAATTACAGTCAGTTGGAAAACATGCATGAGCTACTTTCCATTAGCTTTCCTCTCACTATTGGGATCCATCAGTGTAAGTTTGTTTATTCCCTCCTGGACTGAGTAATTTAGCTCTTTTCTCTATCATAGGGACATGGTTGAAAAAAGGCTCTGTTTTCTATGCTGTATTCCACAGCTCTGAAACAACATCTTGGCAATAGTTCAAATCAAGAAAATGGAATACTGTTAATATAGATCTCTTTGTGTTGTATCAGCTTTCTAGGATTGTTTTTTTTGTTTTTTTTCCTCAGTTTTCTCTGCTCCCCTATTGTGAAAGCTGCTCAGAGCTTTTTGAACTCCTATTCAGTGCTGGGCTGTGTTCTGCTCTGAGGTTTGGCAGTCTATTAGTAATGGGTGATGTGGCTCTTCATTTTTTGTGTATGAGCACACAGAGGAATGCACAGACAAGCACAGACTAATGCTCTCATTCTTATATCCAGGGGAGTTCATTGGAGAGGAAGAAATCCTGGATTTCTTGTCTACTCATAGCTATGAAATAGGACTGCAAATTGTTTTCTAGGGATGTCGAGATTTTAATCAGTTGCAATTCCACATGGACAAAAAACCAAAGAACACATAACATAACATGAAGAGCATAGATCTGTGCATTCAGTGGTTGTATGTTGGACCAAGGAATGCAAGTTTAATCCAAACCAGAGTAGAAGTTTGACCCTTTTTCATCAATATATTCCCCAGGCTGTATCAGTGCAGAGCTCATTGTAGCTTTTTGTGGATTGCTGTCTGCAATAGAAGTGGGGGAAAAAATACCTTGGGCTTCTGCTTTGTGTCCTGATCAAAATCATGGTAATTTGGTCATACAATAACTTGGCTGCACTATATAATGTTTGGCTTTGTGTAGCCGCACTTCTTTCCTCCGAAAGCCAAGGTATGACAAGGGGGAGTGATAAGGTGGGGCTACTCTGCCTTGCATCCTTGTATGAGCTGGGATTTGTCCCAGGCACAGCCTTTGTCCACTTCAGGAACATTCTGAATCTATCTGTTAAAAAATAAGCACAGTAAGTCAGGCTAAGAGACAGGGCACCAAAAGGCTGCATGACAAATCCGAGCTTGCCAGCTGGGCAATGGAGACAACAGAAAACCCCAGGAGATCTCCTACCTCACTTTGCCTTAAGTCATACAAGGTCTTGAATGCTGAGATCCAGTCCAGGACTTTGACCCTTCTGCTGGCAATTTGTTAGTTCTAATTATGGATTTAATGGTTATTTGAGCCATTTCTCTCACACTAATCATCAAATGTTAATTACGCTTGTTCAGGTAGTTAAGAGTCTTCTCTCTCTGTTTTTGTCTCTTCCAGAAGGAGAAGTACTCAAATAGGCAAATTTTATATTTGTATTCTATTTTATAAAGGATAACTATATATTATTATGGACTTCAGTGTGAAATAAAATGGATTAAAAAAAGAAAGACTATGTATCAAACACAGGGTGTTTTGCTTAAACTTAACTACATTTGTCAAACAGAAGGTCTTGTCTGTGTTCTTTTTTAAAAGCTGGTTTTTAATTACTGACATTTTTATTGGTTACTGTACATAGAAGAAAAGTGTGACTTCACTTGTCAGCCACTTTTCCTACACAGTGTTATTCCTTTTCAGAAATTATATAATCTTGTAGCCTACTGAGAAATAAATTAAAAAGCACAGAGATTTACTCCTCGAATTAAATCTCAAATTAAAGTTGCAATTGCTCAAAGTGTTGTTTCTTTTCCTTTTTCAAACTTAGTAAAAGGTTACTTGGAACATAGCTAATGACAATTTTGATGGAGTTATAAGAAAATGTGCTCATATAATACTTGACTTCAAAGTCACAATGAAAACATTGCAATTAAATTCTGTGAGAGTCACCAAACCCTTTGATTTCTTTATGTGCAGATTAAAGACTGCAGGAAGTATTTGCCAGGCAGGAGCAAATGGCTTACCTTGAGCAAGGTGAATTCTGCTTCCAGCACAGAGATGGGGAAAGAGCAATATTTTCTATTTTCATCAAGAGGAAAGAAGTAGGAAATGATGAAGAAAGAATAATAAAACAAGATGGGAAATTGTGTTAGATTTATTCACATTGAAAATAGAGCCTTCATGAATTGAGTAATAATAGCAAGAAAGTATTTGAACTTGGGGTTGAATCAATCTGCTCCAAACTTTAATGAACTTTGAATTGTGTCTCTGTATTGTTAGTGTCTTTTTAATGGAAAATAATAAAAGATTGGAAATACAAGCAAGTTACTTGTTACAATAAGCATAGTAATGAGATTATATATATATTAAATTGTTGTCATAAACATAAATCTGAAAATGTAAAATATGTTTCTGAAAGCAGACTATGTTGGGATGTCATTAAATGTCTCATTAAAATTTTGGATAATTTATTTTCCAATTTATACTTCTAAACTTATTACTGAGACAAGTAGTAAAGAAAAAAGACAATTTCTGTTTGGTCACACCAGCCAGTAAAAGTTTTAAGAAAGTTATTTTTTGTAAGAGAGAAGGAAGTGTGGGTTGAATTTATCCCTCTCTAAACTGAAATGGGGATTCATAAAGTACTAATGAGTCTGCATGTTTCATACCCATCATATTGTATTCTGCAGAAAGTGAAGGTCACACTGTGGGATTCTCTCTCCTGCTGGGACCAAACTGACACGATGTCCATGAGGAATTGCAAGTTTACCTGTTGATACACTATGGATATTATAACCCATCCAGGACCTTAGAGCTTTGGAAAGGGATATTTGCACAAGCACAACACTTCAGGAGAAACAAGGATAAAATATGATGGCTATAAAATAATGACTGGGTAATGTAACCTGGAGGCCACTGAAGGTGGAAAGACTAATTTTGAGCAATGCCTTTTAAAAAAAAAAAAAATTACATTGAAATATCAGATATAAATCATGGCTGAAATGAAGACATTTTTTGCATGTCAAACAAAATGATGTATTGAAAGGTGTGAACTTTAAGTATGACCAACAGGAGAGCTTTTAGCTTTAAATTTAGCCTCCATGAGATGCATCTGAGATGTGATCATCATTAACAGTTCAAAAATCTCCTACAGAGAAAAATGAAAGGATTACTTTGGGCATTCATCTGTCAGAGATGCTTCAGTTCACAGAAATAAGCTGTTCTGTGCCAGAGGGAACCTAAAGTAAGCAAAGTCAGTGGTATCTTTCAAGACTGGAAGGTACTGCCTGTTGTGGGATGTTGATGGGAAATATGGAAGACCTCATTTCAGATAATTGAATGAATCCTGAAAAATAATAATAGACTAATTTGTGTTGGAAATGATCTTTAAAGACCACCTAGTCTAACCCCCCTGCAATGAACTAGGACATCTTCACCTGGATCTGGTTGCTCAGAGTCCTGTCTTGGAAACCAGAGGATCTACAGCATTATTGTCAAGCACATTTAAGATGAAACAGGTTAAACCATCACACAAATATTTCAAATCTGGGATAGTAGTGTTGTATACACAGATGTCCCCCAGGACTTTCTGCTCTGCTCTTCTTTGGTCTTCCTGGGCTGCTGCACAGTGCCTGAGCAATTTTTCCCATTCTCTTGGATCTCTATGAAAACTGAGACTCTTCCCTGAGAGTTGTTGACCTGCTATCTTTTGTCAGATTTTACCCCTCTCCAGTCTGTACAAAGCCAACAACAGGATGACATTCCCCTGAACTTTCCAGAAAAGCAATGCAGGAAAGCAAGTTTTTACAGGCTGTTGAATGTTTTCTTCTTTGAGTGTACAGTACAGTTCAAAAGGATATAGCACAACTTGCATGTAGCTTTTCCATCTTTGAAGGTCTGTATGAAACCAGGAGGCCATGCAGGGATTTCAGTGGCTTTATTTTGTTGGAGGAAGACTGGCAAGGATGAGAAGCACCAAAGAGAGCAGCAGAGCAACGAGGGCTGTGAGGAATGGCTGGTTAGGCATGTGTGTTGGTGTTTATTAGCCATGCACATGCCATCTGCTGAAGGAAAAGAAGGAGCAAAAGAATAATCATGCTGAATGGATTTTGCTTCTCCTTCTGTAGAGACTATTCTGTGGATCTTTCAGGGGAGAGAGGACCTGAAATCTTTACATCCAATCACATAAGACAGTTGCCATCACTGAGAGGTTCTTTCCCTGGAAATACTACCTGGCATAAAAGTTCTCAAACCACTGACACACAATATAAATTAAAGCTTGCAGTTTACATTAAGAGAACTTCAAGAAGAGAACACCAAGGTTATGAAGTCAAGGATTCTGAGTTAAGGAAATGTGAGAATTAAGACACACACACAATGTGTATAGTTCTAGCCTGGACAGTACAAATCTGCCAATAAATAACTTACAGGAAAATTTGCAGTGGAAAGGGTCAGAGTAAACAAATGGAAAATGAGTCATCTGTTGTTTAAATGCCTTTTGATATAATAAGAACTTTAGATTTTGAACAGTAAATAATACACTGAAGAAAGTTTATATGAACCTGACTGCATTAAACTGAATTTTCAAAATTACTCAAATAAAGGATTGGCCAATTTGAGCAATAAATTCCAGCTTCTTTTGGAAATAAGATTTTAATGCTGTGATATTAATCTTGCAAGCATATTTTTATTCCCCAAATAAAACCAGAAAGAAGGAAAAGAAACTACAGTATGAAGAAATTTGAGCTGAGGAATTAAATGACTTTGCCAAAAAATGATGGGTATGAACATTCTGTGTGCATTTTCCATGTCATCTGGAGGTAACAGACTGCCCAAGGGGCTTTTCTCAGTATCTGCCTTGGCCATCAACTAGAAAGTATAAAACACAAAATTATTCCTATGGGTAAAAACTGACCTGTAGTAGTTCTTTGTAATCTCACAGCATTGTTCTGGGAATGAAATATAAAATGGAGACACAATTTTGTATTCTCACATGTGAAATCTCAAAGAAGCCATTTCTATACAGTGTGCATAAAAATTTCAATATTGTATGTAGTATGTACTAAGAGCAGTGCTAAAAGGAGGTCATTTTCCTACATTCCTTCTTTTTCAATACCTGCTAGCAGTATTCTTAGTACAACTCTTTCATTTGTCTGCTCTACATAGATCTGCTTTGGCTGGATAGTGATATCAGCTGAAATAGGACTTCTCATCATCCCCTACTCTTCTGTTGTCAGCTATGCCTTCATGTTCTGATTTGCAGTAGAAAAAAATGCCTTTTTTGTTTTTAAATTTCAGAAGATTCATAGTGTTTAAAACTGATAACTTAGGTCTTTCTTTTGATGTCAAACAAATGATTGTTTTCTCGTTCTTCCAACAGGATGGTCTATAGTTTTGAATGATAGTTGAATCCTGTGGTCTTTTAAAGACTGCAAGAGAAATATATTATCTCTCTTTCAGATTAATTTTGCTGGTAAAGGCACAGAAAAGATCTTTCTGGGGATGAATTATAAAATTAAGGGACTGCTGCAGCCATATATTTTTTCTCTTTTGCCTTTTCTCTTCCTTCCTTCCTTCCTTCCTTCCTTCCTTCCTTCCTTCCTTCCTTCCTNTTTCCTTTTCCTTTTCCTTTTCCTTTTCCTTTTCCTTTTCCTTTTCCTTTTCCTTTTCCTTTTCCTTTTCCTTTTCCTTTTCCTTTTCCTTTTCCTTTTCCTTTTCCTTTTCCTTTTCCTTTTCCTTTTCCTTTTCCTTTTCCTTTTCCTTTTCCTTTTCCTTTTCCTTTTCCGCCTTGAATATGAGTAGTGGTGTGTACTCTCCCAAAGCTTTTATGCTTGTAAAGCAGGGAATATTTTTTGTCCCAGAGCTGACTCACATACCTAAGTGATGAGCATAAAGAAACTTGAGAAAGCAGAAAACCAGGTATCTTATAAAAATAAGCTTTTCCTACCGTGTACTTTTTGTGTGTATGTGTGTAATTAATCCTAAATCTAGTATCCTAGGTTAAATTAGGTCTTACAGAAACCATCTTTGTATTATTTTTTTAATTGATTTGTGTTTCAAACCTACACAGGAAAATTTTTGTTGAGAAAGATAAATTGTGCTGTATTAAAAAAATCAAACCAAAAAATTTAAACAGCAATTTTTCTCATGCTCGAAGTTTATTAAACTATCATCTGATAAAATACACCAACTTCCCTGCAGCTGACAAATACATAGGCATTTTACAAGTATTATGTGGGATGTACAAACTAATATCAATTAATAGGTTGCCAACTTAGAATTTTTAATTGTGTTCAGAGTTATTTAATTAACTTCATAAATTTCAAGTAAAAAAGAACTGAAGCATACAACCAAAAAACATGCTAATAAAAAAAAATCTCAATTAACTGTCACAGTTTGGTTGACACATATAGTGCTGTGGTTGTCAACAAAAATGTAGTAAAAAAAAAGAAACTTTGTACTCCTGAGCAAATGAAAGCAGTTTTTTTAGTAAATACTGGTCTATAGAGTGAACATGACACAAAAGGTACTCTGGAAGAAGAGGTAGATGATTGTCAAGATTCCTCTCTGCAACGCTTTTTAATCTTTTTTTCCATGGAAAGTTTAAGATCACTGTAATTTGCTGTCCAAGGGTATAGTAAAAAAGGTGATATAGGTATTGTGGAGGCTCAAAAATCAGTCACAGCTCTACTACCACAGACTTTCCAAAGAAGACACCCAGATGTTCCATCTTTTGTCTGAGGTAAAGCAAAGAGATGGACAAGGCTGAGGAAAGGACTTCCGTCTTTTGCTGTTGCAGATGCTGAGTCAAGAGCTGGAGATGTTTGGTATGTCCTCCAAGCTGTGGTGACTTCCATGAAGCAAAGGAAGGGAGAAATCAAAGCTGTCTAGGGCCAACAATTTAAGGAATTTATAGCCCCTATTAAAATCCCAATGCTGGATGACTCTCAGGCACTGGAATTTATCACTCTGTTGTACTGGGCTGTTTGTGTGAGATAAGATGAGGCCAAGAGGCCAATTTTTAATTGAACAATGATTTTCACAAATCATTTTACGTGATCTTTGCTTTCAGCCTCAACAGACACAGAAAATACAATGAACCATTGCAGTTCTATTTACACTTTTTCTTTGGAACCAAACTTCTCATCACTTTGGAAAAATGAAAACCAAAATTTCAATGATCAGATAAATCCAGCTTCACATTGCCTCAAAGTACTAGCTGATAGCAGGACTGATAGATTTTCTCAAATGCATTTATCCTCTGCATTAGAAAAGCAGAGCTCCCTAAGGCTCAAAAGTACAACTTCCAAATTGGCTTAGCGTTCATTTGTAAGTAAATGAGTACAGTCTGGACAGACATTTCCCTTCTGTTTCATCAAACCTGCCTTTGATTTGCACCAAGCCAGTTGGAATATGGTCTTTCATCATGTTTGTGAGCTACTCCTGTCTGTGATTTCACTATGAATTGTGTTTTCCAAGCGTGATCTACCATTTGAGCACAAATCATCATCTGCTCCATGAATAAGACACGGGCTAGTTTGCAGGAAACAGGTGATCATCCACTGGAAGAGGTTGCACAGATGTCTTGTGGGGTGTCCATCCTTGGAGACACACTAAACCTTGCCTGACACAGCCCTGAGCAACCTACTCTGGCTGACCTTGATCTGACCAAGGGCTTGGGCTGGATGGTCTCCTAAGATCCCTTCCCATCTCAACTGTGCTGTAAGATTGTCCAGGTCAAACTTCAAAATGTAATTGAAATAATATTGTCTAATTTCTAGATGTAATCAGCCTGTAATTTAATTTCTGATCCATCTGTTTAAGGCACGGGCAAATTCATATTGCAATTGTAATTGAAAAAAGTTAGGTCTGTAATACAAATCACATTTTACAAACACTCTTATTCTTTCAGAAACTCAATTAAATATATATACTTTAAGAAAAATAAATTAATTTAAGTACCTAGTAGTAGAAAAGAAAGTGATATCAGGAGGTTTTTATGTGATGCCATTCTTGATTATGTTTATTAAGATTTCTTTACTAAACTCATCTACCTATTTTCTTCTCATCTAATTAAAATTAATTACAAGAAGAGTAATTATGCTTGCAGTCAGATCTGCTGCACTGAAGATTATTTACTTGAGTTCTAATTTTACAGCTGCATCTGATTTTTCAGTATTGGATTTTAATATGTGTATGCTTATCTTCTTGCAGTTTCTAAAATGAAATTACTGATGTTGTGTGTGATTACTGAGACTTTCAAGAGTCATTTTGATCAAGAGTGAGATAATTTGCCACTTTACCATGGAAGGATGGAATTTAAGCTGAGGAGATTGCTGTGTTGGAAATATATACTTATTTCACTGTCCTTTCTCTGAAGAGTATTAGAATAGTCATTTTATGAACATATATTTGTGGCACTGGCTTATGCTGGGCAAATAGAGAAATACCTGTTCAGTTTAAAAAAAGGATATTTAGCAATTGCAAGAACATTGAAATTAGTGGGGATGGGTTCATTATGTTTCATGTAAGGAAATGGTGTGCCTGTACTAATACAACAGTTTGTTTATGTCTATTTATAAATGCATTGCATCTATTTCATTAAAAGTCCTAATGGTTTAAAAATAAGATGCAGTTTGCCTAAATGAAACAGGCTCAGCACTTTATCTGGAAGACAAAAGTAGATTTTTCTACCTCAATAAAATAGAAATTTTCTTCTTACAACTGAAGGCGATAAATAGAAATTAAAAGCTCTGAAAAATTGTAAAAAAGTCTTCTAATTTACACATCAGCCTCCACTTGCAGGATGAGACTGACATCCCAGTGGATGAAGACGTGTTTTGATAACATTGTTGAGGTGGAAAGGAAAAGAGCAAAGGAAGTGTTGGATGCCTGAGTGCAGCCCAGCAAAGCTCGGGGCAGGGACGGAGTGGAGGCTCTGCTCTCCTCCCATGCACTCTTCCCACTCATTCTGCTTGAGAAACAAAATGCACACTGTGATTACTTTGTTAAGAAGTAATTCTCTAGTTTAAGAATAAATTAGCCAGTGCCTACTGTGCACCAGTGATGAAATTAATGGAGCATAGCCACTGAGAATAGAAACTGAACTTACTGTCCAGGGGAGTGTTTGCTCTATAAACCAATAACACCTGAACACAACCAACCTATTCAGAAACAGCAACTGGCCTCAGAATGAAAGCAATCAATCAACTTTGAAAAGCGAGATCCACTGTAGTTTATTTATTTCAAATTGCTAAACAAGTTCTTTACAAGCCTTTAGTAACCAAAATACCCATTGTCTTCAATTATTAATAAATTCCATTCCTGCTGAAGGGGAGTGCTTTGCTTATCATCATTATGTTTGCTCCTATTTATCTAAGATAAAATGCAGAGAAATTTGCTCATGTAAGCTATGTTAAGAATTGAAACAAAATAAGGGATGTACCACCTTGTTTATTTGTTGTGTTTGGTTTGGTTTTTTAATTGGGATTTTAGTATCTAGGTAATGTTGCAATGAAACACGCACAAAAAAATTCTAATATCACTAATAAAAACTTAGACAAGCATTTCTCCTTGATTGAATTTTCCGCTTATTTTATGTAACCAGAACACACCAGGCTCTTTAAAAATGTGATGCACTTAATAAATGGAGTAGTGGAAATGTAGCAATGATATAACATATGTACCATGCATTAAAAAGCACCAAAAAACCCCCCAAAAGCAAAGATGTATTTAAAAATGTATTATTTAATGGTATTATTCCAACATCATTTTCTTTTCTTCAATGAATATGCTACTGCCTTAAAATGCTCCAAGCATTTTTCAAGTATGTAAGGATAAAAGGAGAAAATCAAGAGAGATGATATTGAATAAGCATTTTAATCTATAAAATTTTTATAACAAGTTAAAAACTCCTTAATACAGTGTTTTAGATGTATACCTAGGAAATATTCCTTATTTAAGCAAAAGTTTTTTCCCTGAAAAAAAGGAGAAAATTTTAACTTAAGTCAGCATAATTCATCTGCAAATCATTTTTGCAGATCTTCAAATACTCCAAGTCTACTGCTTTCTTTTCTTTAAACAGATGAGAACAAAGAGAGGATGCCATCAGGGGACCTTTCTGACATTCCTCTTGTTATTTCACCTCTTAATTGTTGAATGATGCTCTTAAATGGAAATTCCTGCATTGTTCTGGTATTTCATGAGTTTTTTCAAATCTGTTTAACCTTCTCTTAGAAAATTCGAAAGCATTAAGCTTTAGTAAGAGTTCCAGACCAAACTTTTCAAATAAAAAAAGGAATTTTCAGCTCCTTGGAGATAAATTCAGCAAGAAATTCTGCTGAGATTTCACTGAGAGTTTAATGCCCAAATCTTTTAATCTCAAAGATTTGATAATAGCTTTTTGTCTAAATGCCCTGTTTTCTTGATTGCCTTCAAAATTTAACTAATTTATAACTGAATTAAGCACGGCTTCCTTCCTTCGGGGATTTGTATTTATAAGTGAAAAGTTATGGAGACATATTCCACAGGAGGGAGCCTCTCTCCCACAGAGCTTGGAGCAGGACTTAGGCATAGGATATTTTTTTCTTTTAAAACCTGTGTAAAAAGACAGTTACCCATACAGAAATTTTATGCATGTTGGACTAACTTCTAAAAAACAAACAAACAAACAAACAAGCAAACAAACAAACGGACAAAAAAAAAAAGGAAGAAGGTGAAATAGGTTTCAAATATATTTTCAGAGAAAAGAAGCTGTTTTACAAAATAGAAAGGTCTTCCAAATTCTAGCTTTTACAGAATAATTTTCCAATTCAATAACCAGCCTTGCTGAAAAGGGTAAACTTTTAATTGTACATATTGAAGTAATGCCTGAGATAAGCATGATAAAAACACACAGGGTGAGTTTATTACAATGGCCAAGATTGTGGCAGCTCTGGACAGCTCATGTGCATTTGGAAGGATGAAGCTAAATGGACTTCTTGTCCTGCAGGCTATTCAGGAAATTAAACTTACAAAGGATGGAGGCTAAATAGTTAGGGCACTCAGGAAACAGAGAGAAGGTTAAACTAAATCTTAATGAAGACAAGTGGCAGCAACCTCCACATCAAACTGCAAGCTGTGCTCAGTTCTTCTTCCTACAGGACACCAGACTTTGGAAGGCTGGTTCTGCCAGCCTCAACTCAGGACCTTGATTTTCCTTAATGCTTTGTATTTCCTTCACCAGAAAATTTCTAAGGAAATTTTTAAAGCAGGAAACATATTTTAGATTACCCTTTGGGGATGCTGCAGGACTCTGACAGTCCAGACAGTGGATTTTTAAGAACAGATTGCACTGCTGTTGTCTCCAGTCATTTCACATTCTGTTTTTTTACTTATTGCAGTTCCTGGGCCCTGCTATCTGCTTGCAGGTGATCTCAAGAGATCCACCCTGCAGAATGGTAAACAGGGTTCATGTTCTCACCTGACACCTACCTGAGTATATTGCATGTGAAATCTTACAGAGGGGTGATGAAATCACAATGATTTTTGCATAATCTGGGCATTCTTAGTGCTAAATAAGCAGTAGCAGATTGACCAAAATGCTTTTATCACATTATGGGGCACCAAAAAAAATTTGGAGTAAGTCCTTTTTACTATTGTTCTTACTGCTATCAATATTAATAATACTATCATTACAACAGCAATTATTATTGTAATAATAATGATTATTGTAACAACAACCAGAACAAAACAAATAATAAAACTTCAGAAAAGTTTTTTCATGTTTCCTTTGAAAGGATCTTTCCCAGGAAAAACTGAATGAAAAAGGAAATGTTTCTCAAAATCTATGAACAGGTTGGAAAAGACTTCATGTGATGATAGTCTCATCTTTAAGTCTTGCAGATGCAAAATACTTACTATTTTATATTTTGCACAAAAATGCCAGGCATAGAGGTATGATACTTTGGAAACTTTATACCCTTACAATTACTTTAATGAACTCACAGTTCCTTTCCTGTTTAAAGAGGAACTAACTCAAAACAATCCCTATAGGGATTACTCAAAATGTCTCACTGGAGCAGGACGTCCTAAGTGAGAAAATCTGTTGCATGAAAGATGATAAGTAAAATGCCACATTATTTTGTGTTCTCTGCTGTACTCACAAATGCAATGGGGTTTTCCCCAGAGCCAGGCTGGTCATCCAGAATTTGTGCATAAGTGGAACAGGAGCAGCACAGCTGAAATGTTGCCTAAGAGACAGTGGGTTTTTGAGAAGCATACATCTAGTTCCCTCATTCCCTACAGAATAAGAAGTGGATGGCTTTTGTCCCCAGAGAACTCTGGTTTCCCCAAGAATGAAGCAGATTTCCTCATTAACAAGGAAAAATCTGGTAAAAAAATCTGCCAGAGAACCTTTCTGCTCTGGATTTTTAGCATATGTTCTTTCTGCATCAGAGATAGGGAGTTCAAGGAGGCAAAATGTCCTGGCAGAAGTTTCAAGGCAGATCACTGCTGGAATGGGAATAACCACACACATTCCTGTAAGCTCTTGCAGACAAACACCATCTTCAAATATTTTAAAGATTTAATAAGGTTTGTCAGAAGCCATCTGCATATTGAAAGTGAAAGAGATGCTGCTGCATATTTTATGAGATATTTTTCAACTGCAGTGATAAAATTTTTAATGCTATTTCATCTTTTCTTTTCCCCTAGAACCACTGACAAAATAATTGTTTTACAGCATTCTTAGACTCAGGATCCATTTAATAATGTGGGGAAGTGAATACAAAATACAAGGGAGACAGCAAGTGAATACTGTTTCTTTCTCATTGAAAATTTCCCAGGAGGGCCATGCACAGAAGATTGGTTTTAACCCTTTATATTTTTGCATGTTAGTCAGAAATGAAAAAGTATGTGTTTAAAACATATATATTAGAGAATATTATCTGAGCACACACTGAGAAATGTTATTTTTACTATGTCATTGTTTTGTTTTTATTCTTTAAAGACTGGACAAACTGAAATATTTTTTCCAAGTGCTCTTACCTTCCTTGGTTGAAACTAATGGTGATGAATATATCAAAACAGCAGCTCTTTTCTTTTCTGCAGGTGAAAAGGTAATGGACAGAATTTTATTGAATAAAATCACCTCCAATTAACTCCTCTCTTTCCCTAACTCCATCAACAGTTCCTGCTCAGGTCTCATCATCTTTTCTGTTTCATCCTGCAAAATGACCTTCCACATTTCCTTTTTGAGATCCCTCTATTCTTTCCTAAGCTCAGATTTCTTATATTTATAGCAAACTAAGAATTTGGATGAGAATGTTTTATAGTGCTACACATTTGTTATTAACAGGCTTGTGCCATGTATTACATCCTAATTTTTCCGTTAACATATTCCATAACATTAAGAGAGGTCCTAAGATGAGTTCCTAAGTCAGAAAGGCTCCTGGAAAGGACAGATTTATTGGGAATAGCAACAGGGTCTGCTTGAAATAGAAATACTAAAGGGCCCAATTTCTATCTCAAAACCAATCAATCTTCATTGTATTTTAACAGATCTTTAGGAAATTGAGATGTTATGCTTTTAAAAATGGAAGAGCATGACTTGTATTGAAACAAAAGTTATGATGGTCCTGGTTTTGACATAAATAAATTATAGTATTAACAGATCCATGGGCTGTCTGCTTTTAGCAGTCAGATGAATTGACAATGTGAGCTGCTTCTATAGTATTTAGGTGTTTTTGGAAATATGGATGGCCAGAGTGAGAAAAACCAAACTGTTATTTAGAGATCCAAAACAAATGTTATTAGTACTGTATAAACAATAATGCTGTGAAGTCAGCTAATGCAGGAAACTCTGTTTCCATGTTTATTTCATTTTTTTAACACAGAAATATGTTAATAACTGTATAGATCATCTAAATTAGTTTAATTGCAACAAAATTGATTCCAAAATGGTAACAAAACAGAACAGAAATTTTGATAACAAAAAAAGGAATTATATTTTGCATTGTGATTAGTCTGTTAAAATGATTAGTCTTTAGAACTAAATCTGCTTACTTTTTAGAGGTGTTTGTGAAGCAGAAGCTTAAGAACAGATGGGTTCTGATTATATATCCTATTTTATGACAATAACCATGATTGAAGTTTCAGCTTTTCTGCATGTACGATATTGCTAATCTTAAGTAAAATTCAATCCCTGTATTGTCAACAAATCTGTCTCTCAGAAGTTAAACACACATGGAATAATTAAAGTAAACCCCAAATCTATCACAAATATAAAATTTCAAACTTGCTTCTCTGAAGTACAAATCTATCTCTGATGAACAATGCTTGACCAAAGCAGTGCTTACACAGTCCCAAGAACTTTTCTACTCCTCCCAGTGCCCTAAAAGTGAGTAGAGACAAAGCCTGAGTGGTGCTTGGCTGCCTGCTAGGGCTAAAGCATGACAGTGAGCACTGATTCAACCCCACTGAAATACAGGGTATGTTCTAGAAGGTTTGAAGCTGATGTCAAAATGTAAGAGCATTAAAGGGATAAGTGGCTCATTATAATCAATTTGATACAGTGTCAGTTAAAATAATGGAATGATTTCATAGCAAATTTAAGTAAAAATAGTATAATTAATGTCGATCGATATGAGCTTATGAACAATGGATCTCGTGTGACTCAATTAACTTGGCATCTTTTATTATGACTTATTTCATAGAAATAATTATGTCTGCGCCCTATACCAGGGCTTCTACATGGTTGTGTGACATGGTTATCAAGGAGAATGAATAATACAAAATCAGTGTTGCACATATCAAGTGATTCCCCAAGTCAGATACACCAAATTTTAATTGTTTATGGAGAATTTCTCTCCTAGGCAGCTCCAGTTAGTCTTGGAAGGATAAGTTTTTGAAAGAAGCCTTAAAACACTATAGCTTTACCCTTTGGTAACTGAAAATTCCAGGTATCCTTAAAAAATAAAACAGTCAAGTCTGCAAGCAATCTCAGCCACTTCATAACCTGAGTCCATTAAAAAAATGGCTATCCATAAATCCACTTGTTGTGATATTAAGAAAATAGGTTGCCTCTACAGAAGAAGCATTAAAGGCCATAATGCTGTTTAGATGCCAAGTTCCCTTGGGCAGCACGCCTTTAAAGGAGGAACATGGATGATCTACTCAAAGGTTTTTTTCCCAGGTTGGCTGTGATGAGAAGTGACAGAGATGAGACACTCTGTGGTGCTGCCTGTGGACCTGGACCTTTCTGCTGCAGTAGTACGAGTACTGTGCAGACAATGGAGATTTGTGCTCTAAGAATGATTTCTGAAAAAAGACTTCTTGGCTTTGTCCTATTTTTTATCTGGCAGTAGGAGAAAGCATTTTGGCACCTCAGATCCTTATTTCAGCTTCAATGGAAATAAAATGCACATGGGTGGGTTTGAAGAACCCAAGCTACTTACTAGGAATACACAGATTCATGAGGAAGAAAATATTTTAGTAGCTGTGATTTTTTCCCGTTTTAGTTATTTGTATGTCTGGTGTAGAAATTAACTAGAGGTACTCATTAAACACTTCTATTTCATAGGAGTAGCAGTCTAGGGCTGTGTGCCTGTATTCATGGATCCAGTGACTGCTCAGATATCCTTGTTTCTCTCTGCTGAATGTAAGAGACCTCAGTAAAAATGAAGACATAAGTCTTATAGATGGCTGAGTTGGACAAGATGAAGCCTACACTGGGTGGTGATGTCCTAGCAAGGCACAGCCAGCATCCAGACACCCTAAAGATCCAAACTCTAAATCACAGAAGGCCCAGGCTGCCTGGTGTGTCGAAATATTCACCTTCTTAAAGAGTGGGATTGTAACTGTCACCCAGAATTTTTGAAGCTTTCTGATAATTTTTACAGCCTTCTGAGAATCTCTAAAGTTTTCTGACTTTTCCAAAGCTTTTTGAATGCTTACATGTTGACGTGGAGTCTTTCAAGGACTTTGTAGGAAAAACAGTTTTGCTTACATTCCTCTCTCAAGAAGAGACCTTTGATGGACTTTTGTCTCTGCCAGTGTGGATGGAGAGGTGGCAACTTCTCCCTCCAATCCAGAGGCAATCCCTGGAAAACTATATAAACCCTAGATGTGAACAAACTTTCTCTTTCCTGCCTTTGAAGCTCACTTTGCGTGCTGTGCCTTGATTCCGTGTCCTGTTGTGACATGTAACTGCTTAGAAAACAGTAACAGAAACAAAAGAATAACTGAGGCATCTCTGGCAGGTGAGAGGAGGACCTGCTACACCACGGGAGCACGTGGAGTGCTTAATTCTGAAGAGATGAGTAATTACTTTCCTGCAGCAAGGTACTGAAGCGCACATTTAGCGGCAGCATCAGCATTGGCCAATGCACTTTCAAACAATTTGCATGCCATTGGGTAAGTGGCTTAAGTACTTCGCTGAATCATGGCCGCAGGGCAAGAGACAATTCCCATTTTACATACCGTGCTGCTAATAGCTTTTCTGATCTCTGTAATGGAGTTCTGAGGGCACAAAACCCCAATTAAATTAGGAAAAAAAACCAAACAAAAAACAAAGCCCTTAGTGCTGCAGTATCATATCTTTGCATGATGGAATTCCTGTAAAAGGACAGCTAATCAGTTTATTTACTTCCAGGAAAAAAGATTTTTTCCTGACAAAAGCAAAACCCAGCCCCATGAACCACTCAGGTACAATTTTATCTGGCCACTGTGTAGGAGTACACAAACAGTTGACAACAGGATCAAGGAAGTCACTGCCACACTCATTTTGTAAATGATACTATGGTTATAGAAGAGATGTTATTAAAAGGCAAGAAAAGCTCGAGGAGCTAGTTAAATAGATGAGATTTTGTCCCTTTACCCCAGGTTAACCATTGAAGAAGATACATTGAACTTGCTGGAGCCTATGAACAGATTGCCATTGATTACAATGCTACCACGGCATAAAGTTGTATCTCATAAACGTTTCTGAGCAAAAAATGACAGGAGGATTACTGACAGACTGTCATAGGCTAAGCAGAACTCTATCTTACTCCACTCAGATTCTAGTCTCTGTAATGTAGATGTATGTTAGGAAAGAAGGAGAACAGATTTTAACAATGGAAAAGGTACATTACTATGTAAATTTTGTTAAATTTTATCTAGCTACAAAGGTATATTACTGTGTTGATTTTGTTATGAAGTTGTTATTTTTGGCCCTCTTAATGTTGCCATTGGTTTTAACACTGAAAATACTATAAACAGAAGTTTGTAAGTAAGGTCACAAAAGTTGTGCCTGAGCTAAACTAAGTGTCCTTTCAGTAAGAAAAGATGGTGAACCATTAAAATCAGGTGAAGACAATGCAAATTGAGCAAAGCCCCTGCTCTATTCAGGATACACCCCAACAAGGGTGTGTAAAATTATTTAAAGCAAACCTGACAATGTTCAGTGAAGTATAAAGCTGTGTGTTTTCTTCCTGGTGTTTGCCTTAAATACTCAATTTTAAATTATTTTCAGTACTGGATCAGTTTTTCCCTGTAAAGCTGTAAAGCTGGACAGCAGTCTCAGTACCTCCAGGAGCTCATCCTCCTGGGCAGCCAGGTCAGCTGCTGGTCACTGGAGCTTTTCTTATCTTCCCCTTCCCTGCAGTCCCCTGTGCCTGGGCCTGCTGCAGATACTGAGCAAAACATTGGCATGATGCCACTGCTGGGGAAAGGAAAAACACACATGGTAAACTGCTGGGAGCTTAAATAACAGCCAAAGCAAAATCCAGACTCAGGCATTTATTTTTCAAGGTTTTTCATTAGGGTTTATTTTTCTGTTAATTATCCAGAAAATAAATCTGTGGAATAACCAATAATCATTTCCCTGCTGTACATAACCCTGATGGCAGAGGACATGTGTTTGTTCTTCATTTCTCCTTGATCCAACTTGCTCTTTCTTTTAAAAGCCCACCTTAAAAAGTCAAGTAATAATGTGTGGTTAGATCTTTTATGACTGTGCCTCACATCTGTCACTGCTGCTAATTTTGTGTGACAATCTTGTTAAAGTTTGACCAGCCTCTGTATGGATAATTTTGTTATCAGTGAGAACATTAAAATCAGGGTTCTCAGAAGGTGGTAGCGTTATTGCATCATGTGTTTATTGCCTAACATGTTTTCAGGGTTTTCTTTGACAGTACTACCAATAATTTTCATGTTACACACATCTTGGTTGCTGGTCTCCCCCTTAGAGCTGCACAGACACCACTGAGAGTGAAATAGGCTTTAGAGGCATTTGGGAACTCCCCAGGGGAGCTGTTCTTTCTGTAGTCACTTAATGTCACATCCAAATGTTCAAACTAAAACCTCTGGTGCTCTGTGTCTCAGTGTCAAGCTGGCTCACCTCCTTCCACAGCAGCTTAAAGATTTTTCCAGCCTTAAAGAATCTTGTTTGGGTACAGATGATACTCAGTACCATGCCTCAAATCAATATTTGTTTTGGAAAGTTTATCTGGAGGTTAGATGTTGTTTTGAAGTAGTTTTAAAGAGCTGCTCAGGGCCTGCAGTGGTCGGGATAATCTGGATAGAGTGGGATTAATGGGTTGAGCACAGGAGAGACATTCAGTCACAATGTACCAAAAAATCATCTGAGCATTGGTTGTGCATAGAGTAATATGTCTGCACAGGTGATCTGGCTTGCAAGCCTTGTAGATTTAATCTTCAATTCTAGTTTATGTTTAAAATGTCAGCTGAATTTTATTGGTATGCTGGAAACATTTAATCTTACTCTTTTATCACTGAGAACACATTGCTGGTGATTTAGGGCTTAGTTACTTTGTAAGAATTGCTTTATGTTGCTGAAGATTATTTGCCATATTCAGTCAGTCAGAAATCCACCTTACCCTCTAAATCTAGTGTTTCTGACAGGCTGGATCTTGAAAGCTCCTAATTCAATCCCTCTCACCCTGTGAATGACTTTGTCCATAGAAGCAGGTGAAATTTAGGCTTTCAAAATATTCCTATTTGTTCTTTAAAACCAGAAAGGGAGAGAGAGAGGGGCATGGTATAAATATGTTTCATATAATCTCTGCATCGACCATGGGTAATTGTGTTCCTGTTGTGTTACAAAGAAATCACTTGGGTATCTTCAAAAGAAGCTTTTTTAAGCTGAGTGAGAGGGCTATGACAGATGAAAGCAAAAGAAAAAAAAGGCTTTCTGTTTCAGACCTCTAGAGAGTACCAAAAAAATGATAACAGTTGGTTTCTTGGAGTATGGGGCAAAATGATTTTCTGCTAATACAGCTCCTCTAAAGAAAGGTTTCTGGGAAACTGTGGTCCATCAGAGCTGATAAGTAATGCAGGGTTGGTTTGAGAGTTGCTGCTTCAGGGAATTTGTATGTCTGAAGGAGACAGAGGCAGCATCAGCTTCTTTAAGTGGTTTTTACTCTGATGTGGCTCTCAGAGATGTTGTCCATTCCTGGAAACAGAATTATACAGTGGTACCAAGACACCTGGAAATGAAAAGACTTTGTTGATGTTAGAAATCACGTATAGACAGGATTTAAGTTTCCTAGATCACCTGCATATCACTACATAGATTCAGTTGCAAGCAATTTCTTTGCAGTCCTGCATCACACATGAAACTCCTTTCTCCTAATTTTTAAAGATGTTTCAGATGAGCTTGTGTTAGTAATGGAGACGTTTTGTTTGTTGGAATTGTTAAAGAAAATTTTGTATTGCATAGATAAGTCTAGAAAAAACACAAGAAGACAGGCTGCTAGATGTCAGATGAGGAGAAGCAGTAGGTGTCTGAATCATCCTCCAGAGTTTGTCCTCATGTAACCTCAAAAGTGCTTCCAGTTTTCTAAGAAAAGGGCTGTGAAGATGTCGTTGCTCAGTTTGAGGAAGATATTTTAAATCCAACAGAAAATATTTTGCTACTTCCATGAAAAGGTCTGAAAATGGAAAAAGAATATTTTCATTAAAAATGGCATACGATCCAGTTTTAAAATTAGATATACACTGGAAAAACTTCACTGAAGGGAAAAACATCACAAGATTGATTACAAGGACACAGTGGGACAGAGACTTGGACCTTCTCTGAGTGCTTGGCCATGCTTCCATCTCTCTCCCATGACTCAGTTTAATTGACAAGGGAAACCAGGTGGAATTGGAACTACATAACTTCTTTAAGCTTCCTTCTTTCCCAAACATTTGAGCTAGGCTGGAGGAAGAGTGGCAGCAGATGATTTCCCCTTCCAGTGCAGGTGAGCTTGTGCTAGAAGGGTCACTTCTGGCTAATCTCTTGTGGACCTTGGAGGTTGATAGAAAAGACAGGATTTTGTCTCAGGAACATCCCAGACCACAAAAAAACCACACTTCAGCAGGTACTTGAACAGAAATAAGGATTTTCTGGTGAGCGTTTCTTGCTTCTGCTTCTTTTTAGTGGCCAGATTACAAAACTTCATTTTCTGTTAGCTACAATCACCATAAGTGCCTAATTGAAAACCTGGCACTGTAGCAAACTTGAGGATTGAGAAGACTGCACATTTCTTCCTTTGACATCTAGTGAAGGAAGAAACAAAAAGGCAAGGTCATAAATGTGAGAAATGCGGGGGAGCATAGGACAAGTTTTAGATAAAAGTAGATTCTTATTTGCAAATCTGTGAAAGGGAAGCATTTTGATTCAACAGGCACCTTGGTGTGCAGCATGGTTTAAACCAAAATTAATTGGTCCAGAACTGAAGGCTTCCAGAGTTAAATACTACTTTTACAGAGATTAAAACCTGTTCCCTTTGCAGAAATAATGGTGGATTTAGAGCCTGGGAACCATGTCCTTTGCCAAAGAACTGTGAATAGGACTTGTTATGTAAAAGATATTTTTCATAGTCACGCCACTGGCACTGAACTCCTTCCACTTTGAATTCCTGTTTGCCATTGGTCACATAAATAATTCAGAACTCAGCATGTACAGTACAAAAGGATTTATTTAATGAGGAGATAGCAAAAGGGAACTACCAGGGCTGTATCAGCTTAAACAGGTAAATTTTAGTGTACACTTAATGCTGAGATGTGTACCAAATGATTTTTAATACCTCCTCCTCCCCAAGTATAAGTAATTTCAATCACTGTTTATCAGGACCCCACTCTTTGCTGTGAACTGCACAGTGCAAAAGATAATGTTATTTCTCCCTGCTGCCTGCTTGCAATTACCTTTAATTATTTGGGATCACTGAAATAATACATTTAATGTAAATCACAGTTGTTTAATTGCTATAATGCAGTGGGGTAAACCAGCCCAAATGGAGCCCTTTCCTTCTTTTCTTTCTGGACAGGCGAGGAAAGCAAAGACTTAAAATCCACTGAGGTTGGAGGGATGTTGTCCACTGATTCCAGTGCCTGCTGAAGTAAAAAAACCCAAAACTATGGAAGTTATGCACCCAATATGGGGACTTTTGCAAACCTCACTAGGCGTCTGCCTGCATCTTTAAATGTCAGATACTGTTATAAATGTGATTGTCAGTGAACTGCCCAAGATAACATGGGAAAAACACAGGGTATCAAATCTTGGTTCCCTTGTATTTCAAGCCAGTGCTCTAAAAACATCTCCTTTAATACCTGCAGATTTCAATACATGTGTACTGATAGAGCCAGAAATTTAAGATATTTATAAAAACCCCAAACTTGATTTAAGTAGTAATTGGACATGAGGTACAATAAAGTTTTTTTGTGATTGAAGAATCACAATATCATGCAATTTTTCAGGCACAGAAGCTTTGCATCGCCTTGGTAACAGATAGCTGTCAATTGCTTTCAGCCAATTAAATGACTTCTTAATTTTCAGTTGGTTTCCGTTGTTGGATTTGAATGATTTGAAATCAGCTTTATGATTACATAGCTGAATGTGAAGGGAGTTGATAATCACTTGAAAGAAGTCTGCAAAAAACAGTCTATGGATGTTTCAGACTAAAGAATTTGAGAAAATTTCTCCTTTGGTTGTAGCCAGAACAGTATGAAATCCGAGTGGTGAGAAGAAAGACATGATGCTGAATGTCCTGTAGAAATGCTTGATCTGCTATGACTGGATGCAAGTTGGTTTGGGAACATGTTAGGAGGGAGCCTGCTCAGGTTTTATTTTTGAATTATGACAGTTAAACAAAATGCTTTGTCTTCTAGATGTGCATAGCTGTGAGAAAGAAGAAAGAGCCAAAACAAGCAGTGTGCTCAGCTTTGGAGGTTAATGAATGTATATACGTATGTGTATGCTCCATGTACAGGGCTGGGGAGCTTGAGGTTAGAAAGCAACTGTTGTAAATTGATCTTGGGTAGCTGATTTAGTTCAATGCTGCCACGCTCTTGCCAGCAGAGTGCTGTAAGTCAGTCTCAGGCTGCCCTTTTGCACCCAAACCCATCCACTGTGAGGAAATGCGTGCAGCCCTTCATGGTAGGGTGTGGTGGGTAACCAGACACGGGCAGGAAAGCAGCAGGGGTTCAAACCATGCCTGGGAGTGCAGGACTCCACACTGTCTGTTCTGGGGCTAAGGCACATGGAAGCTGCATGCTGGGATCATTAACCATTCAGTTAAAAAAAATTCCACAAAAGTCAGGGAATAAAAATAAGGATGAAACTATGGCATTCTGTACAGGAGAGATGGAAAATCACAAATTTAGTTCATATTTACAACAAACATAAATGTCTAATGCACTGCTGGAATCCTGTCCTAAAGCTGGAATGCAGATTTATCTCCCTTGATACCGGGACAAGTATAAAAAAATACCTGAATCATTAATTAGTGATAAAAGGTAAAACAGAACCAAGTCCTCACTCTAAATGAATAATTTCTGTTTAACTAAGACTATAGATTTCACAGTATAGCTGCTGTGATTTGCACAGCTTTAGAAATTATACATATTCAAAATATTTTTCTGGAATTCAAAGACCTTTATTATATTTGCTTTAAAACTAATTCCAGTTCTTCTCTGATAAAGTAATTAGAGTAAACTTATATTTTGTTAGATCTGTCTCAGATTAAATTATCACAGCTCCTTGCCAAGCTAATTACTTAGGTTCTATACATTGTAAATTAATTAAATTAGCATATATGAAAGAATTTATTATTTTTTTCCAAAGTGTGGGTTCAGATATATTATAACTATTTTATTGTGTTAAGAATAATAAAATATGCACTGTTTGGGTTTTTAAAAATGTTATGTGAGCTCAGTTACTTGAAAAAAATACAAAGGATTTATTGTAGTAAAGCTTCTACCTCTATTCACATCAGATCATATTTCCAAGCACAGAGACTTACCTTATATCACCAATATGCCTTCAATATTGGCCTCAGAGAGCTTTGCTGCTCTTTATAATATAAATTAATTGCCTAATATCCAGGGGTGACTTTGAGAGATACTTAGGTATTAGTTTTGCATTCACATCCCAGATTTATTTTCCTACCTTTTCTGTGTATTGGTTAAAAATATTGGTGGATACTTCTTTGTGCCCTCAAAAATATAGATATATTAGTAAGTATATTAGGAATTTTAAATAAGTTTTCAACTGTGTATATTCACAGTTTCACTTTAGCTTTGCAATTTGGTATACTATAGACTTTTAATAAACAATAAACAAAAGAAGGAATATTTTGGACAACAAGTGTCCTAAAATAGGAAGGTATAATTTATTACCAAAATAAGCTTAAAATAGAGAAATCCATAAAATGTTCACTTTTTTTTTTTTTTTTTTAATTTATACACTTTTGCTCACACCTCAGAAATATGTACATGCTGCTGTCCCAGTTTGGCAATGCCCTTAAGCACATGTTTAACCTTCAGGGATGGTCTTTAATATCTAAGTGTATGTATTAATAATTGGCTGCATGCTCTATAAGAGCCTAAACCACTTACAACCACCTCACATATTCTTTAATCTAATTTGTCCATGTGTGTTTATGGTAACAAGTCTGCAAAGCCTGGCACTGAATGGACAAGAACTGCTGGAAAGGATTAAACCTCTAAGATGTGTCTTGCCAGGACTGATGCTCTGTCATCAGCAAGAGCATGAGTGCTGCAGCTCAGAATGCTCCTTTGCTTTTCACAGATGAATTGGAAAAATTTCCAGACTCTCAGTCCTTACACACTGATCTATTTAGCATTAATTTACACTGGCATTGTAGACCTTTTGCTGGTCAGAGCTTGGTGTCTAGAGGGATTAATTTTCAATAGAAAAGAAACATTTGGTGGAGTCACGTATTGCATGCAGCTCTGCACTTTTACAAAGAGCGGACCTGGAACTTCTCTTCCTGTTCTGTTCAGAGAAAACCAAGACTGTTTACCTGCTTACACTTTCAAAGTCTCTCCAAAAGCTTGGTTCAAAAGCTTTTTCTCTTTTCTTGCTGTGAGTGCAGCTCATTCTTTCTTGTTGATCCTCTGCTTTCTCTGTTACTTCTCTCTCTGACTGATGCACACAGGGAAATCTCCCTACTCAGATAAAACCTTCATGGATCCCTATTTTGGATTTTGGGCATTATTGTGTCAGCTAATTAGAGCAGGTTCAGCCTTGTGTGAAAATTTTTATAACAGAAACAAATGGATTTCAAAATGAGGAAAGTGAGGAGGAGGGTTAGGGGAAGGCAGGGTCTGGTCTGATGCCCACAAACATCCTACACTGATGCTTATTTGTCCTGCTTTAAACTGCCTCTGAAGCTACTTGGTTCTAGAGGAGAAATTTACTTTTCTCTTTTTTTTTCCCAGCGGTCAAAACTAAGACTGCCTGTTGCACTTACAACTTCCAGTGCTGTTTACTCAAGCTGTTAAGCTTCCTCATGTTCTATAAACACATTTCTTCATCATTGTTTTTTTCTTTTGCACTCATCTCTGTTAATCAACTGCTCCTTATGTAACATAGACTGTAATGAAAATACATGACACAAATGGCTCCAAGCCGCAGATCATGAACCTCTCATCCTGCACTTTCCAGTCAAGAAGCATTTTGTTTAAATTATGTGTATTGTGTTCATTCTCCCTCCAATTAGAGTAACCAGGTAAGGTAATTGGGCACCTAGCAAATGTGGCAGCTGCAGGCAAATAATCATAGCTCCAGCACCTGCTCCCATGGCAACTGATGTGTTTACACTCACAAAAGTACAGATTTTCTTCCTTCTACACAATAGAGAGAAATAAGGATTTAGAGCTACAAGGAAAGAGCTTAAAAGGATAAATTTTAAGCAAGTGGTTGGAAGAAACAGTGCTTGTTGTTTGGAGTGAAAATGTAGGGAGTTAAAATAACAATAAGCAGCTGTTAACAGACAACGATTAAACATCATCTTCACGTTCTGAATTGAGGGTGAAGAGACAATTCTCAGAGGCAGATCTCATTCCCTTTAAAACAAGTTCCTCAAGACAAAGGGGACATAAGAGGGATTCCAGAAGGTAATGCTTCAGCACTGCTTCTGCAGATGTGACTCCAGTGCCGCTGCAGATGCGCCATGTTTAGAGAATACTTTTCAGTGACTGCTATTCTGGAAGTTACAAACTATTCCTTCAAAGACACCATGTAAAAACATATCATTGCTATCAGCTTTGGCTGCGAGTTCGTACATCTGCTGCATCTACTTGAGTGTTGCCAAGCGGCAGAGAGAGATGTGGGTGGAAGTTTAGGGCCTGAGCTATGTGCATGCAGGGAAATTAAGACCTTTTGCCTTTCCTTGCCTTCTCAACAACACAGTATCCTCTGATTCTCCTGCAGTAAATCCAAGGCAGCCAATACATAAGCATTATTTTCACTTTCCTGCCCACATATACTCTAAATTTAAATAGAAGAGAGGCGTGACCATGCTGGGAATTTATAGCAAAGGTGTGTCTGATCATGTGCGTGATTTAGGAATAAAAACTGTGAAACAAGCACAGATGAAATTGTAGGAAAACTGGTCAGGGGTATCAGAGTTGGCCTTGCTTAATGTGGAAAACATGGGCATAAGAGAGCCTTAAGCTGTAGAAATGTATCTGTCATATTCTTTCAAAAGATGGTGCTCTGAATGAGTACCTCATAAATAAACATTAAGAAATGCCAGTCTTGTATTTCTTAGACTTCTGTTTTCATTCTGTGAGCTGCTCATCCTAATGAACACTTATTCCTCTGCACTGTGGCTCTTGGTTTACTCAGAACACATTCCACTCACTAGAGTAACATACCTGGAACAAATAATATATAAGCACTTCCTCAAGCATGGAAGTCTGGACTGATGACATAAGCAGTTAAGATATTTCTGACATTCTGTAATGAGCTGTGAATCTTGAAAGAGAAATTGTAACAGTGAAACTTAAGTTGAATACATTTGCCATGAATTGTTCATATACCATGAATTGTTCAAGCTTGGAGAATCATGAACATGAGGGCTGGATCAAATTTGGTGGTTCTGAACCAGAACAGGTGACCCATTGTCTGTTTATGGCTGCAGCTTACCCCAAAGTTATAAAAGAGGTACACCTGTTAGGATTGCAAATCTCTGCATCCTTAGCTGATAAAGAAAGAAGAAATTATATATTTCCATCATTTAGCTATCATTTAGCAGGATTATGAGGGAAGATGTTAAAATATCTCAGTTTAAGACTGTGATTTACCATTTAAGCAATGAGAGCTGGTATGGCAATGAGACCCCCTTTACTTTTATGCAAATTCACTTATGCCAGTGGATCTCGGCTGGGACACTGGTCTCTCTGGAGAGATTTCATTGCCAGATTGTGTTTTAAATGTTCTGATTTGTTTTGTCAGATAAAAAGTTCTGTTGTGGGCAAATAGATGGAGTACGTCAATGGGATTAAGCACATCAGGATTTAGCTCTGCAGAAGTTACCCCTGGCTCTGCCATAGGTGGCCTAGGTGATATGGTGTATGGTTTTTTTCTCTGCCTCTGTTTCAGATATTCTGTGTATGAAATATTACCCATTAATATGGCTTAGGAATTCTACATGCACTACAAAAGTTTTTGATTATTTTTATCAAAATTATTTTTTTGTCCAAATTATCCTTAATTTTGGGATTATAATGGTATTACCCAAACTAACTGTTACATTTAATTTCTGCTATCAAAGATGCTTGGCTGCAACCCTTTAGAAGAACTGGGACAGACTTGCCTTAGTGACTCCTCATAAAATGTCAGTTACATAGCGGTGACATCAAATGAAAATGTTAGATGTGGTACCCCATATAAAGGCAATAGAAGATATTAATATATATCTACCAAAAGACTTCGCTGATGTTTTAATCACTTTGTAAAAAGATTCTTCTGGTACAGTTTTCTAAAAAAATCACTTTGAGCATATTCAGTCATTTCTGCTTGCTTCAAATACACTATTTCAGTGCAGACTCAGTGGGAATAGTGTCACTGCACAAAGATGTACAGAAGAATTTTATGGAGGACTGAATCCACTAAACTTATTTAGGGAAAAACATGATGGACTAATAAAAATCTCTTATTATCCCCTAATACAGAAAGGCCACCAGAGTAATATGAAAAAAGGCCTTAGAAACTATATACTAATTAAATCCATCAAGGTGTAAATATTTTGCAAATGGTATGACTTTGCCAGTTTCATTTTGGAGCAGAGAAATTGTGGCAAGTTTAAAAAGACTTCCTCCAAAGTTTCTAGATAGAATTTGTGTGTAATTTCTGTGTAAGTTTTATTTCAGAGAAAAGTATTCTAAAGCAAAGTCAAAACCAGCCAACAATGAAAAATGTTGCTTGGCAGTGTATTTTCTTGTTTTAATTTTGTGTTTCAAATTTCATGTGTAAATCATTAGTATGTCACTTTTTGAAGAGTTTTACCTCTGCCCAAGGACTTATGGCTTATTCAATTTGTTAGCCACTTAAGGCAGTGTCAAACAGGCTACAGAAATAGAGGATAGAAGATCCATTTGATTTTTAATATCCATTTGGAGACTTTTTTTGCATATGCTAGCAAAATCTGAAGTAAGTTTTTTCAGAAGTCATTCCTATAAGTGGTATGAGGAGGTGATCTTTGTGTGCCTGTATTTGAGGAGTGCAGTTCCCTTCCAGAACAGGGGTGCAAGATACTGCTGAAGCATTCTGAACATACACCGAATCTTCCACAAGATCAAATGAAACATGAGGCAGATCAGTGAGAAAAAAAATTACAGTGTGGCTTTTTGATCTGAACATACTTAATTTATTGAATTCACATTTATTTGTGAATTTTTCAGAATGCCCTTTTTCACGATATGTACCATTTGTGAATCTGAGTTGACACAGCGTTTTAGTGTGGGAGAGGAACCCCAAAAGGAAAACCAAATGCATAAACCTGCTAACACTTGTGTTATGGTCTCTTCAGCTGCAGGAACCAGCCTCCTCTCCTCCAGCCCCAGTTCAGTTACTCTAAGCATATTGGATCAAACAGGACATTTGTGTCATTCTACATTCAGATTAGCAATACAGAGAGCTCAACAAGTGGTGCATACCTAATGATGTTGTAATTGAATCATACAGCAATATCTTGTGCTATCAGTGCTCAGTGTAATCGTAGTCAACATTATTCTAATCATTTAAATGACAACAGTGAAATGACAACAAGAGCAATAGAATTTCACTTTATGGCTCTGCTCAATGTTCTCACAAACAAATTCTCACTGTAAATCGATCAAGGAAGGGATAGGAGCTCTGCCCTTGGTCAGCACTTGGCAAAGGTGTGCAAATCCCCTTTTGGCTCCAAACTGCTCAGGAAAGTGAAAAGATATTTGAGGTAAAACTAAAGCAAAAAACAAAAAAACCCCTCCATTTTTCTTTCCCCATCCTCCAGAAGCTGCAGTCCAAGCATTTATTTCTGCTTTTGTTACATTCAAGGGTCTTATCAACAGTTTACTAATATTACTGTAGGCAGGCTAATGGGATCCAAGTTTAATTAAGGACTGTATTTAATTTAGTTTGTTATTGTGACTAAAAAAAATCCAAAAAACTCCAAACAACCAAGAGACTTAAGGCAGGCATTCATCAAACATGTTCCTATTAAAAGTGGCATTTGCCTTACATCTGGAAAAGGACTTTGCAATACCAAACTGTGGTTTTCTGAGTTGCTGCTGGAAATGACCTTTCCAAAGCCTTGTGTCTCTGTTGCAACCTGAAGCTTTCTTCCTTCTGTTACCTTTGAAAGGCTATTCCCCCTCAGGTTAAGTCAGGGTACATCTCCTCTATGGTCAAAAATGTGTGGGCCTATTTCATAGCTTCCCTTCTGACCTTTTCCTGTGAGGTTCCACTGGAACTCTGTACTGTAAGAGCTCCATAAGGCTCAGGAGACCAGAAATCAGTGGAAAATGGTTTTTAGAGGAATAGGGAGAGATGTCCAGAGTGTAGCAGCGGCATTTGGTTGTTTCCCTCCCAGCAGAAGGGCCTTGGCAGTTCCTTGAATATAGTTGGCTTGAATATTCCTTGAATATAACCTTCACAGATGTTCCCTGAGGATCTCCAGCAGCAACAACCACTCAGGGCATTGGTAGTGAAGCCTTTTTGTCTGTCATTCTGCTGAGAAATCCAACTCACAATTCCATACACTGTAATTCTAAGCTCATGGGTATCCTGTGCAGCTCAGTTAATATTTGGAATCTGCTTTTTGAGAGAAAGTCTCCTGGATGGAGTCACTGTCACTGCCATTCGCTGATGCACAGGGACCAGCTAGTGCAATTGAGGTTAATTGACCACCCAGGCACTGTGACCTTCACTTCATACCACATGAAAGATTAAAAAGAGGCTCAGACAGTGTCCAGAGCACAGAAAGGAAAAATTCAGTTCTACAGAGGACCTTAAAATCTTCTTGGGAGCATTTTGAAATTTTATACTTTGATGCATCAGAAGGTGCAAGTAAGGCTGTTTCTATCTGAGCTTTCTTTTATTTGTTTGTCTTACTGGAATGTATCAGCTCAGCTGAGGATGAATTTCAGAAAATGGAGCAATTTCATTTGCTGTCAAAGTATCCTACATGAAAGATTATATACTTTTTGTCAGTTTTGTAGAAGCAACTATATTTTCCGTATTTTGACAGTTGTTAGCAAAAGAAAAGGTCTTAAGATTGTTGCTGTAGAAGTGATGTGCAACATTAATTTATGAGATGCTCTGTTTGCAACCTAATGTTGAAAATCCACTAGGATTGTAAAACTTTCTCTTCACACAACATAATCTTATGATAAAACTATTGGTAACTTTGATGCTCTGACTAAAATCCCTCCCTCACTTGCTCCAGAAAGTAACGATGTTTTGATTTTTAGACAAAGTGTCTTGACTTTCTAAGTAAATGTTGCCAAGGGAGTTACTTGCATATCATCATCCAAACTAGCATAAAATGGAACTGATACAACTGGATATGCCTGAGGGAATAACAAGAACTGGCCAAAATTCTCCCTAGAGTTCTCTGTTATACAGATGAGGCCTTTGAGGTCTCTTGGGTTATGAAGGTGGTCCAAAGTTCTTCAGATCACCAAATTTGAAGCTGGTCAACTGCTGCAAACTAGTGCACTGTCCCATTTATGCATATGACTGTTTGGGGATTCTCAGACCCCTCAGGGAACAAACAAATTAAGCTGTTCTCACAGGCACACCCCTGATACCCAGCGACTCCACTATCAAATCTCATAACTGCAGCTCACTTCTAACCCTTGCCACAGAGTCACTGCTGCACTCCAACCTTGGAGGGGGAAATTATCCAAAGCCTGTAATGTTCAACTGTGAAGTAACTCTTGCTGGCATTAGTGGAAGGTAGAAAACACAGCCAACTAAGATGACTTTACTCAAGTCACAGGGATAATTCGTGCTGTCAAGAAAAGAACTGTACCCTGCCTGAGGTCAGGCTGACTGGGCAAGAGAAGATCTCCAACTGCTTATCTGCTCTTTCAGTCAAGTGCTGCCCACTTGCTTAGTACCAGCATTTCAGAGACAATTTCAGACAAACACAAATGTCCTGCAGGCAGGTGTTTATTTGAATTTTCATCTCTTCATCTATATAAGATACTTTGACTGTCTCTGTGGGCTATTAATAGGCATGGGGATATCACTTAAACAACAATAAACCAAAACTGTGTGGCTTAAGGAAATGGTTGTTTGTGCAGAGAAGGCAAGGACTGACTGGCTTTTGACACTGATCAGTTTCCTTGTGGCTAAAAACAATCCCTGTAAGGAGTGACCCATAAATATGGGAAATATAAGAACCTATATTTTCGTTGCTTCTACTGTAACATCTGAAAATATGAGGAAAATTATTGACCAGCCATCCTGAATTTTCTTATTGTTAGAGAGGCAAAAACTACATTTAAAAGTGCTATTGTTAGGAATGCTGTTGCTGGTGTGATCAATAAGATGGGGCACAAAAGGGTCATTTGGCACCGAGTGTGGAGGCTCTCTCAGACTTGCTTTTCCCAGCTCAGAAAGACACTTGTGACTCTAAGTTGCTCATATTAAGCACAGCTACTTTCCTCTTGGTCCCTTGGCTTTTATTATCCATCACTTCAGCTCTAACAGTTCTTGCCTGCCTTTTATTTTGACAGACTGCATTGCTTGGGTACTAATACTGTATTTCTTTTGAATTTAATCTGCCAAAATGGAACAAAGCTGTTTTCTTGAGTATAATTTCTTTCTCAAGCCAAGGACATTTGGCCTTTACAACAAGTTGTATAAGTTACAAACATTTTAGAGATTGTAACTTTGTTATGGGGAAGGGACATAAAACAGTCAGGTTTGAAATATTTACAGCTGAAGGGAGTGCAGAATGGGTAATCAGCTTTCTACCAGAATTGGATATAAGATCAAATTATAGAGATGTTAATGGGACCCTTTATGGTGCTAGAAAATTTCCTGCCATTTTCTCAGCCCGGACTTTGCTGTCCTCCATGGCAGACTTCTTCCATCTTTGTGTTCTTTCACATTTCTGAAGTGTAAAAGACTTACAGATGTCCCAACAAATTCAAAGTTAAATTACATCTAGTGCTGCATTGAGGCATATTACTGAATGCTTTCTATCCATCACCTTTGAATTTATTGCAGTTTTAACCATCCATTTGAGGGCTGAAGCCTCCTGTTCTTGGCATGTTTCTTAGAGGTTTTCTGGAGAGTTTGATCAAAACCCAATTTGTTTACTTTTAAGAATGAAATACAAAAATGGGTTGGAAATAATTTTCCCAATTATTTTGAAGGGCAGTGGTTCTTCAGGAATTAAGATAAAAAATGTGAAGTTCAACATGATCAAGCTAGAGCAGTTTCTTTCATCCTCACTATGCAAATACATTTGAAATGTTGATAACCACTTGTTGATAATCTTTGCAAATGCAGAGAGATATGACAACTGTATTATAAATGTTTGTTCATCTTGCCTAGTTTATTAATTAATCTTTAAATTCTTGCATCTGAGTAATAGTAAAATGAATTTTCCTTTTACAGGAAAATTTTCCTTTTTTTTTTCTTGTCATAATAATATTTACCATAAGGAGCATTGTATGGAAAACACAGAAAAAAAGTAACATTCTCAATTCTGAGTGTAACGTTTCTAAATGTGGTATTTAAATTAAGTTAAAATTTTTCAGAATAAGTGTACTTATCCTTACACTTATAGTTGAAGTTCAGGTTGAAATATATTCATTGCTCAAATTATTGTGGAAACTAAAATATACAGATGAGCTGGACTGCACTGAGGAAGACCTTGAAAATACAAACATCAATTCTCCATGATCAGCAAATTTCACAGTTATTGAAATAATCAATCATTATTATTGCTGCTAATGAAACACCAAGATTTCATCAAGTCTTCAAAAAGTAGTCATTTAATATAATATTGTATAACATTTCATTATTACAAAACTGTTCAGACCTTCTGAGGAAGATGGAAAACATTGTTTTCCTCTGTTTTGTTTTGATTTTTTAAAATTAATTAATGAATCAAGTTGAATTCAACATGGACAAAAAAGTGACCTTGACCAACAAAATCCATTTAATATCTTTGTCCCTTCTATGTGTTCCACCTATCTGGCATTGATTTATAAGGAGAGCTTGCAAAGAGCTGTTGCTAGGGGACAGAGCTTTTGTAGGTCCCCATTAAAGCAATACTCCTGAAGAAGAAAAGTAATTTACATGTTTCAAGTGCTGCCTACCAAAAGAAAAAAATTAATCAAGCCCAAATAAGTTATAAAAGGGAACAAACATAATCTATATGAATAAAAACCACTTGTGCTGGGGACAAATAAAGGAGCACAGTCTGCACACTCTGATCCAGATGCTACTCCTTTGCAACCTGGCAGACAACCTTGGTGACTTTTTATTTTATTAAATTCCTTCCAATTTATACCTCATAACCAAGGTCAGAATATTTAGAATGAATTTTACCTACCATATACATTCACTACCTCCATTTAACAGAATAACTTTTGTGTTCACCAAACTGCCAGTCTCCAGGACAAAAGCCATAGGAGGGAAGAAAACTGTCAAGACCACATCTTCTTGTTCCCCAAGCAGTTAAGTGCTCTCTGAATTGTTGCCCTGGAGGGGAGTCTGCCTTACTGGGAAGAAGCACCCCTGTGATGGGACTGTGTTTTTATAGCCGTTTATGTCCAGTTCTTTAGTTCCTCTTGTTTTCTTCTCCTTTTTTTTTTTTTTTTTGTTTAACTGTTCCATGTATATAAATGCATCTGAAACCTTTCTTTTATATACATTAGAAATAAGATGGAAAAGGAGAAAGATATTGAACAAAGTGTTCTACAGAGAAAAAGAATAATTTTCTTTCATCAGGGGAAACAGAAATTAATTATTTGCTTTTATCCTTGTGGAAAAGGTAGATTGTGCTGGATACCGCAACATATTAATTTTAACAAGTTGCTCAGAATTCAGGCTGGAGTAGAGAAGAGAACAGTTCAGGGAATATTTATATAAAATTGTTACATTAAAATTCTAAGGATTTGATGAAATTCATTCCAAGAAATGAGCCAAAGTAATCTCTGAATGATTAGTGATTATCTCCTGGAAGATGCAGGCAGGAAAGACCCTAGAAAGCTAAGAAAAACAAGACATTTCATAACTTTTTCTAAAAGGCGCTAAGGAATTATAAATCAAGCAGTCTGGTTTCAGTTCCTGGAAACAATATGAAACAAATTATGAGGTAATTTTAAGTACCAACAAAATATAAGGGTTGTAACATCAGGCAACAAGGAACTGCCAAGAATGAATCATATAAATTTTTTCTGCTTACTTTCTTTAAGAATGGTGGCAGTCTAGTGTAGAAAGGAGAAAACAGTAGATATAGATGTAAATTAACTCTGATAGTGTTCTTAAAAGTTTTTTCAACATCAGAATCTTAGAAGTATAGGAAATATGGCGTGCATGGATTTGCCTTTGGGTGGCTACAAAAGTAGTTGAAAACTTCATAATCAGTGAAACCACATCAAACATGGAGGACACACTAAGTAAATCCCCTTAAGCATTTGGTAAAATTCTACTTGGTATATTCATGAAAAATATGAATAGTGGAATGGAGACTATGACTTTTAGTTTATGGCTTGTGCAAAGATGAAAAGAGTTTTAAGAATTTTGGGGAAAATGCTAAAAATGCTTGCGGCAGTTTAGAGAGTTGCTCAGAAACCTGAAAGGTTGCAGCCAAGTAGTTATGAACCAAAGTTCTGTGCCTGAGAAAAAAGAAAGCAAATTGAAATTTGAAACAGGATATTTTTTCCTTAAAGAAAATAAAGAGTACAGTGGAAAGAGATATAGTAGGAAAATACTTTTAATTTTAGATTCATGAAGCAGAAGTTTGTACAGAAAACATCTAGTTACACTCCTCACTTAACTCCAGAGAAGCCTTGGAATGTATGTTATCTGTGTTTGGGAAATGCATTTTTAAGGCAAAGACAAAGTGAAGAGAATCCAGCAGTGTGAATGATGGGTTTAGAAAGCACCACCAAGGAGGGACCTGGCTCACTGAGAGGTGGTCGAGGGTGACTTGACCATATGTAGTTGCAATATCAATGATCACTAAATGTTTTCCAAGGAATGAAGAAATCAATTTTTCTTTCTTAATAGATGGTGATGATTTTGGATGCAAAAGCTTAGGAAACTTGGGAGGATGGTAAAGCATAAGACTGGATAACCTGAAGATGCAGAGAATTTGCTTTTACAAGAAATTGTTAAGATCAGGGTGCTGTACAAATTATGAAGGGTGGTCAAGGCCTGTATGATCCTGGTTTTGGTGGGAACATTACTTTAAATGATCTCTGGGGTACTCTTTGAGTCTAACAACCACAACACACTGTCTGAAAAGAAGTTAGAGAGGATTCATTGCTACTCATCTGGAAGAACCAATGCTGAAGGAGAGAAGAAAATGTCAATCTCAGGACAAGAATATGAGCTGTTGAGGTGTGGACTCACATTGTATGAAGGAGCACAGTAATCTCTTTTTCATGTTAAACTTGTCAATTTTCAGAACCTATTGGTTCTTGGCACTTCCTGTCATGTAATTATTTTGCAATCTCTAAAAACTGTTACACAACTAGAAGATATTATGCTTTTATCTTGATTTTTTAAAAGCAAGAATATTTTGAGTATTCCATTAAAAAGATCTGAAGGCAATCAGTGTTTTACTTTCTTTACAATTTTCCACATTAAATTCTCATTTAGAATAACTGAATTAATTTGTAGGAGTGAGATCAGGTTCAGAGTGACGGGGTGATGGAGAAGAAAGGGGTAAGACAATTTACCCTATATTTGAATTGCCAGCTCACAAGCTACTGTTTTGTCTGGTCACAGACAGAAACTCACTAATGAGCTGAATGTATTAATTCAATTTATATGATTGAATAATCTCTGGCTGTCAAGTTATATGCTTTGTAAAAGCCTGAATATGGATTGTCAAATTGTCCATCCAGGAAGAAAAAAGCTTTTTGCTTACAATGGGCTAATGATTGTTTGACAATTTAATTATACAGCAGGGGAGTTCTGAAGAGAAAATGGGGTATGGAGGCAAGTCTGCTTATCCACACTGAAGTTTACTGCTTTGAGCTGAATCTGAAGACACAGCATATTGCCTAAAGAACAGGTTTCTCACTCCACACATTCCCGAAAGCTTGTTGGGTGGGTACAGAAAGGGGGACTCTGTTAAAATTTGGTCTGAAGCTAAATTGATTAAAGCTTTGCTTCTATATCTGACACTGGACTCCATAAATCTTTGCACCTCTCTTGTCAGTCACATTTTCTTTTAAAAACCAATGTTTTTTATTTGCTGTAACTTTATTCACGCTTTGTCTATATAAATTTTCAATTAGTTGGTTGGCATCCCACATTTTGTCTGTATGGTGTCTCATTTTAAAACCAGGGTCGTGGCCCACACTTTCTGTGGCTAGAACATAGTATGTTTCTATAGGGCATCCAAAGGATGAGATGCATCTTCCAGATCCTCAGGATAGCTTAGGAGATGGCAATACAAGAGATAAGGAAGAACTCTGGTGATTAGCATGACTAGGAAAGTTTGGCCTTAAACAGTAGGTTTGAGGAAATGAAAATATCTGCAAAATTATTAATCAAATTGGTCACTGCAAAGATTCTCTAGCTTTTTTGCTTTATTGATAGACTTGAGAAGTTTCATGTTTAAAGGAAGCTTTTTTACCATGGGGAATATCACAAATTCTGTGTCTCTGAGTTCAGATCAACTCACTTCACCAAGGCTGCAAAACAGTTTTCAGATACTAAATTCTCCTTTACACTGACTTGAACTATTTTTAAACCAATCACCTAGAGAGGACAGTCTTGCTAAGGTGTCAGTTTTCCTTTCACTGACTTTCCTTCTTGACAAAGGGCAAGGAGCTGAAAAAGTTTGAAATCAAACATTTAACTCAAATATCTTTAGACACAAACACATTCAATTTCCTTTAAAATGGGCATAATCTTCCTTTGCTTTACAGTTTGTGCAGGGAACATAGAAACACAATGAAGCCTTTTTTCCAAAACACAGTATTTTTTGATCATAATGGACAATGCAGAGACTGAAGTCCATTTCTGTTAAGAACAGGCACATTGCCACATGTCTTGTTAGCACTGATAACTTCCAGATGGCACTACTGACTCTCATTGGCTGGCTGGCTGTGTCTGGGAATCCACAGCACAAGATGGAGAAAATGTCTATTAGCACCTGTGGTACAGCTAAGAAAGGTGTTGAGAACATGAGGCAAAAGGATCAGCTCTGCACTGTATTCCTTTACTTGATATTTGTGTTTTAGTATAGAGTTTTAGATGATATTCAGGTACTGTAATGTGTTGTCAAAACATGAAAGCCCTTTTAAGAATAACTTGGATAACATGCATAATAATAAAGTAATAAAAATTGAAGAACGCTAAGTGCTGCTATGTGATCTGAAAAGCCAGTTCTTTAACTTTTTAATTAGATTGCTTCTTCAAATAAAATAACACTGAAGAAGAGGGTCATTTTTACTGACTGAAAGGTCAAATTTTCTAGACAATGGCGTCAGAGGATTCCATGCAGTGTATTCTCTCTGGACTTCTTAATGAGATGTATTAGATTAATATTTGTATCGCCTTTGTCATCATACAGTCATTACTGAGTACACCCATATTGTAGGTATTAATAACATTAGAAAAAAAGACACATTCTTCTTTTAGAAACAGAAAGAGAATGGTGCTCCATAGATTTTAGGAATGTTATTTATATTTTCCTGCGGCGTACCAGCACTCTCTTTTCTTTGTGCAAGTTTTTCTCCGGATGTGCTTTCTAAAGTGTGTGACAGGACTGCCCTTCTTTCGATGACTTTTTACTTGTACTTTCCCTTAGAAACAGTTCCCCAGCTTTCACAGATTCACAGAAGAGTTGAGGTTGAAGAGGTCCATCTTCAAGCAGAGCCACCTAAAGCAGGTTGCACAGATCTTTTGAATATCTCCAAGTGTGGAGACAACCTCTCTGGGCAACCTCTGCTACTACTTAGCTACTCTTAGAGTAAAAAAGTGTTTCAGTGGGAGCCTGTGTGTTTCAGTTTGTGCCCATTGCCTCTGGTCCTGTAACTGGGCACCACTGAATACAGCCTGGCTCTGCCTTTGCACCCTCCCCTCCTTTGTGCTATTGGCAAATTTGCTGTGGGTGTGCTCTGTCCCATCATCCACTTGTGTTTATTAATAAAGCCTGGGCCAGCAAAATGTTAGATTTTCGTGTTCGAAGGGTGCTGCTATAAGTCTGCTAGGAAAAATAGTGATAATTTTGTGTATTTCTTTTTAGGATTCGTGAGACACAACGATGGAGCAGAGGAGACAATTTGCTTTTAATTGAACCCTCCTTTCTCCCAAACCAGTTTTGGAGTGTTGTTTGGAATCACTCAGAAATTTGTTGCTCTACACAAAAAAGGGAATCTTGGGAATCAAAAGTATTCCAAAATAAAACTAATTATGCAGCACTTTTTAATGAGTTCTTTTTCATGAATAATTGGTGCCTCTTGGGCTAGCTGGTAGGCATTTTGTATTGAGCTAGACCTTGTTCATCGGTTTCATGAATAGTATTAACTTGTGTCTCCCCCCCTCCCCTAAAAATTCCTAGACCTAGGAATTGTATAATCAGGAAAGAACAAGTTGGAATAACGATTGGTAATTAGATGGCTCTTCCTCTCATTTCTATAGACCTGTCCTATAAATCATAGTATGGATAATTACAGTCTAGACTAAAATATAGTCCTATAGTCTAGGACTCACCCAAACTGGATTATCCATGGCTAAATATCGTGGGGGTTTTGCTCTTAACTGGTACAACTGAGAATACCATTGGGTGTACTTAGGTTTTTCTTACCTTTTCTCACTAAAAAAATCCTTATTATACTAGGTTTGGCAATTTTAGAATGATTCTGTTTTCTTTCAGTAAAAAAGTATGAAATTTAAGTACATTGTATTGAAACAAATAGACAGAAAATAAGGAACAAAGTTTAAGGAACACTTTTTTTTTCCTTTTTTCCTTCAACATCTCCAAGCTGAGAATCAAAGGTTGCTTCCTAAAGAAAAACTTAAAAGTTGATTTGCTTATTTTTTTCAACAGACAAAAAAAGACTCTGTCCAACGCACATTTGTGTTCAGATAACTGCTTAAGTGTTTTCATATCCCTTCTCATGGGTTAGACAATGCCATTGGAGTGGTCCTCCTGTCATTCAATGTTTCACTTTATGACATGAAAAACATTTGAAAATCCAGAAAATAAGAAAATCCATTGTAAAGGAAAAGTGTATTTTCCCCCCATGATTTTAGTTCCCCAAAATCAAACCTTCTATATTGCATCTGAATTCTGTTTTAAGATCTTTTTAAATATGCTTTTTTGGCAGTTTCTAATTAAAAACCAGTTTGTGGGTTTGTTTCTTTTGGTCAGTTTCTTGGAAAAAAAGTTTCTAAACAATATGAACTTATGGGTGTTGTTGTTGCCATTTTTTTTTCCCTTACTAAACAGAATGAAATCAGTAAAAAGAGTGATTCTCTCTAAATTAATGTGATTTCTTTTTTGTTCTTGAGCAGTCTGGTCACACAAAGATAGTTAGGTAAACTAGTAGCATTTGTAGTACAGCATTTTGTGACATCAGCTAGGCCAAAAATTATGAATTTAGAATGTTAAATCAACTATTTTGAATTTGTCAGCATAAATGATTGAACTTGTGACTGCAATTTAACAGCAATAGTGCAGAATAAGCAAGTCATGCTATATTGTCAAAATAATGGATAAGTTGTAAATTGGTAAAAATTAATATTTTGCAACCTTGATTAAAGGATTTTCCCTCCATTTAACTGATTCATCTCCTCATCAATTTTCTTCCAGTGTCATTCTGACTTGATTAAGGAAAATATTTATGTCTGAAGCCCCAACTGTAAACAATCCAAACTCATATTAGAGTGGGAAAACTGTTAGACCAAAGAGATTTAGATATTACCATTATTTAAATTGCTTAGGGATTTTTTTAAGTGAACTTCACCTATTAGCCCTCTGCATTATGAGGTAATTTAACACATGTATGTGGCTCAAGGGGCAGATTTGGCAGCAGCAATATTAAGTCAGTTATTAAAGAAGGTAGTGGGCAATATAATCAGCAAGGTGAAACTGATACTAAAACTTTTCACTAAAATACAAACATGATTTCAAGATTGAAAAAGAAGCTCTTTGTAAACACACGTATTCTCTTAGCCCAGAGCAAGCAAATAAGAAAATGGTCAAGAGAACCTCAGTCAAAAAGAAAAGTGGGGACACAATGAAAAGACTGATTTTGCAGAACAAGGGCTAGGAATACATAGTTGACCAGGAAACGTAGTTTGATAGTCAATTATTTGGTCTTATAAAAACAAAGGAATAACAAGAACACATTTAAATTCAGAAATGAAACTTATGAATTGTAGTTTGATTAGACCAAACTAGCTGGGTGATTTAACAAGGTCGAATAAAAGGCTTCCTGGAATTATTGGCTCTTCCTTCTGTGACATGGGGAAAAAAGAAAGATACTCTTTATAGAAGTCTTTCTCGAAAAGTTCCTACTATACCCTCATTATTTCCAGATATGATCTTAGGCTCTCATGTCCCTTGCTGCCCTCCCTCTTGTACTTCAACATGAGGAATTCCGGTGTAGCTCTGTTCCTTGAATGATAAGAGACATCCAGTAAGTCAAAACTGGTGAGTTTCACAGTTTGATCAATATAATATGATTTGTAATTGTAAAGTTCATGGCATTTTAAAATATTTTCTGCAGCATTTTGTCACAGCATCAAATAAAATACATTCAAAAGTATTTGCTGAAGTATGTCTACCTGATAAAAAGTTCAGCATTTCACTGAAAAGTAAGCTTTTATTTTTTGGACATAATATAGAACATCATAAACTTATAACTATCCACCAAGAGACTTAATTACTAAAGGAAATAGAAGATAAATCTGGGATCGCAGACTTAGAAAATAGAAAGTATCTATGAAGTCTGCAGTAATGGCCATGGAAACAAGCTTTCTTTTCCTATTAAATAAAACAGTCATGAAACTCAGCAGATTTGCTCGCTTATAAACAGCCCCATTTTGGACTACAAGTTCACTGAGAACTAAGAACCTTGGTAGAAACAACAATGGATAAGGCTGTGCCATCCACAATTCTTTTGGTAATGATGGAACACTAATAGATGCAAAACCATATCAACAAACCTTGGACTCAACAGCACCAACCATAACTTACTAATCAGCATTTACAGCATCCCTGGATTGCTCATAGCACAGTTGGTTACTATTTACCAATAGCAGCTCCATGTGATAAAGCCTTGCTTGTAACTCATTTTCAATTCACAAAAATGGACTTAAAAGGAAATTAATTAAGTTATTAATTAAAATAGCATTGAATAGTACACTGTCACTACAGGTGAGATGAACTGTGTGTAGGTATCCATACAGAATAGTTCTCTCTGTTCCAAACTATGCTGCCATAGTTGCTCATCCCATGTCTGGGGTGTGTTGTGTCTGCTTGCACCAATTCAGTGAGACAGGAATTTGTTCCACAAGAGGTGCAGCACTGTTGGATCACATCACAGAGAAACTAGCTGGGGACTCCACACTCTGCTGCTTTGCTCAACTCTTCTTCCAGCTCTGTCTGGTGCCAGAACTGTGCTAACACTGCCAAAACTGCTGCTCTGTATCTTCACAGCTGACTGACAGAGCAGAAGCCCTCTGTACTGAGGGGCTTCTCCATGAGCCTGTGCTAACAGCAGGCACAGGGCAGGTCAGAACTGGTGTATGTACATGTCAAAGGGAGAAGACTCATGGGGTTGGAAGCTGCAGTCAAAGGGAATTTGGGAATTCAGCTTGTTTTCCAGAACCTGAGGTGGGTCTGAGGGGCTGATGATGCCCAACATATCACATCCCACAGGAAAATAAAGTCCAGCAGGATCCATTGCAGTATCAAGCTGAGCAGTATTGCCTTCCAAAATGTTTAATGTTGGGCGAAAGTTTCTGTTTTGTTAAAATAATAACAGCTTGCAGTAGGATGCAGCCAGTCTGTAGAGACAAAGAATCATGAATTGTTAAATCTGCAATGAATAGTTCATTGAATCCAAATAGGTAGTTGAATCCAAATACAGTGAAAAGTAAATCTCTGTAAGCAAGATCCCTTAACCTCTCTTTTCCTACTTAACAAAATAAAAGTTAAGTATATTGAAGGTCTTCTAGCTTTTACCAAATAATGTATCTGTTAGCACACATTTGGAAAACTCTTAGTATGTGACATGTTATGACTTTTATCTCTGCATTTTGTTTTGTAGGTTGTTTTGTCACAAAGGCTTTGAGGCACGTAGCTTATCTGTCAACTCCAAATGGCTGCTGGCTACTAGGGATGTAACATTCTGCTTGTGTATTAAAATTTTAATTTCCTACTCAAAAGTTTGCTCCATCATTTATGCTACTGAAACGACTATTTAGCATCTGGCTCTTGTGTGAGTTAATGATACAAAAAATAGCTGTTGACATTTAAGTAGCCATAATGTACACTTATTACCATGCAGAAAGGCAGAAATGTTTATGTTTGTTAATTATATGGAGCTTTCTTGTCAATTTTTAAAAGATTAATGTCCCTTTAGAAAGGTCCTATAATATTTCTTATTTTATATCACATTTGTGAACAGTGTAACTGAGTGTCTTGAAGTATCAAGAGCACCATCACATTTGTGAAAACTTTTATTAAAAATTTTTAGATGTTTTGGCAAATTCTCTCAACCTACTATAACAAGGCAAACAAGACTTCAATGATTATCTCCATCCCTCCAGGCCTGGATCTTTTACATCTTTTAAATAAGCCTGATGAGCCCCTGTTTATAGCTGTTGAATTGGTAGATCAACCTCCATATTGTCTGTTGTGTCATCACCACAACAATATGAGACTGAGAAGATGTCTCCACCCTTGGGCTTCTTACACATTCCCCAGGAACAGCAAATTAAGTGAGGCCACTTTAATGAACATAGCTATTTGAGTAAAAACATAATTATTGTCCTTTAAAATGATTTTTACTCAGCTAACTAAAAATTGACAGACCCAAAGAATGTGAGCCTCTGGTTGATTTTGAAGATGATACCAAGACTTAGAACATATGTCAAGCTTGAAGGACAGCACTTCTGTGATTTTTCAGGTGCAGTCTTCCCTCATCTTAGAATGCAAACTAAGCATTTGCATACCCAAATATTAATTTTGCAGATGTATTCTTTCTAGGAGTGATAAAGCAAGAAATGATGAGACACACTTTAAAATAATAATGCACTTGAACAGACAGCTTGACATTGGACTGAGTGCAGAAGCACTTGCTTTTCTTGGAGCCTCAAATCTTCATTTACTTGTTATTTAATCAGATACACTCAAATTCTGAAGAGGAGATTGACTTGTAATATTATCAGGCCTCAAAAATACAACATTTAATCTCTTACAAAAGAGACTACTGTCAGAGAATATGGATATTTTTCTCCTCTACTAATCCTACCAGTTCGCCATTTTCCTCCTTATCTTTCTTGCCCATTTTGAAACTGACAGGTAACCAAATTATTGTATATGCTTGAAATAAATTCCTCTGGATCACTCCATAAACTTCTGTACTCTGTGATTCAATCTCCTACTTGCCTTCATCTCCTCCTCTGATGCCAGAACTTTTGTGTGTTTAACATTTCCAATCTTTCACTGAGTTGTTGCTCTCATTCTCTTCCGAGGCACTCCTTTTCTCCATGACAGATTGGTCTCCGAAGTCAATATAGCTCTTAGAAAAGTGGTTCAATCAGGATTTTTCCTGTGCAATGCTTTCACTCTCTGTATCCAGACCTGCCTGTGTGTCTTCACTTTCCCAATCCAATCATAAAGCATTCCTTTTCCATTCTCTATAATTAATGGAAATTATTTGAGGTTTCTCTAGCTTTAAATTTTAATAGGAAATTAAGATTGGGCAGGCATTGCAGTTTTGTTTTACCCCAGGTGTTCATGAACCACAGTCCACTGCTTTGGTCAGAAATCAGAGAGGAGGGTGAACCTAGCTACTTCTTCATTGCTTTTCTTCCCCTATTAATTTCTTTAATGTTTGCATCTGTCACAAAAAAATCTGCACTGTGATGCCGTGAACGCACTGTGATGCCATGAACACACTGTGAAATTTCAGAATGAATTAGCTGCAGCATCCAGCATTTATCATGGTACAAAGAAATGCCAGACAGTTGAATGTGAAACATTACCTCAGTCAGCCAAAAGGATGGACATTGCATTGTCCTCTGGAAGCCTTCCATTAAGGTCATTTGTCTTTGGCTAGCCTGACTCTAGGGGAATATTGAAAACATACTTTGTGTCTGTAGAGACTGCTATGCATGTGGATGACATATGTATTGGTGAAAAATCTAGAGTCACCTTTCCCATAACATTTATGGTGCTGCTAAATTAATCTAAGTTAATTTTAAGAGATATGATGAATGATAACAAACTGCAAGTCATGTATTGATATAGGTCCCGCCCAGTCTGATTTATGTTTGCTAAAACTGTAATTCAAATGAATGTTTCAAATTTGCTTTATCTATTTATAAAATAAATTAGAGGCTAGATGATTAGTGCAAGGTAAATAAGACAAATATTTAGCAGACTTATCACTTCTAAGTCTTAGTTGAGGGAGTTTCTGTAGGTTATTAAAATGCCATCTACTTCTTTAATTAAATACCTGTCACTAATGAGTGCTTCACAGTTAGCTTTGTGTGTGTACTGTATTCATAAAGAGGACTTTATTTTTAGGGAAATCTATGAATTGCAAGAAGAAAACATTAAAAACTTTCAAGCTTGTTGTTTCCCCTAAGAGTTATAACACAACCCTCTAAGTATCAATTTTTTTTTCTGTTTCTCTGTTAATGATGCATTACCAATCATAAAAATATATGGTGAAGGGATGTTAGAACAAACACTTCTATTGTAGTAACTGTGAAAAATAAATGCAGTACTAATAAGATAAAAACAACTTCATTCAATGGTAGATTTTGTTGCAACAGATGAAAAAATGTCTTCATATTTCAAAGAACAGCAAGCCACACACCAGATTAGCTGAACTATTAAGGATTACAGATTCAACACCCTTTTTAAAAAAATTTTTGTCTTGAATGCAGGTATTTTTGTGTATTTTTCTCAGCTTTGCCTGGATCTTCCATAAGAAAACCATGTACAAAAAGAAATTTCTGTATACACTTTCTCTAGAACCATAGCATCTACTTCCCCATGCCTTATCACACTTCTGTCAAAAGATTTTTAAGCTTATTCAGGTTTTCCATAACTTGGTTAAGTTTGTGCATTTTATTAAACATTTGGTACAGAAAAGTTAAAAAGTTTCAACAGCTGAACAATACTAAGCAGCATTAACATGTAAACAATCTTCATTGGGTTATATTAATTTTTAGTGATGTGTTTGGCTAGAATATTTGCTTAATAACAGGATTTTTAGTGTTTATCAGGGTGCTTTCAAAACTTACCTCTTGTTCTGGCAAAAAAAATCCCCCAAACAAACCATAAATAAATTCTTGTGGTTTAGTTAACAGCTACTCACTATGTCACGATTAACCCTTTCTAGGGATTTCTGTTCCCTAACATTAGACAGTATGTGTTGCCTTTAAGTTATCCTTAATAACCCAAACACTTTTAGTTATTGGAATTCCATTGGAGTAGGACACTTAACATGGAAGATGAGCTCTTCAGTATCAGCATTTTTACTAATTCTAATAAAACTTCTCAGATGATAGTCAGCTGACACGTGGAAACGTAGCAAATGATTCTTGGCAAGTTTTGTGATAGAAAAGAGAAAGCTGGATTAACAGTGGTCTCATTTCCAGCTGTTTAGAGTACTAAAATAGTAATATTTCAGTGCTCTATTTTAAGCAGAACTTAATATACTGAAAACACAGACATCTGGTTGGTTATTTTTTCAAGGGCATCAGTAGGTTTAATCGTATGTGAGCTGTTGAGGACAAGAAATCTATAACATCATCTTGAGTTACCAGAGACTCATGGGGTATCAAATAGTTTGTAAAGTCATCATGTGGGGTACACAAGATGTGCTTCAGGTGGGTGGTGCAGCTACATTGAGGCTGCTTTGAGGCACAGTCTGTCAGAAAAGAACTGTTGCCTGAGACGGCTGAGGATCACCCAGTATCTGAAGCCTGTCTGATATGTAGGATTTTTCTCCATCAATTTTACAACCTCAACTACTTAAACAATAGTAAAATTTCACTTGAATCAATACAGCACTATGTCTAGAGAACACAATCCATGTATTTGATTTAATTTCAAAGTAAGTGTCTTTCTAGCAGCTGAACATCTGTTGGCATGCAGCATTGTTACGTGTCCCTCATAGCTTGGAAGTTAATAGCCAAAGCTTTTCCTATTGCTTTTCCTCATTTCAGAAGATCAGGCTGATAGTACCTAGGAGTGAGAAATTGATTCACCTGCTCCATTTCTAGTCCATTTATCACTAAGTCTAACCACTGAAATATAGCCTGTGTCTTAGTATTTTGATGAGCTGAGCATTATATAAGGAGTAATTTCTACCAAGAATCCCTTCTGGCTATTTACAAGGCAAGTTCTAGGGAGGAGTTACAAATATTATATCATTTTGTTAGCAACTATTAATAATTACACAGCCTGCTTTCACAGTTTTTACTAGTGGGGTGTCCATTTGCATTTGGATTTTGAAGCCCATTTATTTTGTTTTATTCATAATTCAGGCTGATCCAGTGGCTCAGCAGCATGCTACAATTCTCTTAGGTGATAGTTGTTTATATAGTACCTAGAAAAGGAGAAAACAAAAATAACTTTGTTTGCTAGTACTGATATTATTTATTCCAGCTTCTTGATTTGGTTTGTATATGTATCTTTGCCATTGATAATTTAAGACCCAATTTGCTTTGAGGAATCTTGTCTAGTGAAAGTTGTTCCTGCCTGGGGAGTCCGACCAGATGACCTTTAAAGGTCCCTTCCCACACAAAGCATTCTATGATTCTATGATAACAGCACTCAGTCTGGGGACTTCTACTACTTTGCTTAGTTAAAAAAACTAAATTTCTGGAATTGCAAATTGAGTAACAGAAGTTAGACATGGAAGTTGGAGGGGAAAATAACAACTTGGAAGCATTAAGTTTTCAAGGCAACATATTGCAAGGTGATATAAAAATCATTTACTTGATCAAGAATGCACAATGGAGATAAAATATATAATCTGAGAGAGACAGTGCTTCTAGTCTGTGGTCTGTTGTTTATAAAGAGAAAATGTGGTCAGTGAGCAGTCCTCAGATTCCTAGTCGAAACTACAGTTTCTTTTTTACACAATAAGGACTAAATTGGGTGTTTTCTTCAAGCAGTGAACAGGGAGCAGCATGTGGCTTGTCTGCTCTAAGAATAAAACCAGAAACTAGATTGTGTCTTGAAGTTCTTACTTTTTGGGGGGGGGTATTTGTTGGTTGGTGTTGTTTTTTTTTTTAAGTTATTTTA
>VYXD01014214.1:132188-200053 GCA_013397195.1 Hylia prasina | reverse complement strand
TTTTTTTTTTTTTTTTAAGTATTCAGAGACCATCTTAGTTTCCCATCTTGTAGAAAAAAGAGTGTGTTTCTTTCTGTAGAATAGTGAATGAGGCTGAAAGCAGGTGTGCTATTGTCTCTGTAATTCTAAATCCTCTGAAGTGGATGTAATCCTGCCCTGAAGGTGTATCTGTGCATCCAGCTTCTTCAGGCTGGACAGAGGTAAAAGGATAAAAAGCTTTTCTCATAAGGCTTTCAGAGTGAGACAAACAATTTTAATTGGGAGAAGGATTTTTTGCACAGAAGGCATTTTTCCTCCTAAAAATAATTTCTATTGTATTAGTTACAAGCATTGTGACATCTCAAAGACCATCTAGATGAGTATTTTAAACATATTAAGTGCTATTCTATCTCTTCCTATCAGAAACTGCAAGCTGGCCAGTTCAGATAACTTTGCCAGGTATAACTCCTCTCCAGATTTGTTTTCTTCCTTATTTTAAAGATACAAACCCCAAACTTTAACAAAGACTTCAATGTCTTTTTTTGTATTGAGCATCAAGACAACAATACTGGAATGATTTTATAGGGAGTTTGGTAGGGTAGATGCTTCTGGGGTTCAAAATTATATATCATATAACAGAAGCAAATGTTGAAAGGAAAATCAGATAAAATATTAGTGCTAGTTAAAAAGCAGACAAATTGAATTTTAAATGGAAGCACCTCCCTCTTCAACAAATACAAAGAGAAAACTCATGAAGAAATTTAAGATGACTTACCAAAGAATGTCTCACTTTCCAGACGTTTATCCTTTTGGTTTGTTTAATGTTGTGACCTACATGAAACAGTAAGAAAGAATAATTTTGTCACTTCTGACATCCAGTTATTACAAGAAAAAGCAGAAGAGGTCCATCTCTGCTTCAGTGTAACCACAGAAGAGAACCACGTATAAAAAGCTTGCATTAGGCTATTTTCTTTTATGAAAACATAAAAGAAGCTGATATGAGTTAACAGTTATGATGTATTTAAACTAAGAAATGTTAAAGCTTTCCCTTTAATTTCTGTTATAGTTGGAGCTATTTACATCCAGCGGTTTCTGTCCCCATCAGTTTCTAGAGGAATGGAATATTCAAAAATATGTTCATACTTTAATATTAGATTGAAGATGAAGAAGGAAAGCATGGGAAATTGTGATGTTAAAATCCTTTCTCTTAGAATGATCTTGATGCATACATTAGATCTTGTAGTAAATGTAACCCTCCACTTAACATTAAATGAAATTTTTGCTGTGTACATAATTTCTTTGTTTACCACCACACTAAATTCTTTGTTTCATTTCTTCTTCTGCCTTTCCCTCATCTTTCTAAAATGAGCATATGCTTTTTAAGTGTCTCTCATCCTTTACAATTCTTTAATTTGATTTAGCTCAATTTTCCTTTTCTTATTTAATAGACTACTTCTACCTTTTCCAGTGATTTCCTTCTTCTCTTTCAGTTCAATATATCAGGACAGATTTTTTTCTAGTCAGAGTAAAATAACATTAATGAAGGAATGATGGAACATTATATGGCCAATAGCTTTGCTAAATTTTTGCTTTTGGGGAACTGAAGTTGGAAGAGATGGTGCAAAACAGGCGTATAAATATATATATATAGAGAGAGAGTTGAGTGCTAGGAAAGTACAAATAGCATAGCAAAGGCAATTCTGAAGGCATATCTTAATTATAAGCTTATTAAAATGACTTTGCTTTTAGTCTAAGGCCACTGTTTCAAGCATAGCCTTTGGAAGAAGTTTCCACTCTTAGAACATATCTTGAAAACACTTTCTTTATTTTTGCTTTACCAACTGCAGGGACAAGTCACAAGAGAAACTTGCAAACACTAAGACAGATTTGAGATTAAAAAATATTACCAAAATTCCCTCTAACTAGGGCTGCCAAATGAAATAACAGATTCTGTTGTCTCACTGCCTGGTAAGTGAAAAATCCCTGCTGGAAAGATGCAGAAAGGGTAGCAGCTGGTACCTGGACCTGAATTTGGTTGCAACAGCCAGAGAGAGAGGCAATACTCCAAGGGAAATTTATTACTGCAAAATTCAATCATGGGGCAAAGGAAGGATCACAGATTTTTTTGTGTTTCCAGATGCATATCTGGAATAGTTTAAAGAGCTGAAGATAAGAGGAGAAAGCAAGAAAACATCCTGTGTTTTAACAGACCAAAAATGAACATCTACTAAAAAGCAGAAATTCAATACTATGAAAAAGGTACAGCAGATAATCAACACAACCAGTAAGGTAAGGACTGAGCACTGCTAGATGAATAAGGGCATTGTGTTAGCAGGTGGGTTGTTGAGTCTTTGATCACAGGAGTTAAAGATGTGCAGGAGTCAGTGTAATCAAGAATTAAAACATCTCTTCAAAAACAGTTTGGAAAGCTCCTTTGGATGCTCTGGACTCAGATGCAGAAAGTGCGTTATGATCTCAGTTATCAGAGCCCTACCTCAGAACAAGAGGAAACAATGATAAACTCAGCGGGTGAATGCAAGAGTCTTCATCTTTTCTGAAGAGGTAGATTAGGAATTAGAGAATTATCATAATTATGCTTGCATTAATATGCTATAGCAACACTACCCTTTTTAAAAATAAAGGTGGGGGTTTTTCTGTTTTTTTTTTTTAAATTTAATTTTTATTTTATTTGGGTTTTTTGTTTGTTTGTTTGGGTTTTTTTTTGTTTGTTTGTTTTTTTGTGGTGAAATTATGCCAACAGTATATTTTGGTTTTGTAATAGGCCTGGGTGTCTTCTTTATGCTAAACAAAATGGTAGGAAAAAGTCCAATTTATTGAGTTCAGAATCTCAATAGATGTGAGAATGAGGCAATGACAAGACTATTATCTTTCTTTAGCAGGTGGTACAAACTGATTAACTGGCTAGTCCACAAATAATAGGCAGTCTCTGCCTGAGTTTACTACAGATTGTTTTTCCTGAGTATCAAGACCGTCTCTTTAAAGAAACTTCATGCAAACATGGCTGCTGTGTGTGGGAGAACAGCTTGGTGTGGGAAAAGAAAACTCACAGGCATAATACCTAAAAACACTGGATAGAAAATATGTTTACATTTTCTTTTCAGAGTTTGCTAAATTGAGGAATAGCATTCCTAAACCATGATGTGGAGCGACCCCAAAAATCAACCCTTGATCAAATGCAGAGATTAAACACACTGTGTTCACAGAGGAACACTCATACTTGGTTCAAAGTGGTCCCAAACAGTCTACCTGGGAAGAAGTGTTGAACACTTGTGCTTTTCAGCCCAGAGAAATGTAAAAGTAATGACAAATGCAAATATATTTATTGGGATGAAAGGGCTTAAATGAGGACGTCTTAATTCCAATGGGTTTTGACCTTCCAGTGGCAATAGGAAAAGAAGAAAGAAAAGAAAATCCAGAAGAATAAAACTTGGAGCAGATAATTATGAGCTGTACTTGGAAGGGAAGATAGAACAACATGAAAGAGACATGGATTTTAGAATACGAGGAACTAAAATTGTGCAAGATCTATCCTAATGGAGATGGCAAGGGAAGAGTTAATGAAATAACAATAGGAAGAAATAGAAAACTGTCTGCAGAAAAGGTCGTGAAGGTGATTGTGGTGGCCACTTTGAGACCTTTTATAAATGTGGTATGACACGAAGACAAGGTCTGTTTATGCAGGAGCACATCATGTAAGAGAAGACATATTGCCTGTCTCTGCAGGTTTGTTGGGAATTTGAGCTGAACAAGTATTGTTCTTAGTACTTCAAATACCAAAGATGAATGCAGCCTGAGAAAAGAGAACAAAAAGTATTAGTTTGATGTCAGCATGGATAACCAAGTAATTGAAACCTTGTTTGGTTAGGTGACTATCAGGATGCTTATTTCACTATAATGATTCAAAGATACTGTGAAGGCTGAAACCCTAAACAAACAGGATGAATTTACCTAGAATGGTACCAGTAATGTAAAGTAAATGGAAAATTATAGGCTGTGTTTAGACCGAGTTTCCAACTGGAAGACGTTAGGCCAAGCAATGGTTTTTCAGAGCAGAGGAAAATAAAAATAAAAATTGTAGATAGACCTAATGGAACAAATTCTGATTTTGTTGAGCAGAACTCTATTTTTAATTTAATGTGTAACATCCTGCTTCTGAATATTGTCTGTTGTCACATAACACATTCAAATTCAAATGTTTCCAGTTTGTCTGCAAGTTGAAGTTTGGCAACAGCTGTTTTGTGACAAGACAGCTTTCTGCAGTTTCAGTCAGTCAGCTGTACTGTGGTTTTTTGCATCTTCACTTGGTGGTTGGCTTTCTGTCACATTTGTGATTATTTTTCTGATCCCTGATTGTGCAATCCCAGAAAACTCTCTCCAGTTTTCTAAGGTATCTGCTGATGCAGTTAGACTTCACTCAAGAAAAACTTAAATCTTCTGTAGAATTACAGTTCTCAAACAGAAGTTGCCAATTGTCTGAATGCAGATATGTTTGATTGCAATCTTTTTGGGTCAGCCTCACTTTTAGAATTTATGAGTTCCTGCAGTGTATTTCTCTAAGACACCAGATCTATACTTTACTCTCTCCATACTGGCCCTGTTTCTGTTTTGTTGGCAGGATTCTGAGAGTGGCTGAAAATTCAGACTAAATTAGGTCCTCTACAATACTGATTCTGAGGATGAAGGAAGCACTCTATATTTTTATCAAATCAATGATTTTTTATACAATAATTTAATTTTCAACTCAGAAAGCGAAACACAAGCTGTCCACTCAGGTAAGCTTCTCATGACCAGTTATTTATGTCGGTCATTAGCAGCAGGTTCAAGTTCCGTGAACAATTTTTTTGACTGCCATTACTGCAGATCATTCCATAATCAGGTGCAAAATGCTGAAGTTTATGACTGACATTTTGTTAGCCAGGCCATTTGCTGATATTTTGCTACACAGTACAATTTAAGCAAGAATGCAGCAGTACTAGATGTCATTGACTGCTGAGATCTATAAACTCAGACTCGTATCCCATGTACTTATCCAATAGTTCCTGTTGGAGTCCACACACACTGCTAAACAGCTGCCATAACACAATCTGCCAACTGATAAAAGTAAGCTATTGCTTCTTCAGGGTATGGAAAGTTCATGGAGCCAATCTTACCTTAAGTGTACAAAGTAGCGTACTTTAAATGATTGAGAATATGATTTGTGAAACTTTATATATGAAGAAACATTTCCGTTTTGTGACCTATAACCATGTATTGCCCTTTTGTAGAATGAGGAAATGCTGCTTTGTGATGCACTGAGTAGTTAATCACTGCTTCCAATCGATCTTCATAACATTTCTGTAATGCCTTGAATCTCAGATCTCCCTTGTGCATTCTCTGCATGCCAAGACGGTGGTGATTTATAAAAAATACAGCTCATTTGAGTGTGAAGTCAACAGAAGATCACCCCCTAAGTGCCCTACTATGGCAGTACAGAATGACAGATTTAATTCCTTAGCACAAACTTCTGTTAGAAAAATCCAGCTCTGTTTGTAATGCCAGACACAGCCATAACACAGTTTGGGTTAGAGATATGAGCATTGATCTTTCAGGAGATTTGCTTTCTGCCCTTGTTTTAACTTTATGTGTGCTCTGCTCTGCTAGGCTAAGAAATTCAGTGCCAACTTAGATATTTCTTTCCCATTGTTACCTGTGGAATGAAAACAACAGGACTCAGAGAAAGTTTGGACGCCTTCTGTACAATAAGCAGCCATTCTGGGCCACTTGGCTATGGGATTGATTAGCAGAGAAAGAAAATGAGAAAACAAAAAGCTGTCCTCTCCATACCCATGTTTCTGTTCAGAGCACTGAATAGTGAGAGCACAGAGCTCTGCATGGGAGAAAAGGTCCAAAACCATCCACATTCATTTTCTTGTTGCTTCAGTGATGCCACCTGAGGAACTAATACAGCTTCCTTATTCATTTGTATACTGTAATCTATCAAGATACTCTCTTCACAGTTTACTTTCTGAAACACCGCTGAAAGAAGAAAACACTGAAGGCCAGACTGAAATGAGAAGGGATAATGAATAAAGAAGACTTTTTGGAACAACTTAGCTTTCACTGACAATAATTAGGAATTTTTTTTTTCATGTGGCAGCAAATTAAAATGAAGAACTTGGTTTTGAGACGGCAAAAGTGAGCAGGGTATTTCCAATCCTTGAGATACAGTGGAAGAAAGAATGAGATTTGGATTTAAAATAGTTTAAGTTTAAAATTTTGCAAAAATAACACCTAACTAATAAGGTGCTACATAGCTTAAGTCAAAAGCCATCTGACTTTGGCTCAGTCAAGTTCATGACAGCCACATATACACCTGTACCTTAGACAACTTAGCTTTTNAATTTGTCCCTTAGACAGCTTTTCCATGTTTTTTTTTTTTTTTTTAAATTTAGAACAAAGGACCAGTAAAATTAATTTTGTGTGGTGTTTTGAAGAAGGAATGCAGCAGAGTTCAATTCTTTTTTAATATGGTCCTTGTAAGAATCATACTGTAATGAGTTATACAGTTGTCATCTAGAAAGCAGGACAAAGTGGAAAATCATACTGAATCCAGTCTTAGATTAGAACTCAACATTATTTAAATTCTTCTTTAGACCTGCCTTTAAATACTATAGCTTCCTGCTTGGTAACAAAAATTCAGTTCAGACTTTTTTAGGTCTGGAAAAATTCACATACAAGCACAACATGAAGTAAGGTAAATAAGCCTTCTTTGTTTTTCCTATATAATACATTATTGAGTTATATTCAGACAATAAAGCAATTGATATTTATACAAGAACTAAGGTTTGCTCTTGTGAAACCCAGTGGCACAAAGGTTTTGAATTGGAAGCATTTCCAGCTGTCATTTTAACACTAATAAGAAAGTAACAAGAGCCCATTAATATACATTGTTACAGAGAAATTACGAATAGGTTATACGTGAGAATGAATTTCAATCAACAGTTTCATCAATGTGATGGATAGTCTATTAATAGTCTCATTTTCATCTCACTAGCTTTCCAACAGAAAGAATTTACTGACCCTGCATGTACTTGGTTGTAATGAGGGTTCATTTATATTTTCACCACCAAAATACCAGCATGATTAAATTTTAAAATGGAAGGAGAACAAGGTCATTTCTATCAGTAAAGAAAACCTCTAAAAAGAAACCATTTGATCCCACAAAGTGATTCCAAATATCCTTTCTTTCTTTGCACAAGACAAGGGGGCATGCAGTGGGCAGTTATTCTGCAGTAGTCCCAGGCACGTGTGCTGTGGGTGAGGATGGCCTATTGTGATCTCACAGTGCTGGATTTTGGTGCAAGTGATAACAGACCCAACCACCTAGCAAGGGATTATGATGTCTCACAGCTGTAGAGGTGGTCTGGGAGGGGAAACCTTACCCGGACAAGCTGGGGAGGTTTCCTTCCAGGGGGACTTGAGCATTTCTTCCACCTGTCCCCAGGCCAGTCAACAACTGTGGCCTTTCTCCCTCTGCTTGCTCGACATCCACAGCTGCTGAGCTAATGAGAGGGAGCAGCTCAACATCCCGAGCAAGCCCTTCCGCCACACAACTTCCAGCACCTTCCGCGTCTCTCTCGGCAGCACATGGAGAGCGGTGCCAAAGAAGGCATGGGGGAGAGCGGCTCTGCTGCAAGGGCAGGGCCGCTGAAGGCAGCAGCGGGCTCGGAGTGCCCCATCTGCCTGGGCGCCGTGAGGAAGCCGGCCTTCGTGGCCTACTGCATGCACCAGTTCTGCTTTAGGTGCATCCGGCACTGGGCCCAGGGCAGGGAGGACTGCCCCGTGTGCCGGCAGTCCCTGGAGCAGGTGCTGCACTCCGTGCGAGGCGATGACGACTACGAGCTGTTTGTGGTGGGCCTGCCCGCCCACCTGCGCAGGAGGATGGCCATGGACAGGGCCCGCAGCCGCCGCCCGCAGCGCCGCTACAACCTGCGCAGGCGGCTGGCCGCCAACTCGCCCGCGGCCGGCCGGAGAGAGCCCGCGGGCACCGGGAGCTCCCAGGGACAGGGGGCAGCTCCAGGGCCCTCCAGGATCCCAGCCCAACCAGCTCCTGCAACCAGCACTTCTCGGGAGCCATCCCACAGGACTGGCCCTGGTTCTCCTCCGGACACGCACAATGGCACAGAGTAGCTGTGGCCCCTCTTCCGTTTTCAATGAACAGTTTGGTGAATGGAAAGAAATGGTTGAGTGTGGCCTCTCTCTTTCCCAGCCCAAAAATCTGGACTTCTTAACCCGTTGAGCAAAGCTGTGTATATTAATCTTAATAAATTCAGGTAGTTGTCCTACAAAGAGAAAGGTGAAGCAACATACCCCTGAATAAACTTCTTAATAAACTCTAAAATATCCATGTTCAGTATTAATATCATTAAGATAAGAGAAAATAGAAGATCTCTATTCAGACCTTGATTTATACATCATAAATAAAAAAAAACCAAACCAATATGCTCTTTTGCAGTATTTAGGCCATGTTGTCCTTTTAAAAACTGAATCAGAATGTCAAGGAAAAAGACATTACCATAAAAACAGGACTGAAAACCTGTGTCAGGAAATACACTTCGTGTTTGTCTGAATCTGAAAACTAGATATCATACGTATGACATCTAATCTGCATTGAACCATTTGATTTCCAGTATGACTCAGATAATCACATGATACTTCCTTACTATAGACTGTACAGAAAACAGTCTACCAAGAAATTAGAAAATGTCTTTTGTTTTGTATGTTTCTCAGTAATAATAACATTGAGCACTCTGTTTTGTTAAGTGTAATTAGTACAGAGTGGAGTTTTACACAGTATTAAGTGGTAATACAATTACAGAGGCAAACTGTCTCCTAACACACAGTGAAGTCAAATTTCCTGTGCAGAAGAGCTTGTATTATGGCTGATACATATTCATAAGCAGACACAGTTGATGTCATCTGTCACCTAAAAACTAAAGAAAAACTAACTGTGCACATCCTTCACAATTACTTAAATTTGCCATGAATCCAAATTGGATATTTGTAGTCTTTTTTCCCTGACTAACAGAACTGTGGCCCTTTTAATTCCATGATTGAAGATAGACATCTCTCCACTTCTTATGATTTAAGGCCATTATACATGGCCAAGCTTTAAAAGAACTTATTTTATGAATAACATTGCAAGCAGAGATATATTAAATGAGAGAGACTGGTTAAGCACGCAGAAGATCCATTGCACCCTAGACAAAATAGATAAACTGCATTAGGGTCAAGAAGTCCCTGGAGCTGTTAGCACCTGGGACAGTATTTAGGGCTGGTATCAAAGGTGCTTGCCCTGCTCTCCAGATATTGGCTAATGGCTGCTGCTCCTCCTGATGGTTCTGTCCCCGTTGTCTTCCTCTCATTCTATCTCTTTTTCTTCTACAAAAATAAAATAAAAGTGAACAAGAAAAATCCAGGTCAGTTAACAGAAAACTGATGAAAGAAGGGAGAAATGTAAGAGGCAAATTAATAATAATAACATGGGAGGGTAACTACAGGTTTTTCTACCAGGGCATCTGTTTTCAGAACATAACACAAAATTATTACATAGGCTGGTGGTGAAAATGAGCAGAAAAAGATCCCTAATATATAACTGAGAGAGCAGGGTACAACTGGGAGTTACCTTGGCTCTGTTGGTAAATTTATCCTTGGGTCTTTGGAGTATATTCACAATAAATGTGTATGATCAGTGTATGACAGGGACATCTATGTTACAGTAGGAATAGATAGAAAATTTGGTTGTATAGATGACTAAAGATATTTTTTCTCAGGAAGGCAAATCCAACATACAGATTTCTTTTGCAGTTTGGGAAACTAGCCCAGAAGACAGCAGCTTGGAGGCAGGCAATTTTCTACCTTTAAATTCATACAATGCTTAAACGGTAATAGCAATGCTTAATTTTGTAGGATTCCTTTCTTCATGACACCTTGGCCAGAGAATTTTATTCTGCAGGCATTTGAGCAGCAGGATTCCACACAGCAAATATTTGAAGATTCCTTATTTCAAGATAGAACTGGCAAAGCAATAACAGACATTGATTTCACATCTGTTTAGCTATTCATATCAAAAATGCTTCTGCAATTGTCCAGCTACAGAAGAAAAGCATTAGCAGACGATGTACCTGTCAACCACAGTTATTCAGCACTGAGTCAGATCTGCATCAGATCAGGAGACTTATTCTTTGAATTGTTTTACTTTAGTTTTTAAGACTACAGATAATGTCATTACACCACTTAATCTGATTGTATGTGATCCATTTTATAGGCTGATTTATAGGCTGTTTCAAGGACAGGTGAATCTAAACCCAAGAGCAGGTTCTCAGGCTAAGACACAAATGGAGAGCCTTTTCAAAAGCAATTTACTTTTTCTCAGTGAAAACATGGTAGGTAAAATTTAGGAACAAAATAAAACTTCAGAAAAGATACTCTAAAAACAGCAAAATACTTAAAACCAGTAAAAACAATAAAAGGGATCTTCACAGACCTCACAGAAAAGGTTGTGGAAATATAGCCGTGCAAAGAAGTAAAATCAAACACAAATAACTGAGCTCATTAAAATTAACTCCAATAATATTGTGACAAGCTTTAATAGTGCATTTTCTATTCTTACTTCAGTCTTTCTGTTGCATCCAATGCAATTATTCCAGCACATGCTCATTTCTCTATCTGTTCATCAGCAGCTCTGCTTTTGGGACAGATATTCCACGGTTAGATCAGTGTTATGGCTCAGCGCTGCACAGCTTGATGCACAACCTGTTTGTGACCCACACCATGAAGTCTTTGAGCTGGCACATGGCACACACAAAACACGTAAGAGCCCCAAGAGCTACTGAGAGCGCTTAAAATCTTTCTCCAGAGAGCTAAGTGTTACTTCTCATGAACTCTGTGAGCACAAACTTCTAGGACAGCTATAATAAAAAGTACAGCAGACATTTCTTCTTTCAAACTATATAAAATTTAAGTCTAAATCAATCCTGCATGCTAATACTAATTATCATGAGCTAAGGTAAAATGGTTCCAGGCCAAAGCTCTCCTAAATTACAGCAGCAGAATACACCTGTCTGCTTTGTGCTTAGAAAGCTGCAAATGTCTGAAGACTTTACTGTCCTTTATTTTCTGTATCACTACAACTGTGGTGCCTGGGACCAAAAACTGACATGCTATGAAAACAAAAGATACACTTAGTAGCTGACAAAATAATGAACAGAAATAAATGTGCTGTGTTAATCGTGTTAGGAGGAGGGTTGTGGAGGAAAATCCTCCCTCGTCTAGCTCGGAGAGAAAGAAAAGGAAGCCTCCAGAGAGAGCCAAGTTCTGATGTCCTGTGGGAAGCAGGGGAGCCCAGAGGGCTGGCCAGCAGTGCAGGAGTGTGGGGACATCCTGTGGGACTCAGTTCATGGGCTGGAGGACAAACATGAAAGTATTTTAAATAACCTAAACTAAAGAGAAAGAAGAGAAATAAGAGGAAGGTTTTTCCTCACAGACAATATGAATTATCAGCAGTTAGGTGGGAAGGAAAGAGTAGAAATAATTGTTCAGTTGTTTTCATATAGAGAAATTACCATAGGGAGAATTTCTCTTACACTGCTGTTTTTCAGCATCCTCCTGAAAAATCCAGAAAGTGGAGATACGCATAAGATATCAAGGTTTGCTAGTGATATAATATTATTCACACTTTTCAAAACTAAATTGACTGCAAAGAGTTGCAGAAGGCTTTTGATTGAGACATAAAGCATCTGATGAAATTTCTATTCAATAAATGCAAAGTCATGCACACAGGGAAAACACAGTCTAAACTTTATAGATGAACAGATGATGATAAGCTTGAAATGAAATATTACCAGTTAGGAGTCATTGTAGATAATTCTCTGAAAGCAGAGTAAACAAATGCAGAAAACAAATAGAGCCTTTCTGCTGGATCTTAGGGACAAGGACCACCCTTCAAGAATTAAGAAATTTGTCCACTAAACCTGTGCTAAGCAGGACTTTAAACATTCACTTGTATATTCATTTTACTTGATGATAAACCTAGAAAAACATCATCTGAAATCACAGTTTGTGTTCTGAGTAAATGCTTGAGTAGTTTAAATTCATGTCTGTGTTGTTTGGGAAATTAAGGATAAGTATCAAGGAAACAACTTTATTTCAGTCTAACCTGATAATGTGAGGCAAGGTGAACCCTGAGGACTCATGAAAAGTTTTGGTTCCAAAAAACCCAGTGAGATTGAGAGGGCTCCAAACTGCGACCTATGGTAGGGCAAAAACTGATGGAAGCTTATTTCCTCTGGCTCTGACAAGGCATGCCAGCCAGGGATGCATCTTAAAATCTATCCCATCAATTCTTTCACACAGAGCAGCACAAATCTAAATATACAGCCATAATAATTCACTTTGGAAAAAGGAGGGCTGCTTTCTCAATAAACCTCTCCCATGTTATGAGCCCAATACACACAAGCACATGTTGATTGCTCAAAGTACAGCCATCTCTTCTTCCATGTGCAGTGTAGGGATCCTCCTGTGTGTACACACTTTGCCCTTGCTCTCTCCAAAACACAGAGGAGAAGCCTAGGGTGCCTGAAATTCTACCTGTATTAAAGATCTACAGTCAAACTTCTGTCCAGCCAGCACAAGTTTTTGCCTAGAGAGGTAAAGAAAACAAAAATAAACAACTTCATAAAAACCATGCAGATTTTGATGTTACCAGGGGCTACCAGAGTTGAATGTTTTTGCATTCATGTAAATGTCATTTTGGCTAAAAATGGACTGGCAAAACAAATCATTCAAACCGACTTCAGAGTCTGATCTCCATGATACAACAGAATCCCATGGAAGAGCAATCAATTCAGAATTAACCTATTCAGTCCACTCTTGTGCCAAGTATGTGCACAACTTTGGCTAACACAGCTAAGGATTTTGTCTGGGGAGTGATCCCAGACACATTTCTTATAGCTAAGGAGAAATATGGATTTTGGTCACAAGCAGATATGCTGGGCATTATATGGGAAAAATAAGTTAGGTACCATAGGATTTTGAGAAAAGCTATTAAAACTTTAAAAGTACTCCTAAAAGCACTCCTAAAAGCAGGTACTACAGAATTTTGGGGGAGGTATTGAACTGTGCTCAGCAGTCAGAGAATCAGCAGGAGACAGACACCAAAATAACACCTGAACAGGATCCATTATCACACCAAGTGAGCTTTCCATGCAACTGGTCCATTGACTGGGAATAGACAAAAAATACCACTGCCAGCACTGTCTTGCTGCCCACCTCCCTTGCTTCTGCCAATGTTCCAGCCTGCACCCGAACCAGGTCTCAGTGTTTTCCAAGAGCTGGAGCTAACCAATATTTCTGAAAAAGGCAGAGGCAGCTGAAAGTTGGGCTCAAGCACTTATAAACACAAGTAGCTCCAAGCACAGATAGGTAACTACAATACTAAATGGAAAAAAATAAAGAGGAAATATTTACTTAGTTTAAATCAGAATCAGCAGGCAAGCCAAACAGCATCAGCCCAAATACCACTCAGAAAAATCTAGAAGTTAACCAGGCTATCCACTCCAAATATTGATCGAAATGTTATGTGTTGCCTTTACCTTTGGGCAGAAGAGGAAGCATAAATACAAACTCTTGATAGCCCATGACAGCCTGACCCCATCAAAGCCAGGTAACACATACAGCAATTGTACTGCAGGCTCTTATTAGGTCTATTGAAACCTGTGTTCAAAACACAGGCCATTCCATGCCTGTGGATCACAGAGGGGCTTTTTTGTCTGTCTGATCTGTCTATGAGTGCATGAATCTAAAACATTTCCTTGCAGGGAAAAACAGGTGTGGGTTTGGGGGAGATCCAGCAGAGATGGCTGTAAACCAGCAAGTTTTCAAGTTCTGTTCGTCACTTTTTTTTGGGGAAAGAACATATGGATACCTTGCCTATCTCAGCTGTGCTTTTGTAACTTTACGTGTAATGTATTTTGCAAACATTTTTAATAATAAAGATATAATGTGATGCATTTGAACCCAGTCTTCACCTTTCTGCCGTTAAGTTACTGCTTTGCCCCAGGAGACCAAAGTTTTGTAGCTAGGAAATCACTGTGCAGTCAAAATTTTCCAAATAAAATTTTTCATTTGAAAATAAAACATTCCTATTAAAAGAGATTTTTTTTACAATTTACTTTATTCAGTCCCTGGCCTTCCAGCAAATTACTTTCTACCTATACTGCTTCCCTTAAATTGGTTCTAGCATATCAGATATCCCCACCACTGAGTTGCTCATGAGAGCTGACAAATATAGGAACTATGCAAACCCTATTGGACACTGCACCTCTCCCTGCAAGAAATTCTTCAGTATGAGAACACACTGAACATGCTGAAAAATATGATTAAGTGTGGCTTTAAAGTGTTATGCCTGTTTTATCTCCATGATTATTCCTGACTGAACATTAATGGTGACATTTTATTCCTTCACTGCAAGATCCATTTACAATACCTAAGTCTACCTCTCCCACATTCGAAACAACATTTTATTGAAAATTTAAGATACTTCACAGCATCATAATTTGTTATGATTATCAGAGTTCTCCAACCTGTAGTCATTTTTCTCTAAAGAGAAAAACAACCATCTATTATCTTTTAATCAATGTCATTAGAACTTTTAAAGTTACTACTCACTTTAAACTGTGTAATTTTGCCTTTTCAGTACTTAAAAATTATGACCTGTGTATTGTGTTTTTGGTGCAAAAGCAATTTCTCAAAGAAATAACACAAGAACTTTATAGTCTAAACAAAGAGCACTTCAAATGGTCTTTAAATGTGTCTATAAACTCCTTTCTTTGTGGACCTCATGCTAAATACATTGTCAAATTCATGTGGGAATAAATGAGTTTTAGAACACTAAGTAGAAGCTGTAGTGCACAACTACCTCAAATGAAGCAAGAATATTATATGTGCATTTTCTCTTTATGTCAGACAAGATAGGAACTCACTGAGTTTAATTCTGCCTTGGAGTTCACAGCCTTGTTTTATCTGATTACAATATCTGCTCAAGGATCATAAAGTAATGGGGTAGGGTAAAACCCCCATTCTCCTTACACAGGTTCATTCTCCTTACATACATTCTCCTTATATCTCAACATGGCAGAAGCATGTTGAAGGCAATTCCTAAACCTCAAATTTTATTTCTGCAGTTAGTTAAAAGGAGTCTGTTTTAGAGCTGGTGCAATTAGCATGGACTCAAATATGACATTGATGTGGAGCTGGATAAAGCAAGACAATAGTGAGAGTGTTTTCACTGACATATGAACATTTCCATGGTTCACATCCTTTTCCCAGGATAAGGCCATCATTCAGATGCTCAGAGATTTGGGGATGACCATCACCATGCTGTAGAAGCAGCAAATATAAGGCCATAATTATACATATAAACTGTAGCGCACTGCTCCATGGAAACTGTCAGTAGGTTTCCAAGGCAGCCAAATCAAGAAAAGAACAAGGCTTTAAAAGAGTGAAGTAAAAAGAACAGCTAACTGCTTGATGTGTAAGGAGGTAAATTTTGGAAAGTGCTTAAGCCCCATTGGAAGTCAATGGCAGTTGTACTCTTAAATCACTGAGGACTTTCTGAAAAGCCCAGCCAGAAGAACTGGGGCTTGATGTGTGTTACTGATTATTCATTGTCCAACACCACTGTTCTGTAGCTGCACTTTCATTCTACCCTGTGCTCTGCTCTGGAGCTGCTCCCCTCTCTTCTCTGTCCCGCAGATGCTGTGCTTCCGAGGACTGTTGTCCCTCCTCATCCTCCTCTTCCTCTCCCCACCCTTCATATCCATCTCCCCAGGTTTATATCCATCGAACAGCCCAACAACTGTATGGCCTTTCTAACAATCAGGAACGTGATGCCAAAGTAATGTCTGCTCTCAGGGCCAATCACCAGAGAAGGTTTGGGCTGGCAGGGAGCAGCAGGTACAAGCCATTCCTATCTCATGGCTATTTCAGCCCAAGTTGGCAACAAGAGGAGGGAGAGCCATGCTGATGAGCACAGCTAACCTAGGCCCTAAGAAGGGCTCTGAGGAAGTGAAAAAGCAGAACTCTTTCTTTTCCTCAAAGAAACAGTTCAAAGAGTGGCTTGTTATTTTGGAAGCGGGTCCTACCAAACTGATCTGACCTTGAGCATTGCATTGCTTTCCAAACTTTCAGCCTTTCTATTTACATTAGAAACAAACAAAGCACTCCAGTGTGCCAGGGTATATGACATCTCAGTAGAAGCTGCAAGCAGCCTAAAAGCCCCGGTATTTTTTAGCAAAACAATTGGAAAATGCCAAAGCAATAAGAAGTCTTCTGGAAAAAAGTACAAAGACATAAGTTTAGTATGAAATTAAATCATCTTTGTAATATCAACATCCACTAGGTGAGATTTATAAGATTTTATACTCTAAACCCAGAAAACAATCCCCATAATACAACAATTTTTTCATGCACATGTGTAGAAGCCTATAAACTATGCAATAGGAATTATCTTCAAGCCTCTCTCTAAGACCTTGGCAGTGAAATACAAAAAAATAATGGTAGGCTGAGGCAGTGTGTTTAAAAACAAACTGCTTAAATTGTGCTCCCAAGTTAATGTTCTCTGTAAACCCCAGTATTTGGTGTAGGAATGGTTTATCCCTCACCTTGTACCCTCCCTTGAATTGTCCTTCATGCTATATCCTGCCCTTTTTTCCAGATAGTTCCCTGTCTGTCTTCCCCTAGAGCCAGCCCCTGACTAAACCCTGCCTTGGAATTCCCCTAAAACTGGATGCCCTATTGGCCCATGTGACCTATCCTCCTCCCCTCATCCCTCTGGTCCATAAAACCTGTCCCTTTCTGCTCCTCTCCTCCCAGCCCTCTTCCGATTGGTTGTATTCAGGTTTCCACCCCTGGTCCTCCCCCATTTATAACCCGATGTTCCCTGTGTGGTGGGCTTCTTCTGCCTTGTCCCTTCAAGTGTTTGTTCCTGGATTAAACCTTGGATCCTACAAGTCAGAGAGCCTCCTCCTCATTCTTGCCTTCGACCTGCCCCTTTCGTTGTCTGTGTGCCACAGCTCGTCCACAAGCCGCTGCTCCCATCACTCTCTTGGGGGTCGTGTCCCCCTGGCACCAGTGCCAGGGTGGTGGACCTAGCCCATGGATTTCGGCACGGTGTCACTAAGCCAATATATAATCACTTACATGAAGTCTTTTTTACCTGCTTTCTGTGTCTGGAAATTTCCAGGCAGTGAAATCTCCTCCAAGATCAAAATGTAATAAGTCTTTTATGGTGGCTGCCAAAGAAAAGTACGAACCCAATATATTAACTGAAAGTATTTTGAGAATGGATAAGAAATTTTCCCCTTCCACCTCAAACAGAACTGGAGTTTGGTTTTCAGTGCATTTGCCACTCTAGGTGCAGTCTAAAACCAATGAATATAACCATTTTAAAACTAAATGCCCTCAATATATATTAAGGAAATAAACATGTCAAGCATTCCTTTAATTTAGAGTATAACTGACATTTAAAGCTAGTGATTTATGTAATTAATTTATAGTGAAGTCTTACAGGCATGAAGAGGCTTTTTTTGCGAGGAAGATAGATATGTATTTATGCTCTGTTCTTTAGCTGAAAATTGATCTCCCTCTTCGCAAAGTTTGTGTGAAGAGAGAATCTTCCTTCAGGACACTGACCCAGTGAAATCCCAAGAGAGGCTTTAAGTACAGAGACATCATGCAGATTGTTTTTCTGTTCTCAGATATATGGATCGAAGCATTTAATCACAATTTATGCAGAAAGTAGCTAAAATAAAGAGTCTTGACTGGGAATCAGCATGGGGCGGTGGCTTCTCTTGTTGCTTTTAATAGTGAGATTTGTTGTCCCAAGCTCTTATTTCAAAAGGATTCAACTTATTTTCACAGCAGCATTTACTGAAGCTTTTCTGGGGCAAGGGCGTCACACATTTACTTCTTTGTTACTGAGATGTTTCTGAGGTAAAGTTTTAGAAAAAAGGTCAACAGATATTATTTTGATTTTTATTAATATTAATAATGAAACAACCAGCATCATAACAACAGCAAATTCCATAAAACTCCATAAAACTCCATTAAACTCTGTATCTCTAACCCAGGATGATTGTGGCAATGGCTTGTACATCTTTGCAACCTGCTGCACTTTCAGGTCAAGATGATCTGACAGACACATCCACAGCACCTGTGTGAGGAATTTAGCATGCCTGAAAACTCCCTACACTCTACAGGATCAATGAAAAAAAACATCATTTATGTCATAAACTCAGATCATCCCTGTCTTTCACAAGGTAGAAACTTTCAGAAGTCGTGTGTCCACAACAGCTTTTGTTGCTTCAGTGTCAGATTTTCTGGGGAGAGAAGGAGGAGGGAAGGGCAGAGATGTGGAGGGTTCGCTGTGAGGAAATACTGGAGCTCCACTGGACATGCCAAGTGCTACTGATCCTAGGCAGTGGGCAGCAAAGTCCACAGTACTGGAAACCAACAGAATCTTGTCTCAACTTTTAGATATGAAACATTGCCCTGCTGTACCTGTCTGAATAAAAAGTATTACCAGACCAAGGGTAATGAATGGGAATAATGGCACTCGGACCACAAGGATGGTTTTTCTTCAAATGTGTTGAAAGACATCAGTCTGTTTTTATGATGAATGACCACTGGGCTCCAGGGAAGGTAGGCTTAGACGACCAGAAAGACCAGGCTGTGGGTCACCATCCTAGGGGACCAGTCAGGTGAGGCAAAAGAGATGGAGCCATGAGGGAGTGGCCAAAGGAGCCTGGTAAAATATGGGTGCCTTATGACATTGAAGTCACTCTGGAACAGGCTGCACTTTTCATACCTTTATGTTTCTTTTGGGACTTGACTAATCACATCCTAAAATTCTTAACACACGAATAATACCCAGCCTGGCTTTGTATGAAAGTCATACTCCCTGTTTTCGCACTTTACCCTTGAAGTCTGATAAACTGCAGTGATCACGTAGAACTTATTTATAAATCTACTTATTATTTAAAGTTATAACTCCCACCAGGCTTTTAGCTCACTTTCTCTTTTCAATTCCTTTCCCATCTTCAGACATTATCTTTGATATGTGATGAATTTGCCTGGCAAAAAAATAGTTTTGTCTGATTTTTTAATGCAGTTATTTTGACCTTTTTCTTCAAGCACAGATAAGGCACTTAGAGTTATCTCTTCTGTCACACATTATCACCTTTTCAGAGATGTAGTTTTGAGAAATTGTGGTGAATGTCTTAATTTGCATTTTCTTTAAACTGTTGCATATGAGGTGAGGACACTGTAAATGTATACTGAACTAATTACGCAGAAGCATTGTACAGAAACAAAAATTTGAAAACAGAACACTATTAGCCATTATAAAAGTTAGTCGCAAAAATCAGAAAATATTGTTGATTTGCAATGTCTCATTTCTTTTAGCTCCCTGGCACCTTAGGATCATTTTCTACAGCAACTATGGTTTTTACTGTATCTTATTTAAAAATTAAATTTAAAAAGACATAAGTAGAGAAGTTTTAATAGTTTTGCTGAAAACAATTCTACTCCTTTTTCTTCTCAAATTACTTCAACTATTTATCATCTGACTTTTCTTCATATGTATTTAATTAATTATTTTTTCCTAGTGCATCTGAAAGTCCTGCATCATATTTTTCTCCTTCATTAAATTCCTCCAAGTGTTGTTGGTTCCTCACTCCTTTCACTCTCATTGTGATCAAAGAATTATCTGCATTTGAAACAATATAACCACTGCAATAAAATCTGATTTTTTTCCCAACACACGACCTTTTCACGTGTTTCTCTCCCTCTCTGGAAGCATCCAAAGCAGACTTAGTGCATTCAAGAGAGCAGAAATAGCAATAAGAAAGCAGAAGGAATCCAGGGAGGCAACCACTTAAATTATACATTCATTGTGGTGGCAAAGAATAAACCACATTTGAAATAGGCACTGAATAAAGAGGCCAACCCTGTTTACATGGTAAAATACAAAATCATGATTTGTCACTGTATTAGGAGTAGCTTGGAGCAGGATTCTCTTCCTGTTGTATTTGGGGGTCCCCCAGGATGTCTTTGCTCCTGCCTGCCAACCTGATCTGACCCTGCTTATTCCATGGACCATCCCAACTGGCAGCATGTCTGCAAGCAGGATGCTGTGAAAAATTAATTACCTGCTGAAAGAATCAGCTTTGGAAACATGACAGATATAATTCACTTGGAAAACAGGTGGACTGCTGCTGCAGGGTTCAAGTGCTTGCTCAGGCAGGGCAGAATCTCAGTTACATTTCCTACCATCATCATTATGAAGTGGATACCATGGACTCTGCATAAAGGGTGTAGTGGAAATCTAAAAATAAAAATTATTTTTTTCCTGGAAATTTAAATGGGCAACAGAGTATATTTTGTAATTTTGGAGGTATTTCATCTCCCACTGTACAAAGTCTATACCAGATAAATAAGTTGGGCAGTGCAACACAAAAATGGATGCTTAAACATACTAACGGATTTTTCTAAAGATTGTATATATTATAAAAAAGTCAGATATTTCAGTTGTTTAATTTAAAGTTGCATCATTTGCATCCTCAGAGGAATAATTAATTTGGAAAATACTTAAAAATTCCAGCAAATGAAAGCTAATATTTTTTCCATAATTGTCACAATGACAGGTGATTTGAAGTGTTTTATTGATTTCCCTATAAATAACTTTGAGCTGTGGAAGAAATACACTTCATGTGATGTATCTTGGCTTTATAAAATAATTACACCATACTGGAGTGAGGACTGAATCTGCTGCAACAGCTCACAAAGTCTCATTTGGTGTGTCTTCTTTGGTCACAAAACCTCACCACATTCTTTGGATAAATCCTAGTGGCCTCCAAGTGACCTTGGGCAATATTGCATCATGACTGAAGCATTATTCTCAGGTGGGCAGAATTTGATTGATCCATCACAACACCAGCCTGCTCCCAACACAGCTTAGGACCCTTTTTTTTCCTCAAATGTGCTGTATACATAGAGGAACATGGGGGGAGTAAGGTGTTACCAATACAGAATCAACAAACTGCAATGTCCCTTTGCTGCAGCAGAAGCAGACATCTCTTATCTTGCAGAGTGCAACTCCCTGCCAGACGATCCCCCTCACAGTAGGGCTCAGATAACCTGACCCCTGAAGAGACTCATTACTTAAGTTCCTTCAAGCTACCAGATGAGCCTCAAGAACCGAAGGCTCAGCACAGAAGGACCCAGTTTGTGGAAACCTTCTTGGGCTTCCTGAGAGGAGCACAACTTCCCTTGTGAAACTACAGCAACTGACTGCATGGTTAACAACTGCTGTGACCCAGGATGCCCTCAGCACACTAATCTTGGTGTTGGTACTAATTTCTACTATTATTACAGAATATTCTGTTCAGCATTTGTCACCCATGGCACCAAGTAAGAGCCTGAGATATGTGGCTGAAACATGGCAGGATGGTCAGTCAGCAGCAACTGTGGTGAACTAAGGGGAAGATCCAGACTCATGAGAGAACTTGATATGAATTGTCTTAATATTTTAAAAATGCCATCAAACCTCTTCAAGCTTGTCCAAAATTCCCATTTACTACAGGTTATTGCAGCCTGCTGACTGGAAAAAAATATAGATCCTCAATTACCATATTGTAAAAGGAGAGGGAAGAAACTCAAGAACAGGCATCACTGTCATGAGCAGCTGCTACTTTTGCAGCATTTTTCCTTCTCTACATGATGAATATTATAAGAAAAATAATAAAAAAAAATCACTCATAAGAATGAGTCACAAATGTGTGCCGTGGCATGTATGTAATGGCAATGCAGGCCCAGGAAAGACTGATCTTCTGGCTTGCCCTTGCATTGATACCAAACATGCCCAGTCCTAGAAATTCTGGCTTTGAAAAAAATTAGTACATTGAAGTACCAAGTCATGTTAAGGCATTTTTTTTTTTTTTACTTTAGTGAGAAATGGCTAGAGGGGAAAAAAATCTTGCTGAGTGACTGAAGGAAGACAGACACAGGCTGTGCTGAAAAACAATGTCAATGTCATGTAATATTCTCCTGAAATTTCAGTCCTGACTCATTTATTGCTTTTCTAAAATGAAAGTAAGAAAATATTTTGTTTGCTGTGTTAATTAGCAACTTTTCCATATCTTCTAATTTTGTTCATTGAAACATTTTGCTCCTCCTCATCAGTCAAATAACATTTTTCCCTATCTTGTACATGTCTATTCTTACCTTACCCCCAGCTTGTTTTTAGGAAGAAAAGAAATATTTTTCCGAAGTATAAGAAATCCTGGCAAAAGTAGGTAAAGTGACTAGCAGACCAAAAAGTAAGTTTATTGTGCTTAGTATAGTGACCACCCTCACCTCATATTCTTATCTCCATTCCTGCAATGTGTTACCCTGAACACAGACCAATTGAATTTCAGCGTATTATTCTTCTGAAGCTCATGGAACAGTTTGTTCTGAATTTTTATGGACTGACTCAGGATACAACTCAGCAAATAAGGACAAAAACCTGTGGTGTTGAATTCATACAACAAGTTAATTAGATGAAAAAGAAGGATGCTGCTTGTTATTCCAGTGGCTTAGAGGTAACTATTGTTTTTTTAAAAAGCTACCTGATATGCCCAATGCTTCTGCATTTACCAGCAGAAATTTGGTCTACCCAAGTAATATTCTAGCACATTTTAGTTCACTCACCTGTTTCAGATATGCATTAATGGCCCTTGCTTAATATTGAATTGCTGCTGCTCCCAGTACAGTCAGAGGAGGTAAATACAGATCACAAGTTAAACGGGAAAGGGCACAAATTACATTGGCCCAAGGAGAGCTACAATAGCCATGAAAATGGGGAAAGTGATCTGTTGTTTATATGCAATGCCTAAAAACATTTCCTATTTTCCTTCGACACTTGAGGGAGTCAAAGATTTTCATATAGACTTTTGTTGTCCAAACAGTAAAATTTTTTTTAAAATTATTTTTACTTTTCAGTTCATTCCCTAAAGGTTCAGCTGCATCATTGTGTGACTGTTATGTGCTGTGTTAATGAGAATTTCTATTAGCATTGGAAAGCTGTGCTCAGCAGCACTGTCTGTGAGCCCTTGGCATTGCTCTTGCTTAGATACCCACTGCCTGGAACTTACACCTGTCTGATCTCACTAGTTCAACACAGCAGCAGCTGCCCAATTTGGGCTAGACCTTTAATGCATTCAGCTTAGAGCAGCTTTGCATCTCCAGTGCAGGGTTTGTCTCATTACTTGTTAATTGAATCTGCTTTGCCATAATATATGACCTAACAGCTATAGCAAATCTCAAACCTCAGCACACAGAGCCTTGCTTAATGAATACAGAGTAAACTAAACTGCTTTTTTGTGTTTAATCACCATCAGGAAGTTTTTGGTCCTGTGATCTGAAGGCAGCTTCCCTGTTGACTTAACTCCCAATTAGTTGTGAGGTACTTCATCCTTTTACTTAACCTTGCTAATTATGAAAGCCCTTATGTGCCTCTTTTTCCCCCCTGCAGAGTAGAGATTCCTTTGAACTTGAACATACTGTTGCAGGAAGCAAGGCAAAGAGCAGTCATGTTTCTCCTCTCAGGCACTTTTGTGGTACCTCTACTCTTTCCCCTGACACCTGATGCTGGAATCACATCCGGAGGTCAGGAGGAAGAAAGCCTTGGAGGAGACTCAGATATCTAGCGCCAAATGGTTTCTCATGATACCAAAGCTTCCACTGTCAATTAGTAAAGAACCTGCTTTTCACTCTCCCCAGAGTTATAACTCTCAAAACAAAGGGCTTGACTTTAGCTATATTCCTGCAGCTTTATTAGCAAACTGTAAGATCTGTCTTCACGTTTGTCCTGGCAATTTTGAAAACAGGAAAATATTTTGCATAACATACTCAAATAGAAGCGTAATCTATATTTTTTTGCACAAGATTGAAGCATTCAGAATGACAGACCACTCTGTTCCCCTTTAAACATGTTGTGTTCTACTTTGGGCTACTCTTCCTCTTCCCTCTTTTACTCTCATACATACCTCGATGAGGTAGAATTCACTAAATTAACATTTGATAGGCTGGGGTAAACTCTAGATTGGGTTTTGGGAAAAATTGGTAAAGAGGATAGATTTTAAAATCCTCTCAGCATAAATAGAAAACACTTTTCAGAGCATATAGCAGGGGGATTAATTCCATCTCGTGTTATTATATTTTCAGCAGAACCTTAGTATTGTGGTACACCAGGTTCTGACGTTAAATCTACAGAATCTGTATTCAACCAGTGAGAGCTATCTCGAGCTGATAAATGTTTACAACCACTTACACAAAAGTTAAGTACAAAAAGTTATATTGTCTTCAACTTTAATTTCAAAGATTTACATTGGTTAAGAACACTACCTGTGTGTACTTCTCCTTTCAGAAGTACATGCAGGGTCACATGCAAAAATCCTGAAATGAATTATAGGATAAGGAAAAAATGAGTATCTGTTGAAGAATGGTATTTAAAAAAACCCAGGTAGACTAGGCTGGCAGCTATCTGGTGATAAGAGGAGAGAAAAGGGGTTCCTCCATCACGGGGATACTCACCCAGGATGTAGGTTCTGGTCAGTGAAGGTCCCCTGCAGGACCCCATGACCGAGTGGCTACCCTTCCTCAGGCAGCACATCTACTCAGTTTAGCAGAATGCAGGACAAGGAGCACAATTCAGTAGCTTTAGTGCAGAGGTGTGAAGTTGAGGCAAAAAGACACACAGATACTTTCCATCTTACCCAGTGTAGGTAGGTGCAGGTAAATGATGTTACTCCATTTCTTGTTTGGGCAATTACTCCCTGCAAGTGGGGACACGTTGGCCATTTATGAAACAAAGAGCAAAAACATGTTTCCTTGGCATGACCCTACTCCGCCTTCCAATAGGAATTCAAGTGCCATCTGTCAGCTTCTGTTGCCACAAAGTTGGACAAGTACAAGGTACAGGAATAGGGGAAGGAAAACAGAAATTAGAACACCACCTCCTACCTCCAGGTCTGCACAGCCGGAACTGTCAGCAATAGTTAACTGTAGTTTACTAAGGAAAGGGCTAGCTCAATAAGAGATGAAAAGGTTAAATGATCAGCTTAAATAAAGAGAATAAAACAATAGTTTTTTTTAAAATTGAAAAAGCATTGAGTTTCAAGTGTTGCAACCCATGTACAGAAGCCCTAGTATTTTAAATGAAAGAAGTGAAAATTTAGCAAGTACACTCATCCTTGGCTGCTTTCCAAGACATCTCAGCTGCTGCAGTGAATTTAAGATGTGAAATGAATCAAATATATAAGAATAGATCTTTCATAAGTCATTATATTCTTCTTTAAATAATGAACAAAACCTCCAACTTATCCTGGGAAAATGTCCCATTTTTCATACAACTTTTAGGACCCATTTGCCAGCTGTATCTCCCAGCACAATAGCTTCCAGCTTTCCAGATTCAAATACTCAGTTTTAATTTAGATATATCTGGACCATGCATGTTCTAGGTGTAAAAGAAACAAAATAGGAAGGCTCAAGAAAATGAGACACTTGAACAAGCTACTTTCATTTGCAGGCTTGTCTGGGATATTCTCTGTTTTAGGGACTGACTGCTGCTCTTTCTGAATGGACACATAAAAATATGTGTTGGGAAAAGTAGACTGCATAAGTTTGGATCTCTCATTGATGGAGTGATAAATTAATGAAATCTGAAATGAACTTATTTAGTTTCTTCATTTATTTTTTCATTCCATGTTTTCCAAAGGATGAAGTGAGCACCACAATGATCAAGAAACCTTTTCCATCACTGTAAACTCAAAGAACCGCTATGTAGAAGCAAAAATTAAATCACAAGAGGGTACAAAGCACAAGGTGGAAAAAAAGAAATTTTATACGTACTGCCAGAGAAATGCTCTCCAAATAAGATAACATAGCATAAAAATTACATAGTTTTTGATATGACCAAGGTTCAGGCAATGTACATTGTCCACCGTGAAAGTTTATTGAAAACGAATCTTGTTTAAGTCAAGGAAATGCTCTGAAATTTCTCTGTTGAAGGGATAATAAAAATTGTGCATATATTGTACCCCAGGGGCAGTTTCAAACTTCATCCCCAGATTGGTTGTAGACAATGTCCTTCCTGTTTTACTAAACTAATTTCAACAAGCCCAAAAGGTATTTCGATGTGAGGTCATGAGACCTGAGAGCCTCAGCAGAGAAAATGGTAGAACATGGGGTTGTGTTTAAATCAGCTGAAAAAATCCAAACCCAAAGCTAACCAACCAACAACAAGAAAACAAGCAACCAAACAAAAGACATATTCTTTAGAATTTCTTCTAAAATTAAATGTTACAATGTTAAAAATATGTAATTTTTTTGTGAAACTAAGGAAAGCTTAATTCCAAGATAACTGGTGCTCTACAATCTCATTTTATGTCCTTGTTATCATATTTATTAAAACAGAGGGCATCCCATTTATATATATACACACACAAAACACTAAACACTAATAGGAATTTAACTGATTACAGTAATATTCCTACTCTCTTGTATCTCGGCAAAACTATTTTTCTCTTTCAATGCTTCAGCGTCTCTTCATGGTTGCTGTAGTAACAAAGTAATTTTCTGATAAATTCATCAGGAAAAGTGCACTACAGAGAACATGTATAACTCTAAACCTGTCAGACTATCACAATTGTAGAGCAGTTATTCTCCTGGGGAAAAAAAAGGAAAATTACATAATGTAATTGCACAGAGTGAAAGATCAGTTATCATAATTTTATGCTACCAAAACCAACTTTCTTAGATGTGCTCAACATGGGGAGATGTTCCCTTATGGACAATATAGATCATCTCAAGCTGTATCAACCACAGTGTCAACTAGGCTGACAAATCAAGATTTCTGGCACACTTGAACCACTAAAGATTATGGATGAAGAAAAAGTTTTATGATAATATTAATCTTCCAAGTAGTAGCGAACATTTTGCTAAGCAAAATTAAATGCCGCAGTCTTCTTAATTCAATTATTTCAGGAGTACTCAAAATCTATAACATAATTGAAAGTGTAATCCCTGTAGTTATGCTCAATATTTATCCTGTAAAACATGGAACCTACAATACCTGAAACCAATGGCAAATCCTGGATAATGGGAATAAGAAACTTAATTTTAAACATGTTATATGAACCTTCCTTTACTTATTAAAGGAAATACAGGACATGATGAAGAATGCTCAAAATACTGATTTCTAAACTGCCTTCTGTTGCCTCTACTTCTTCCTCTGATAACATGAGAGGTTCCTAAAATGCCATTCAGAGTAAATATAGAATAAGTAGTTTTGATTTGCTAAATAAAGAAATATATACAGGATCTCTTATTTTCTATGAAAAAAAAGGGCATTATCCCTTATTTTGGCATTCTACACAGCTTAGCTGTGTATAAATCTGGTCCTTGTATTTTTTCCACATTTGACTGATTTACAATTTTTATTATGACCCAAAATTTTTAAAACAAAATATTTGTTTAGAATCTGCTGTGTAAAAAAGACCTCCAGTGTTATTCAAGACAAGAACTATTTCTCTCAATAGACAATATGGATGCAAACCTTGAAAAGGCTGAGAATCTACTAATGTACTGAAAGTAGATAATTGAAATGAATTTTTTGTCTGCCAAAAAGAAAAGGTGGTGTAAGACATGAATTTGTCACAATACTAAGGGAACACTGATTTCATAACATGAAAAAAAAGGGAGAAATTGAGATGGCTGTAGTCAGGTTAGAAGTCCTCTCCCAAATATAAAAGGACCATTTGGGCAGTTGTTTGTATGAGACTGAAAATTTATGATGAATCTGCATGCATGGAATATTGGCACCATATCTGAGCTGATGAACCAGCTTTTCACATGGTCTTTAACAGAGTATAATGGAAAGTGTCTTAAATTAGGAAAAGCCACTCGGTGTCTTGTTGATTTACTCAACAGGAATAGAATTTTCCAGTCAGAGGGGAAAAAATGGTTGTGCCAAATGCTTTTTCTGATTTGATAATTTCACAAGGTCCTCTATTCATATTTCATACTTGTTTTGTGTTTATCCCCAAAGGCATATTTTTTCCATACAAACTGAGACAAAAAGCTTGTCAACACTGCATGGCTATGTGGAAAAGCAGACATTAAAATTTCTGACATGACTTCCTTTATGCCAGTGTCACATTAGTTCTAGACTTCTCCTCTCTGTGAATTGGTTTTTGTAGATTCAACAAATTATTTGTTGGAGGAACACAAACATTTTGGTATTAAATTGTGATTTAATACCAAGTCCTCGCCTTAGAAAGATTACTACTGCATTTTTGCTTCCTCATTAAACAAAAGTGTCAAATACTCACAACTAAGATTGTTGCATATTTTTGAATTCCCATCTGTTTGGTCAATGTGCATAATTTTTTTCAGTATGTTTTACAAAATACTGTGCTGCAGTGTTAGACACTAGATAGAAACTCACCAGTCAATGGCCATCTGGAATTTCCAGTAGGTTGAGAACTGGTGGGACTTCTGTCTTGCATCAATTGCATCTTCAGGACTGGGATTCTGGCAAAGATTTTGCTTTGTCTTTGGGAGATGTTCAACGCAATAGAAGTGTGGATGCACCATACTCATCTACATGGACATGCTTTCATGGAGAAACAGTGTGAAATACCCATGTGGCAATTGGTCTTCATTCCAAGGATATGTTGGCACTGGGCAGTTAACTCAATGATGAAAACCTTTCTAACAGTCATCCTCAAAGGGTAGATGAGGGTTCACACCAGGAATAGGAGACTGGTGTTACGTACGGAGCATCTTGTGCTTGACATGTGTTAGCTTCAATATGACCTCATCGCTTCATGTTAGCTGCACTCCACTAGAAATAGCATTCCTGGAAGAAGATAAAGGAGAACGACTCATGGAGTAGTAATTTCAAGAAATACACATCTGTCAGTGTTTGAGGAAGGTTTTGGATGCAAGTATGAGTATTTGACTTGCAATGTGTATTTTCAAGACTGATCCATTAACAACATATTCTGATGCACTATTTTGACACTTCTACTGAGCTCTTCAAAAGGCACTCACTCACCTCTTTCATCAGTGTCTATGAGACACAGTGTTACAAATGTATCTTATAAATAAAGTATCATCTGAGTGCTGTTCAAATTTGCAAGTCATTAAATGCTCTTGGAGCTCTTTAACATAAAAGCATCAGCTTCTCACTTGCAGGAGAGTTTAGTGGGAGATGAGCTACCAGCTATGTGTTGCTCATCTGATTTGAGAAAAGAAAGAGGAGAAATGTAATCAAGAACTGCTCTTCCAACTCCTGTCTACTCCAATAGACTGATTTACTTCAGTCTTGGAGAGGATTAGCCCTTTTGCAAGCCACAATCTTATCAATTTCTAAAATGAAGAGACTGAGTGGGAATCTTGAGTTTTAGCAGAAAGTCTCTAGACATCACGTTTGTGGAGTAAAGCTCACAATGGTGAAGCAAAACCCTCCTAAAGGCTCATAAACCAAAGGCAGCTTGGCTCAATAAATAACTTTTCACTGCCTGAGATTAACAGTATGTCTTAGAAACTAGTGATGAAAGATACTGGCTCTGTTATTAGGGAACACTCCTCTGTGAGAAACATATTTTTATTTCAGTCCTGCTTCTAATCACATCTCCCAGTTTGTGTTAATGTTGTTTTGGGGAACACCATCTTCAGAGACACTATTTCTGTGGTTGATAATTGTGTGTGGCAGACATCAGATCCTGACCCATATTTAGGTCAGTTTTGGCAATACAACTGCTCTGTAAGGGCTGCTGCACTCCAGTGGTGAACAAAATTACTTCTCTTATTAAAGCAATAATTATCCAAATATGGCGAGGAAGAGGTTGGGTGATAAAAACCTCTGGAATCCTCCTACAAGCTACAAGACTACAATTCTGAGATATGATCTAACTTTTTGTTCTTAAAGATAGGATTTTCACTGAGCATGTTACTTTTCAGATGACAGTGACATGCTCAGTGAAAACCTATGTTTAAAATAAAAGGAATGTTAGAGAAATGCAAGCATCCTTTTCCAATACCTGTAAGTTCTGTTAATACTTGTGCCAGCATAAACACAACTTCAAATATCATCCACAGACACTTTTTCTGTTACAGACTCAGTAGGAACCACAGCAAATGGTCCCAGAAATTTCCTCTGAGTAGTGTATAAATTTTTGCATAATTTTGAATAGAACCTTGGCTTATTTTGTATTATTAACTATCATAAACTGTACTCAGTTTAGCTAAACTGAAAGCACAAGTTTGCCATCCCAATTTATAAAAATGAAGATGAAGATTAAGAAGGTTAATGAAGTTAACACGTTGGCAAAATAGAAATGACTGTACAATATAATCAAGGTTGTAGAGCATTCATGTTTTAGCTATTTCACATCCCCCATTAAGTGTGACTATAGAAAAATGTTACTGCATCTGTATGGATAGATACTGAGCGATATCACTAAAATATAGCAATGCTTAGGCATACTTCCACCATTAAATTTTGATCTATCAGCTGTTCTTCAGTTTGAATCCTGCCGTCACATAAGGAATTGAGTATTCAATTAGTATTTGGTTTTGATTTTTTGTGATGACTTCACTCAAAATGGAATCACTGTATTTCTAAAACAATGTTCTGGGAATCCCAACAAAGAGGAAAAACAGTGTCATGCTAAGCCTTTCCATGACAATCAGAAGTATTGGGATGAACTTCTGAAGGAACAGAGGAAAGAAAATATGAACAGTGACGTGGTTATATCACTCCTAACATTTTAGAACAGATTGAGAAGAAACCCAGAAGAAATTACTCTAGCATATCTTGCAACATATTTTGCTGTCTGTGCATGCTCATGAAGAGCATTTGCTCATTGTGGTAGAGATCTAGACAATGCATCTTCAGAATGCCAAACTGTTCCACTAATATTGTGTAAAAAGTGATGTTTGCTTCCCTTCTTTTCTCTTCTCTCCTCTTGGATGTCTTCAAAAGTGAAAGTGCTTCAAAGCACTGGAACATTAAGGCTCTTGCAGCAAGTTTGCTTAAAAATATAGCAGTATGTTTTTCGGCACTTAGATATTCACAAGCTCAGGTTTCTAACATATGGCTATTTCTGCAGAACTTATTTTGTGATGGAGAAGTCCTATACACTTAAAAAACAAACCTGCAAATGAACAGGTGTAGCACATTACAGTATGATATGAAATAACTTCAAATAAAGAGAGTGATGTACACATTGGAGATACAGAGCTGGAGTAATGAGGAGGGGAAACAAATAATTGTGTTTGTAGCCTTTTCTTTTTCTTGTATTTATTACTATCATCACAGTTTTCGGTTTTGTACTGATTTAATGCATGTTAATTGCCCCTCTGCAACCAAATTCAGGCTATTTAATGTTTATTAAATGGACCATATAAATGAAATACACAGATTGTGTAGTACTTTAGTATCTTTTATAAGATCTTTTCATTGTAACTATCAGGGTGAATAGTCCTGGTCCAGGACTTGTTTTCAAAGTCTTGTCTTCTACCCTCTCTTCTTGGTGATTCTGGGAGATAGATATTATGGGACATGAAGGGAATTAATTCTATTTACCTTATCCTGTGAGCTAAGGAAAAACGTCTTGATCCTTTTGATCTTGACTTGAAACTGATGTTTCTGTAAAAGCCAATTCATATAAATCCCAGTAACCAAATTTACTAATTTGGCCATGGCATCTTCACATGTTGAAGAACATAACTGAAAGCCAGGAGAATAAGGACATTTGTTTTTTTGTTTAAACAAACTAAACAACTACCTCTCAATTGCAGTTGTCTCTAAGGTTTCAGAGAATCAGAGCAGAAAACCAGTAGAACACCAAATTTGTTTCCTAGGTGGCTAATTTTCATTCAGCTTGAGAAGCAGTCTGGATATGGAAGACAGCTATTTAGTCAATAAAGTAGTGAGAAGAATCTCAAGAGAAAGCTCAGAAAGAATTATTCCCTATTGCCAAGCAATAAAATCAAATGTGTGTTGTGCTCTTTTTTTTGGAGTTGCAAGTGGTATCTCAAAAGATAACATCCTCTCAAAGAAAGACTTTCTTCATGTTTCCAGAATTTACTGGTTTCTTTCTTCAAATTAAATTTCTGTCTTTGCCCGACTCAAGAGATTGAATATTGTACTCCTAGAAGACTATGCCTTTAAGTCTTCTAAAGCTACACTAGAATGTCAGAACACTTATGAAAAATATGTATGACATGCTTTATTTTTTATTATAGTTAACTTTTAACCTTCTGATGTTCAGAAGAAATCCAGCAGAAAACAGAAACCACTATAAATATAAAAAAACTGTCAATGAGCTTAATTTCTCCTTCTAGCCCTTCTCCTTCACTCAGGGAAACAAGTGGAAATCCAACCTTTTGTATATACTTCCCTGAGCATGCTGTGTTGCTGGATTGATTCACCTGCTTCAGGGTTTTCAGCCTGGGGTGATCAGCCCACTTGCTGAGGTCTGGCATGACCCATTTTGGTTTTGAAAACTATAGTGCACACTTATTATGAAAACCATAATGCATATCCAAAAAACACAACTGGAGGCATTTAACATTACTTTTTTTTTTGTTTAGATGTTTCAGTCACATGTCCCAGACATCTTTAGTTACTCTGCTTCTGGTAGCTTCATGGAGGCGTTTCAGAGCAGGAGAACTGGGTGACTTTTGGATGACACTAAACCAGGAAATCTGCTTCAAGTTTGCAATTTTGTGCAATTACTGACTCAGTGCCTGGGAACACACTGGAGCTAATCTGAAGTAACACCCCTAAGCCCATGGAGCATGGGGCACTGGATTCTCATTTGGATTCTCTCCTAAGGCACCCTGCTGGTTGTTAACACACACTTGGTCGTTTTAGGGCTTTTGCTCTTTTGCTGCCTTGTTCCCACAGAAATCTGGAATCACACCATGATTTCTCCCTGTGCACCTAGCAGCTCTGGGTCAGCTCAGTGGTGCTGGTAAGACCTCCAGGAGGAAAATGCTTGTGGCACCACCTGTTTTTCTTGGCAAACTGAACTACAGTCCACCAAGAACCATGACAGTGAGTAAAGTTCAGGATACATGACCTGTGAAGAAAAACTGAAAAAGTGTGATGCTAAGCCTAGAGCAAAGACAAGCACACCAGGGAAACTGTGACAGTCTTAAATACCTGAAAAGAAGACTACTGAGAATTTCTAATGCAGATATTTTTCTCTGTATCCATTTTGAATTAGACAAGAAGGATCTGCCATTTTCTGGAAAGGGAGATTTAGGATAAACATTAGAAAAACTTTATAACTGCAAAGATAGGGAAGCTTGGAAGAAAATTGCTTGAAGAAAACATGAAATCCTACCCCAGAATCTTTCAAAAATAGTCTAGACAGTTATCTGACAGGTATGGTTAGTAACATTGTGGAGAAAGGTGATGGGCAAGACAACTTTGAAGCTGCTGTCATCCTGTCTGGCATATCAAAAAGACTTTATTTTATAAGAGTGAGTAACTTGGTACCCACTGAAATTTCTGAGGTCATAGAGAATTAGAAAATGGATATTGGATGGATAAGGTGTGATTATTAGTGTGATAAATCTTTAGGAGCTCTTTACTTATGGTGAAGTCAATGGGAGGCTTACCTGTTCCTGAGAGCAAGAAGGGCTCTTTGGTTCAGTCAGAGTTTATTTGTCTGCATGGTCATAACTTGATGAAAGTAGCAAAAGGAGTGATTGGAAAAGGAGAGGCACAAGTGATACCCTTCACATGTTATTCTGGGGAACAGAGAAGCTAAAGGCACAATTCCTGACAACCCAATAGAATACCTGGCAAGGGAAGAACCTGGGCTTGGTTTGGGTGTATTCATTCTGCCAGATTATGCTCCATTTCCACTTTATGGTTTTGATTTTTTTTGGATACTTTCCTGTTATATAACTGCACTTTATGCATCCAAGACCTGAAGTTAATAACTCTTAAACAATCTCCACATGAACATTGCTGGGTATTTATTTATTTATGCTGTTGCTGGTCTCCTGTAGAGGCACAAACTACTTTAGTGCATACAGAAGAGAATATTCCAAGTAGGAGGTGGAAGAAGCAGCAAAAGAGGCTGCATTTATGAATGAATTAAGCAGTCTAAATTATTTACTACAATATATTACCTGGATTCCTCTATCATGCTATTTGCGACTAGCTGTAATTGTTGCCATCTTGGCTGTGACTGGTGTCTGATTCTTCACAGCTCAGAGTGTGAACTTCTGCAACTCAAGAAGAAAGCAAAGCATGAAACCAGCATCTAAGGACAAGCAATTTCCATGGATCAGGGGCAGAATGCATAACTGCATAATTGATGTGTAACTGGAACTGAGTGGTGAACTCAACAAAAAACCCACAAGGATGTTATACTATTAGAAGAGTGAAACCTTCCCTAAAATTTTCATTTTGCAGGGATGTGGATAGATTCCTTTTTAAAAAAATCTGAAACAGAATGTTCTTGATGTATTTCAGATGCTCAATTATTTCTCTTTTTATTTAATACAACACTGTTTAATTGTAGTACACTGTTCTAAAGTGAAGAAATAAGTTTAATTGCCTTAATGTCATAATGACAAAAATGAAACTGAAATATCACACTATTTTCATAGAATTTCACTGATGTTATTCAGGAGTAAATAATTTCTGGTCTACTTTTAAATTAGAAACAGATGATATGCCTGACCAATAATTAATTTTTCCCCTGAAATTAAATATTTTTAAAGGAAATTCTGCAATTCTTTGGATTACACATACTGGTTTATCTTATCATATTATACAGTGATCCAAACCATCATATCTAACATATAATTGCACATCATTTGTCATTGCCTAAAATGCCTAGTCATCTGCTTATTTCCTTCTTAATCTACTGAGTATTTAATGTTATAAATTCCATTATTTATTGCTGCTTATTTATTTTATGTCTCAGAGAAGCAGGGTAATATGGCCAAAGTCAGACTGTCTCTAGTCCTTCCAGAAGGTCTTACTATATCATTCTGTGCAGAAGACAGCACAGACAGCTCTAGCATATCTAAATACTGTTCACACAAAGACAATCACAGCAAAAGAAAACAAGATAGCACTGTGGACTTTTCTCAGTGTGCACACAGAAAGAACAAAAAAGTGGATAGAGGAAAATAAAACAGTCTGCAGGAACTTTGAAAATATTCCAGGTAGCCATTCAACAGAGAAGCACAGAGTTGAACACATATCTCCAAGGTCTTGGTCCTTGGAGATCAAGTGAATGTGTAACATTGATTGTACCTCAAAGGATCTGTATCAATATCAAAGTATCAATAGAGAATAGCATTTCTTAATAGTTTTCCCTGGTTTCCTGTAGATCTCAGTGAACTTTGGGGTGCTGGCTACTAGCAAAGACAGAATTCAATTCAATTGCTTGTGTATAAGAAAGTGCTCACTTGCAGATCAAGCAAAGTAAAAATTATACATATTTATTCCAGAAATAATTGAATAATAGACTCCAAAACCAAATGCCATTCAGGAAAAATAGGGAAATTGCAAGTATTCTAGCTATTACAGAATTATATTAAAGCTGTTAAAATTGTTACTACTTACCAAGGGACAAGTGGAAGAATATATAGTCACATTATAGGAGAAATTAGTGTCTGCAGTACAATTGCTCACCCGTGTGTGTATATGGATTGCAAACACAAAGATGATAAAGCCTTTAAATTGTTTTATTGTTGAGCAAGAAGGCAGGCAAAATAAAACCATTTCTTCTGCAGATATTAGAATAACCTTCAAAATAAAGCAGTGAAATGTTCTAGTTCTGCCTGTGTAACATTAGCTGGTGACCTGTAAAGATGTATTTAGGGTTACTCAGGAATTTGTCCTGATGCACTGAGCATAATTGTCTCAGCTAGTGTTGTCAGATGGGACCAGGCAGGTGGGATAAAAAAGCTTATCCCAGATCTCCTCTGCTACTAATTAACTCTCTTACAATCATCAAGACACTCCTGGCATGATAAAGCCACAACCATCAGAAAACTTTTTTCAGTTGCACATACACGTACATGTGTGCATATAAATAGATATGTATTTGCACATATAGAGACAGATCTATACTTATGTGTATTCCATGTAGCTGTTGAGAGGCTTCACCCATCATATGCAGAGCTTAACAAAGCACAGGATGCAGTGTCAGAGGCAAGCAGCTGGCACTGATCCCACTGAATAGGTTATCAGAGCAGACCAAGTATATTTTCCTATGATGCCAGTGCAGGGTGAGGCTCCTCACACGCTGTTTCTCATTGACTGCATCTTACAGACATCATTTATAGACTTGGGACTTCTCTTACCTGCTTTACTGAAGTGAAGTAACACGAATATAAAATGTCCTGCTGAGAGAAGAAAAGATGTATTTCAAAGCCCTGTCTCTAAAAATCCTGCTGATTAGTGCTAAAGAAATCAATTTAACTCAAGGAAACTTCATAAAAGCCTATTGACTCTGCAGAAAAGAAGTGTGTTATTCCATGGGGAAGTAAATGAAAGAAGCAAGTATCTATCCAGACAGCTTCTACAAGATTTTCCTTCCCTAAAGGGTCCTTCTGTGTGTAAATTAAACCATTCTACTTGAAAGTGGTTGACTCAAAGGGAGAGTGGTTTAAAAAACTGAATTGCCATTATGCAACATACCTCTGAGTCCTGTGTTTGCAAGATTTATTTTACATAAGGTGCATATAATATTTATTTAATTTATTACACAAATAGCCGAGGAACCTACTGCAATATTGCTGTCTGATTTAAAAATTAGGGATCTGTTGAAGAAAGTTTGCCACTTTAAATGGAAAACAACAGAAAACAACTGACAAGTCTTCAAAGAGTATCAAACCTCCATACATAATAAACAGAAAATGTAAAGAATTTATGAACACTTTACAAATGCCTAAACACTTGGACACAAATATTATTTTTTCTCCCTTGTGTGATTTCATTTTTGTATTTTGTCATTTATTGCTTCTATCTTAGAAAACCTGCTGATTTGTCCAAGGGAAAATATAGATACCTAATGCCATAATATATCCACTTTTTCTTGATTTTCAGTTTTTTTTCTGAGAATATAGACAATCAAGAACATCTTTATTGCTGCCAGGATGTTTTTCTTGGTGTTACCATGCATAGTATCACTGACTTCAGCTGTGTTCTCATATTTGTTTTGCCAGGGAATCTGGTCAAATAATTACCAAATGCAGGTCTAAGAAAGCAGTGTTAGAATCCACATGTACACCATCCAGATCTAGAAATCACTGCCTAATAAAATTTAGACTTTGATGTTGGGGTCCCCATTTTTCAAAATTTCTCTTCCTGCTATTAGGAGACAACAACAAAATAAAGAGCAACTTGGGACATGTTTGCTATAAACTTTATCAACTTTTTAAGAAAATGACTGTTTCTCATGAAATCTCTGCCACAGAGAAATCAGAACTTGGGGAAAAAACGAAAGCACAACTGGTATCAAAGCAATGAAAGAAAGTTCATATCTGACAATTCAAATTTCAACACCCATGTCTCCATGTTATGAAAGCTGCAACTTTGGGTTCTCTTGAGTTAAACTCCAGCTTCTGTTACTCTTTTTTTTTTCAGTGTTTAGTCTTTAGATAAGCTTTTTGGTTTATTGATTTATATCTTAATAAAATAATGCGAAACTTCTGGAACTATAATTTTTATATATATTCTTTTGAGGTCCAAATTCTCCTTAGGCTTTGCAGAGAAAGCTGAAGGCATTCCGGGATGAGTCTGAGGCCTTCTTTTGTCTTCCTGCAAAGATCAGATAAATTTTTATTTTTTACACTTATGTGAGACAAGAAATTGGCTTTAAAGACATAAATAAGTGACTAAGGTGAGAAAGGTGAGTCTGCCAGCTTAAACTTTCTCTGTAAAGATGTCCACCTCTAATGGAAGAGTTTTAGGTTCTGCATCCTGGAACTAAGTAACTGAGAGAAGACTTAGAGATTCTAGTAACTGAGAGGAATTAGAGGTGTCTGTAAAAAGACAGAAAATTAATGAAGTCCATGTCTGGTAGTTCCCAGAATGGCAAAGGGAAAATTTGTGTGACCATAATGATTAACACTCCCAAACTGTTAATAAATAAAAGAACATTGGTAAATGCTTTTGCCTTAGACTTTTCTGCCTGTTCCTCTCAGTCACTTGTCAGTTTCCAGTCTTGTCAGACGATTATGGAAATTCATGTCAATTAAAGCCATTTTTGTCTGAAGTTAAACATTATTTATAATGATAATTGTACAGTTAATTTTCAGACCAGTTGTTTACTAAATGAATTGTTTGACCTCTAGCAAAGACGTTTTCTGCAGAGCTGTCAAATGAAAGTATTTTAGCTAAGACATAAAGTATGTAGTCTTCAACTTTGTGCATGAGATTCTGCCATGACTTCTGGCCAAATGTTCACTGTAGTCAGTGGATTTGAGTTGGCTGTGGAATACAGCTCAGTTTCATGACATAGTGTTTAAATGAAAATGAAAAGCCCAACCCCAAACTCCAGGATTATTTGTAGCCTCACAACAATCTGATAGTAAAACTGACAACACAGAAACCAGAACAAACTGATGTCATAGAACTGGTGCTGAGTTTTTACCATTACCATTTAATTTGAAAGCAAAATAGTAATAAACAGAAAATAAAGGAATCAACAGCAAACCAACAGGGTAGGATGTTAAAATGTTCCTTATCAATCTGCTAGAAGGGCAAGACTGGACTGGAACTGCTATGACTCAAAATTTTATTAAAAAAAATATTGCTAGTATTTTTCTCTAGAGAAGAGGAGAAATAGAAACAATTTACTTATGATAGATGTAGAAAGCACTGACTTCAAATTATAGTTTTAGGAAGGGGCCTCTTGAGGGTCATCCACTGTCCATGATAAATCTGTGTTGCTCACAAGCAAGTCTCCTCTTCCCTTTCAAATTTTGTTTTGGAAAGTTATCCATGTTCTTTGTTAAACCCCTCATGTTGCTGCTGAACTTGGCTCCATGTTGCAGAGTCCCAGGAGTGGAGAGGACTCTTCTGTGTCATGGCTCCCTGAGGTGTGGCAGGGACACAGCTGCTGAGGAAAGGTACAAAAGGACCTCTTTCAATGAAAGAATCTGGTTCATCTGATTAGGGCACTTCTTGCACATCATCAAGGCCTTCCTATATGACATAGTTGCATTTTACCTGTCCATTCTTCTTCGGTCTTTCTTTTCCACCTCTTCCCACTGTTGATTCATATAATTTGTTCTCACTGCTTTCTTATCTCTTCATTCCTCACTTATTATCATGACTGTTACTCGCAGTGAAACCCATACCATGTTATCATGGTACACAAAAGGGATTCAGGTATGGGCTGACCTTTTATTTATAAAGATAGTCAAAAGGGTAGTCAAACACCTCTTCCACTTGAAGGAGGATCAGGTAACATCTGGTAGCACAGCTTCTGCATGCTAAGTATTTACAGTGGAAATGGGAAAGACAGACAGCATCTCAGTGCTAACACACCCTCTTTGTACTGTTCAGAAACAGCAAAGGGCCAGATTTTCCTGCTAAGCAGAACTACATTGATTAAGGAGAAGTTTATCACAGATAAAACCTTGTAGCTGCTTCCCATTCCGTCTCCATCTTCCAAATACATACCAGGGAGGAAAGCACTAAAGAAGAGGTCAGAGTTTGTGAGGAAAATATGCCTTATCTGTTCCAGTGCTTCTGGCTGCTTTAACATCACTGTGGAGCAAACCAAAATGAACAGAATTGACTCCCAGAATTTTTCACTTGAGCAGCACTTGGATGCAGTGAAGGATTTTCTGACACATATGGCAATTGCTCTCAAATCCACATGGTGCTGGCTTAGCTCACCGCTGACTCACTGGTGAAGTGACTGGTTTTTTCTGAGACATGGGCCTTCAGGTAAACACCAAACTTCAGTTCTGCATAGATCAGCCCTTTGCAGAACTTTAGAAGTTACACTCATTCAAGTTTATTTCCTACCTTTTCCAGTGAAGCCAATTATTTGGCTGTGTGAACAGTCAATTAGCTGATGCTTCTTCTTTCTCTTTCTGCACCTTTTTGAAAGTGCACAATGGGAAACATCCCATGATGACACTGTAATAAACAAAAGTGCCAAATGTGCCTCTAATGAGTTACATCTCCAGTGCTGAATGCACGGGGCTCACAATTTCAGTTTTCTTAACACGATTTAACAATGGCAGAAGCAGAAATAACAACCTTATTTTATCCTGATTGACAACTCTTCATTTACAGGACAAAATGTATCAGGGCAACTGCAATATGTTTTCTCTCTTTAGTCCTTGTTTTTGTGCCTATTAACCCAGCATTTTATTTTTGGAACTCAGGAGCAAGAGAGAGACACACAGACATGTGAAGTCTAATTAATTTCAAGTGAACAAGGAACACATCCTATAACCTCGTTGTAGAAGCTTTTTGAGGCTTTTTTTTTTTCTTTCTCCTTTTAAGATTTTCTGCCATTTTTCATTAAAATAAAGATTCTGGGTGAAACAGGAAGTTTGTAAAGTGTGGACTGCTGGGCTGGGCACAGTTTTCATTTATGGAGTTTTTGCTGCACCTGGTGGTCATAGGTACCCTGAACTACTACAGTGGCCTCACTGGCCACTGCTCATGTGGTTTGCAGGGCATGGCAGCTGAACATGTGACAAAAAGACAGTGACAAAAGCCATTTCCCACCATTCTTGCCCTCTTCCCCTTGAACCATAGCATTATGTAGTGCCTTCATTTTTTGTGGATTATTTTCTGGTTATGCTAGACTGCTGGAGCATGGTTAAGCTGTTGGCTACCTGAAGGCAACTTGATGTGCCTGAGGCAAGAGGTGCACCACTAACCTTTTAGCACAGAGAGGTATCTGAAAGGCACACAAGCTTCAAAGAAAGAAACACTTCACAAGACATCTACAAGCTTGTACAGAGGATCGGAGCAACATTGATATGGCTGCAGAGATGCTAATACTCTTAAGAAACAAAGTTCAGAGATCCTTCCTATCTCAATATAGAAGCAGAATGAAGAAAATTATGTCATTTAAAGTAGTCATTTTCTTAAGGATAAATATTAAGGCCTTTCTTGGGCTCTGTAAGCATGAACAAGACACAGAGAAGGTGTCAGATCTAGCTTAGCATTACATCTGAGATAGCTGTGCTTCAAAGCTATTTCAACACCCAGCATACTCTGGATATATGGCATCTCATGTCCCCATTGACCTTACTGGCAACAGATGCTCAGCTGGAACTTCAAAAGAATACAGACCCAGCTGTCTTTTCATCCCTCACCACCATTTTTTCCAGCAGGAAGCCACGACAGACTGTTTTGTCCACCTGTCACGGTGACAGGACATCAGCACACAGAGTTTAGATGGAGGCTGTGGGGCCAGACAAAGAGTTAAAACCTTTTTGGGTATTTTGTACATGGAGGGTGTTGTCCTGTGGACAAGGGGTGCATCTGGGGATAGACAAAGTGGGTGAAAAATTTGGCCTTGATCTTAAGAGTTTTCAAAAGCAGAAATCTTAAGATTGAACTCTGAGAACTCCCTGTTTTTGTCTGGAGAGGCAAGGGAGATAGGGAAGAGGGGAAAAAACTTTTCAAAGCTATTTTTTAAATACTGGAAGTGCATTGATTGGAGACAAAACTTTTATTCTGACCATCTAAAATTATAAAAGCTAGTTATTTCTAGCTAGTTTAGATTTATGAATTTATATTTTGTGGTATTTATAAAAAGTAGAAACTTCTGAGATGAGTGTCCCCAGCCACTATTCAACATTTGTCCATGTCCTCCCATGATCCACATTGCTGCTCCAGCCTTTGGGAGTTTCTGGGTGACACCTGAGCAGTCAGCCATTTAGTTGATCTCCATTCCTGCCCTCTTGCAAAGTAGTTCTTAAATTCTCTGGAGAGCCTTCACACCGGTGGCTGCAACTTGATGTAGGCAGATCAAACACTGCCTCTGTTGTGTGTTTGCTTTTATGTCAGAGGCATTTGTAAACTCCATAGCTTGGACATACCAAAACTGCTTACACAATTTTGGCTTCTTCTAAATGAGTTCTCATTTCTTTATTTTTCCTGAAGACTGTGTTACTCAACTGTATTTATACATATTTAGACTACATATGTGGCTTTATAAACTGTAATTTTATTTTTCATTTTTCTTGGGTGTTTTTGGTTGGTTGGTTGGGTTTTTTTACCTACTTAGCAATTGCAAGCACACTGCAAGAAGACAGACCAAGGAATGAAAGATGAGGGAAGAAAAGATGTTTGCTCTGAAGCAGCTGACAGTAGTGCAATTAAACTGCCAGGAAAGAAAACCAACGTGCTTTACTTGTCTAAAGAATGGTTTCAAGCCAAGCATATTTTGTACTGCACATTCAAGGAAGTAATTAGCATATCTGGCATTGTAATAGCCCAGCTGATGGGCAACAAGATATTAATCACTGCAAATAGCTGCAGTTTGTGACTAAAGTAAATTACACGGATGCTTGTTTGACACCATTTATTTGATGAGAAAGAGCACACAAATGCATCCAAATAAATTAGAATGTAAAACTACATTTTGCCTTCGTTTTGAGAACAAGATTAAATTTATTGAAATAAAGTTTAAATGCTTGCCTCACACTGGTTTGTCTATTTTTAAAGACTAAATAGGCTGGAGACAGTGGGCTTGTTTTTCTCTAGCCTGTGCATTAGCACATTGGCTCTAAGAGCAGCAGAGGTAGGGATTATTCTGTCTGAGTCCCTGACTTGCAGTAATGATATGGACAAATCCAGTAGCATCTCATATAATTTTCTTTGTGTAGGACTCTGTGTTCTTAGGTGAGTCACAAAAGAATTCATCTGAATCAGGCAATCATGAAAATGCAGGTGTAATACAAGATGCAGTGCGGAGTAATGCCAAGGTGAGGAAGGAAACTCTTGCAAGGAACTACACTTGGGCCCAAAATGTCAGTGTCAGATATGAAATAAGTCAACCTCTGTCCTCACTGGATAGCCTGAGATCAAGGACAACCACATTATTTATTTTCCTGATGGAAGAAAAACAAAACACAACAAAAGCCAAACCGTAGAAAGGAAATTTAGTCTTCTTTCCCAGTATTCCTTTCCATAAAATTTCCACTGGGGTAGTTATTTGAGCCTTCAAAAAGTCTGTGTGTCCCTGCATACTCAAGGATATCACACGCTCAGCTAACACAATATGAATGGCAGATCTGATGCAACAAGAATGTGTCAGTTCACATGTGACAGCAAGTTCAGAATTTAATTATCCATAACCACTCACTAGATGAGTCTTTATAAAAGTAAGGTCACAACTGCACAGCAGATCTCTGTGCATTGAGGGATGTTAACAAAAGCTCTTTGCTAAACTGGATTGTTGGTACAGAGGCCTTGACATTGGTCTGTGGCTGTAAAACCTGCACGTCGCCTTTTACAAGATGCTAATCTTAGATAAAACTCACCACGGACAGAGTGACAGAAAGGTCCCGTCAAACAATCCCACATATGGCAAGGCAGAGATTTTATTGGCACCTAGAAAAACATCTGATTTTAGGCACACAGTGAAATGTCAGCTGTGATTATCAAGATTACTACCGTAGGCAGGTATCCATAGGCGAATTGTGGAAAGCAGATAAAGCAGCATATTACCTGCATCTATTATTGATAACATAAGAAATTCTGGGTACATAAGGGGCTCTGAAGAAGACATCCAAGAGGGATATGTTTACTTTCCCTAAATGCCTCAAAAGGCACCAAATCAGTTTAGTTGTTTGTCAGAGGACTCATTTTCATTTTATTGACCAAATCAAATTGAACTTCAGTAGTTTTAGATATAGTGTTCTTGGAGGAGTCATCTATTAGGAATGTCTCTGTATGGCCCTTGCTGGCACAAATGTTAGCATCTTTGATGGAGAAACACAAACATAGACCGGCAGACTTGCAGGTGGAATTGCAGTTTATATGTAAGGAGGAACCACAAGGGAAATTTAATTCTCTTCAGGGGAAAAATTCTCTTCAGAAAGGATTGCATTCTCTTGTATTTCTCAAGAATTTCTTTCCTCCTACTGATTTTATTTTGATTCTTTTTTGGCTCTTGGCTGCAGTTTATGCTTTTATAAATTGGCAGTGGGAATACTGCATGCTTCCAAATTCTCACTAGTGCAAATGTTCTCATTGTTCATTCAATAATTAATCCTGCACCTGGAATACAGTTAGACTCCTATTCCTAGCCCAGGTAGCCATTGTGAACTGAACTATCCAGCTTTTTATTGTTGACACGTACAAAAGGGCGATATGACCTGATCTGAATGTTAGCACATGCACAGCTGTGTATTGTGCTTGTGTCCAAGGTCTCTTCTGGAAGAGCATGACTGGACTGGAAGATGAGGGCTGGTCTCCTGAAAAGAGTGATTTGAGTGCTGCCCCTGGAGCCCATTCATATTCAACCCGCCTTCCCCACTGCCTTGATACAGGGCCTCTCTGGGTTACCAAAAGGTCTTTTTTTACTGCAGAGATGAATGGACATTTGGTACATATGTAAATGTCTGTACAAACTGCAATATAAGAGGAAGGCAGGCTCAAGGAATATTTTGCTTTCCCTACTTATATATTTTTTGAACATTTAGAATTTCTTTAAAACTTTTTAAAGTAATAAATGAGTCAATCTCAAATTCTTTTTGTGATTTAGATGCCACATTATCAAAATGCATGTTACATATGACTAGTATTAATTTGTGCTGCTTTAATGTTCTTGGGTTTGTTCTGGACTTCTTTTCAGGTTGCCTTTTTTTCTGGTTGGACTGCCTAAAAAGATGATCTTATAATTTGTAATCTACTTTACTTCCACATATAGTTTTGGTGCAGCTTAGCAGATGAAATTCATCAGTGACACAAATTAACTTCATCTACATATGCCTGTTCAGGGGACTGCAGTGCAGGAGGGAATGTACCAGAGAGACCTTGCAGTGTTCCAGGGTTTGGATATGAGGGAAGATGCAGCAAAGAGAAAGGGAAATTCTTCCTTTTGCTGTGACAAAAATAGAAGATACTACTTTTATTTTTAACACAAATAGGTGTGCAGCAAGTTGAGGAACATGAAGCTGATGCAGCTGAGGGAGGCAGAGAGGGACTGGAGGGGTTTGGAGGGTACCAGGTATTCTCAGGGATGAGCAGAACAGGAAATATTTGTCTATGGCGATGGGTAGGACAGGGGATGAACACATAAACTTGCGGTCTGTTCACACTCTCTACAGTCCAGGGATCTTAATTTTGCCTTTCATAGAAAGAAGAGGCCACCTTGCAAATTCTTGCCCATCATCTCTTCAGTAATCCACACAGGAAATCCTTAGCTTTGGTTTCCAAATGACTTCAAAAGTGGAGGAAACTATAGACTTTTCACAGGTGTGAATGCCATGCTCCCAGTTTCAATAGTCCTAAATTCACAGGACTATCTAAAAACTTAAGTGGTACTTACTTATGGGTGGTTAATGTCAACGTTTACATGTATCTGAATTTGTAACCTTGAAGGTATGCTCCAGTTGCACTTTTCAAATTTTCAGTTTTCAGATTCACTTGCACATTTTTCAATTTTTTTACTTGACACCTAGTACCTTCTTGTGGGCCCAAAGGCTGAAATTTTGGGGAACAAAAGCCTCCAAATCCCTCAGAACAAAACCTGTAGGATTCCTAAGAAACCTCAGATATCTGACAACTCCCTGGTCAAAAAGATGGGAGTTGTTTTCATTTGCCCCTAATACAGATAAAAGCCCTATCCAATATTAAAACCAAGGCTGTAGTAATCTTGATAGGCAATAAATAAATCTGTGAATTTGAAACCTCTTTACAGATTGTATACAGCAGGCAGTTTGCCAGTGCTCCTCAGAAACAACAAATGAACAGTGTCACCTTGGCCTCAATCATCACAGAGGGCAATGGGATTGTTCCAGAAACAGGACTGTGAACTGCAATGAATCCACCTGCATATTCAGGAACACTCCCTTGGATGCAGGGAGTAAGAACAATCTTCTTCCTGGGAAAAATCCACCTTTGTATGCAGAGACATGCTGCATCTATCTCTATACCTCATTTGTTTCTCTGGAATGCATCGTTATATTTGAATCAAAATGCTTGCAATTTGAATATATGTTCCAAAGTAAGATGCCTTATTGGTGTTTTAAATCTAAATAATACAAAGTGACACTGAACACGCAGAGTAATTTGTCTGACTGCTGTCACCAAGCATTGCTTCTTTAGATAGATGATAAAAATCCTTGAGTTTTTCTGTTTCCTAGGTAAACAGCTGAAGGAAATGTGTCCATTCCTCTAATCTTGCCCTAGGGCATTTGGATTAATATTGACATCACCAAGCCCTGTGCCAGTGGACCGAAGGAAGAATAGCACATTCTGGTGACTAATTCAATACCAACAGGAGCAAGCAGCCTGAATTCAACATAGAAAAGTATTTTTAGTGGATCTCTCATGAGTCTAGGACTGAAAGCAGCCCTTGGCAAGTGTCATCACTCACCAAAGAGTCAGCTGGAACTTTGAAAGCTTTTGAAGATATGAAACAATATATTCTTTAGCATTTCACCTTGCACAGTCAGTTTAAAGATAGATCCATTTTTAAATTCAACTTCTTTGGACAAGCCACTTATTCAGACATATCTGGCAATCTGCAGTGTTGGGCACAGAATTGTATAAACAAAACCAAACAACGCCGTGGTACGCTTGGAGAATTGAAACCACATGACTTTTGCTGGAATTTAGTATATTCCTTTTCCTTCCCTTTCCCTTTCTTTTCTTCTTTATTCATCAGTCTAGTTAGGATGAAAGTAGTATTTAACAAGAGCAGATACTGATGGGCAAGGCAGAGAGCCACCCTTGCAAATGAAAATTGTAGAAAACAAGCTGTGCTGGTGGGACTCTGTTTTTGCAGGGAACAGGGGGGCTGGGTGCAGCCAGTTGCTTTGAGGACAGGTCATGCTCTCTTACACAGTGGAGAAAGACAGAATAGCATCCCACTGGATCTTCTAAAACTGCTCTGTATTATTTATGTCTGTAGTCATTCAGAGCAGAGTGAGGTGGTTTTCCTGTCAAGTTCTTCCTCTTCATGCAGGTGGGGAAGTAGACAAGGTAAGGAAAAGGGCTCAGCCTGACTTTTTCAAAGTATCATTTCAAATGGAAACGACCTGGGTATGAGGAGGTAGTAGCTTGTTATGAGAAGAGTCACATGTGCTTTCTTTTCTGAAGCAAAAAAGAGACCCCATGAAGACAATGAAGTGGCACAGATTACACTGCTCTAGGCTGATCCTGGATTTTGCAAGTTCTGTCTCTGGGGAGAGAAGTGAGGCTCAATCCAGTCACCTAAATATTGCCCACAAAGGGTGAAGGACAGGGGCTGGTTGATGCAGAGGTGGCATTCCTGCAAGGGAACAATGCAATTTTTCCTTTCAATCCCACAGCTTCCTAAGGTACAGTCTCTAGCTGGAACAAAATAGAAATTTATATTCATCGGCAAATTGGAAAGAATCTTGATGTGAGTTTCCTAGTCAAATATATAGCTCTTGAGGAAGGAGAAAAAAGAGTAGAGTCTAAAAGATTTTAATTTCTTAATATGCTGACTAAGCTACTCATATAGCGTGCACTTATAAAACATTGCTTGTAGATGTTCTGTTAGTTTTCTGAAAGCTATGTTTGGTATCATTTTACTTGAGTATGCAGCCTGCATTTGTCTGCATAATAGAACTTAAATATCCAAATTCAATAAGAATTCAATGTAAATATTTAAATCTAATTTTTACTAGCCAACAAGCACACAGATAAATATTATTAGACTACAATGTCAGTCAAAATTACACATAATTCAGTGCACTTACAAAACAATCAGAGCTTATATGAGCTTGTGAATGCTTTATACAATTAAATGGATACCAAAATTAGCTTGCATTACCATGCTGTAGGCAGATTATGACAGTCTTCTAGCTAAGACCCCATGTGGCACCATGGCTGGGCAGTGTCAGCTTTCCTCCTCTCGTTTGAAAGAATTAGAAACCAAGTTCTGCTGCTACTCAGATAAATGGTTCTATATGCCTGAATGACATTTGTTTTTCTGATTAAGGTACTTATGTAAAATCACTTTAAAATCAGGCCAAGGGAATAATGGGAGCCAGCTGACCCAGACAAACATTGTGGAGTTTGACAACATATTTTGTTTTCTTTTTCTTATCTACCCTGGATTTCTCCCTTCTATCTCAGCTCAAAGGCTGCTTCTCTGAAACCTGAATAGTTGTTGAATTTATGGTTATGCTGATCTCATTAAGAGCCTTTGTGCCACAGCTGGAGCACAGGACTCAGTTTCTGCTGCCAACAAAAATATTTGTGAGACAACGAGAATGATCCCTCGTGTTGCTGCAGTGGACAGTCCTTTTGAATACAAAAGTGATTTCGTGGAGCTTGGGAAGATAAGCAGATACCTCTTCTGAGGCTTGCCACTATTTTGTGCTTGTGTGGCAGGTTCATTTCCCAGCCTTTAACCTTAGTGGATTGATTTTATCAGGTTTTGAGAATAAAGAACTGATCAGTAGTTTAGGAATAAAATTTTATAAAGAAAAAATTAGACATACATTTCCAGGAACACCTACCTTCAATTTTTAGACAGAAGCCACCACTCCTAACCAAAGTTTTGCCCCAGCTTCTTCCTGTGAAGAGGCCACTTGATTCCCAACCCTAGTGTGCTGCCTGGAGGTGATGCTCTCCAGCCAGGTGTTTCCCATGCCCACCTTAGCAGTTAGAAGACCTGGCATTGTCTGGCCCTCAGCACGTTTCAGTCAGAGGCACAAGCTACAACAGAGAAACAAAGAATTGCTTGATGCTGTTCCTGTGGATGCCTTCCAGCTTTGTGAGGTTGGCTGCTGTGCTGGTCAGAGCCCTGTCCTTAAGAACCTGGACACAGGTACTTCTTTGTTTGGCTGTAATTTGTTAATGATGAGGAAGGTGCTGGGTGACTAGGATGGTTATTCCACTCACTTCGGATTTGGTGTCACAGGGATTTTGAGTGGGATGTTTCCTTACAAAAACTATTTAATGATTATATATGATTTAGAGGTGTCCAAAACTGATAGTTATCACTTGGTTTTAACCAGATGGATTTAGCAAACACATTCTAAAGAACAAGGCTAAAAGCCACAGAAACTTATTTGGCAGGTTCTTTGTGGATTTAATGGGCTCAGAGCTCAGAAACAAAGAGCTGAAAAGTCAAGAACTCCCAAATGTAAATTCGGTTCTGTTAGTTTCATCTATATTCAAGTATAATAACATTATTATATCTCAATATTTCTGGATTTTTTTTTTGTAATACCGACAAAATTAATATTCAATGAGTGAAACTATCAGTTCTGCATAAAGCCTTTCTGCACAATCCCACTTTGGTTAAGACTTTATAAATAATTTATTTTTATATAACATCACTGAATATAGCATTTAGTGTGTATAGTCTCAGATACTGACTTGGTTCCCGAATCTGAGTGAGCATATCATAACAGAAAACCTCACAGAAACTCTTCTTCCATCACTCCAATTTTGATCCTCAACTGCTCTGGGTATGTTAGAGTTGGGACACACAACAAACTCTGGTCAGTCTCAGTCTTTGGAGCAAGGCAACTGTGTTCACCATTTTTCTTGAGAAACAGCACTAGAGCAAAGAACATTTATACTGAACAGCTACAAAAAATATTATAATGGGAAACTGTGGCTGGTCACCTTAACCAAAAAGGCACTCCATGGGTTGTATAACACAAACACAAAGAAAATTGCTATTTTTTGAAGGCTGGGGACATAAAATGTATTCTGGAGAAGGCAAAAAAAGCACCTGAGTGTGAGTATGCTCATCACTTCAGCATAAGAGCTTAGGCTGTGATTGCTGCATTGTAAAATTCCAAAGGGAAGAGTAATAGATCAATTTAAGCATGGTGGGTGTGTTAAGCAAAATCAATGCATGTGCAAATCAGAGCACTTGCACTGCTCCCAAAATGCCACTTTTCAGAATGTGACAAGTGATAAATATTTCTGTCTTTATTATGGCATAGACTTACAGCTTTTAAAATAATGTTTTGTATTACTGTAACTAGCATTGTGATCAACAGAGCTACATCCAAGCAGCACAGAGGAGGGAGTTCATTCAGGACCTTTTGTTCTGAAAATACATGTGTCTGTCTTTTGAGTTGAAAAGCTGGTTCTTTTATCTACAGCAGTAGCAGCAGGAGGGCTTTTATTCAACTTTCAGAATGACATAGTAAACAATATTGTGAGAAAATAATATTTTTTGTCTCCTTATCTGAACCAATGTGTTTTAGCAGGATAAGAGGTTGCTATATATATATTTTCAAATCATTTGCTGCCTCCTTATGCATCACAGCTTTTCCTTTGGAAGACTCTCACGTATTCCATTTATTTATCTAAGTAGAAATCCAAGTAGAGGAATGGGAGTTTTGTGGTCTAGAAGATGGGAAATCTGGATTCACTTCTGATCCCTGATTTTCTCTGCATTACTTTTAAAGGTTTGGTGCATTTTGTGCAGTGACTGAAAGATAGTGTTCTTCTAGGTGTCCAAGAATACTCAATAATTTGCAAAATTTTGTCATGTATGTTTTTACTGGGCTTTATTTGCCTTTCTTTCTTCTCCTCTTTTCCTGACAAATCTGCTCCCTTCTGGTTCTTGCAGCATTTTAAGCTGCACATACTCCAGCTTCTCTGTGAGCTGGTAAATTCGATTATTGTAAGAAATAAAGATATATTCAGGACTGACTGAAGCCAAAGGATTAGGACTTCATGCAGAAATTGTATTTCGCAGCATGCTGTGAAATCTTAAAGCTGGTCCTGTTGCTTCTATGGGAATTACAGACAAGTTTTCAAAATAAACTCTAATATTCATAACCCCAGAACCCATCACTCTAATGAAAATTAGTATTTTATATGTGTGAGAGAGAATATTAGGATTGAAGGCAGTGGCAAACTGGAATGACATTACCCTTGCTAGAGAAAGACAAGCAGTTTTCCAAAGGAAACAGAATCTTTAAATCACAGATGTGAACCAAGTCTCTGAATTGAAGAAGAGAAGAGAATTGCACTTAATATCTTAGCAAGAACTTGACTTAGGATAAATTAATATTCAGCCAGTAGAGCTCAGAAACAGGATAGGAACCTCAGATCACTCTATCTACCTATCTATCTATCTATCTATCTAATCTATCTATCCATCTATCTATGCATCTATCTAATCTCTCTCTCTCTCTCTCTCTCTCTCTCACTAATTTCTCTTCAGGAGAATTACATAACTCTGCAAAAGGTCATTTGCTTGTATGCTGTTTTTTTTTTCCCCAATGTTTGTAATATGAAATTTAAGCATCTGGTAGAATGGAAATAGATCCCATCCAACTGATACTAAACATTTGAAGCTTAGTTTTGCTCTTTAAACCATCCTTGTAAGTGCCAGCAAAGACCTGACATGCTTGAACTGTCTATCCTGGATCATCATTGCTTCATAAGGTGTTGTCATTAACACCAATTCAGTTTAAACATAAATCCTATTCAAATCTGGATATTTCCATTTAATGGTGGTAAAGTTCTTGTCTGTTTGATCTATATGATTGTGCAAGTAGAAGCAAGGAAGATGGAAACTAGGCTTGTGTCTCTTTAGTGAAATACTTCAATATTCTTAAATGCTTTAATAATATTAAATTGAATAGTTATTCCATTATTTAAAACATGGTCTAATGACTTTGAAGATTACAGTAAACAATATCATAGCATGAAATGGAAGATAATGTGAAAACAATTACACAAAGTCATAATGGAGTTGCTTGATTTAATTGTTTTCACTCAACAGCATTATGTTTTGAACCTTGCAAATCTGGTGACAAAAATATCCTTTGCTTCTTCAGGGTGTAGAATTTTAAAGTAACAGTTTCATGAGAAGAAAAGCCCTTGGATATAGACAGGGCTGCTCAACACAGGGCCACTGTAAGCTACTTATATCTTTATTTACCTTTGAAAAGTTTGCTTTTTTAAGAATGACAGAAAAAGGTGAATAATTTTAATCACTTTATTTATTGTTCAAAATACATATGAAACAATTAGAATAAAATTATTTCAAATGAATTCTTTTATTTTTCCTGTCTTTTTTAGATATAAAATTATCACAAACTGTACACTTCATAACATCTTTTGAGGTTTCATTGTTACATATTTTTTTCAGAACTGACAAATAGATTCACACTTTCTAGAGAATACATTGTAAAAATACTGAAATGTGTTACAGCTCTCAAAGGCTAGTGCAAAAAAACCCATTTACTATCAGTAGTACAATTTATGTTGTCGAGTTTCACAAATGGCCATTTAGCGCATACAAAAAGCCAGTAACACAAGTTCAAAAGGCTTTGTTTTCTTGTCTCTATAACGCAGAAGCCAAGGATATTGACTTGAACAATGTCTAGGTATCAAATCACAGACTGTATTTAAAAAGTCACATAATGAACACTGAATAAAGGGTACTAAAACAGTCAGGTATTTAATATTAGATCTTGGTCAGTCAACACCACATAGCAAGAAGAGACAAAATCTTAGAAGAACTCTGCAGTCCTTTGTAAGCTACATAGACTTGGCAACATTTCTGATCTAATCATAAAGATAATTTTAAAGGTAGGGAGTTGTGTTAGAGTTTGGGCCAGTTAGGGCCTAACCCAGAACCCTCACTGTCACAGCAAAGATGCTTATCCTGACAGGCATTGTACTGGGTGCTTTGTTTTAAGACATCAAGATATTAAGTGTTTAAATATTAAGCGGGGTTTTTTTAGCTGTCAATATTTCCTGTGGCCAGGAACTCTGTTTTAACTTCCTACCTTTTGAAGCATACACTCTGGAGAATGCCTTCCCCACTAACAAGCATATACTAGCAGAACATGATGCTCTGTGCTGAAGCAGAGATGTGGTTAATTTCTATTCTCCTCCCTCTGCTTCAGTTCTCATAAGGAGTGCACTGAAGCCAGCATGGACTACAAGCTCATGGAGAGGAAGGAGAAGCTTTTTGAGACTCCCCTTGTGGTGGCTGGAGGAGCATCTGGATGGTTCAGAGGAGCCAGTGCTGCAGCCCTGCTGCCTGGGCTGGTGGGCACTGGGCAGAGCAGGACAAGGAGGAGATGCCTGCTCCCATCCCCAGCCAGCAGGGCAGTACTGGCATGGAGGGAGCTGAGATTAACAGGTCGTAGTTAACACAACATTTCACGTGGTTTGCTGAACTAACACCCTCGTGACCTCCCCCGGAAAGTGGAGAACGCACAAGTCAGAAGTGCCTCTCCAAATCAGGATGCCAGCCTGCCAACTTCCAGGAGATAAAATACCCATATACCAGCCTTAGACATGTGCATTTAAGTCCAACATATCCTACAGCATCTAAATAGAGAAGCATAGAAAGAATTTAGATCTACACTTGGAAGAAAGAGAAACAAGGAACAATACTAAATATATATCTATGCTTTTTTCTTCTACTGAGAAATAGTTTTCTATTTATTTAACAAAATTAAACTTTGTTCAATACTTTTTTCCATAGAAATATAGACTTAAAAGAAGTGCTTTATATCTGATGTGCAACAGGACTATCTAAAAATTCCCTATGAAAGGTTTAGTCTATACACACACCCTCTGAGCTTCAAAACAAAACAGCACTTTGTGGAAACCTGCAGGCCACCACTAAAAAGGAAAAATCTGTAAAAATACATCGCCTGATGTCTGACTACATACACCAGACATTTTTATTTACCAAGTCAGGGAGCTGAGGCTCATCTTTCCTACCTGTAGTAGTAAAATCAGCATTTGCAATAGTAGTTCATACCCTAGAGATGCACTGAAGACTTCTAATATAGTCTGAGCTGTCAGAAAGTGACAAAAATCTGTGGTAGATGTAAGAGAAATTCTGCTTGCCTTGAGACTGGGCTCATTTCATAAGATGCTGTGACCCATCCTCACGTGCAAGCTGATGCAGAGTGCACTGAAACCAATAGCAGTGATCCTGCTGGATTTCAGTGTTGGGCTGGCCAAGTATAGAGTGCTGTGCTTTCAGAGGAAATTACATATTCAAAAGATCTACAGCGTGATTTTGCTGGACACATTTAATGGTCTATTGCAATGATATCAAGAAAATATTTTCATTTTAATTAATACAAGAACAATTGGTGTATAAAGTGATTACCCTGAAAGAAAGCTCCTTTTGAAAGTATGCTAGAATTCTTGTATATTTGAAATAGGGTCATTAATAGATTTTTTTAGCAATGCAAAATGTATAAATAAATGTGTATTGTTAATACTTATACCTTAAGAGGCTGAATTGAATAACTTTTATTGTGCTATATTGTTACAATAACTATTAAAACGACATTAGATACGTTTGCCATTTTGTGTTTTTCTTGAGATTGCCTGAAAAAGGGAGGTGGAATATTCTAATTCTAGTCAGAAAAAGTCCCATCAAAAGCAAAATGTCTTTTTGTCAGCATCTTTATATTTTGCTGCCACAGATATTTTTTGCTGAAAGCCTGTTTTACCTTTATTTTTTTTGCATCGATGTTATTTTCAGTGCTTGAGTAGATTGGTACTGTAGTACCACTTTTTGCCCTGTTTGAGATGAAATTATAAAACTCTGTCTTGAGAAACAGCCCATTTTTAACAACAGTATGTGGAAAAAAAAAAGAAAGAAAAATCTAAAAGCCATGTTGGTACCATCTGAATGAAATCTCTTTTCTCAGCACAGATCGCTCATCATCAAGCCCTCTTTGGGTAGGACTGCTCTTCAACTTGGTAGACTGCCCTGTGCCTGAAGGGCAGGCAGAATCAGAGCCAGGATTTTAGGGGTTAATCCTCAGAGCTTCTCTGAAACCTGGCTGTGACCTACAATTGTTTGTCCGCTGCTGGCAAGTAGCTAAAGTGCAATAGTGGCAGGCTCCCTTTCAGAGGAGTACAGAAAAGGTCCAGCTGTGCAGATCTCGGCTGCTGGCTAAGGTAAAGCTACACTTTCTCATTTTGATTCCCTAGCCCAAAGTTACCTCTGTGGACTAAGAACTGAAAAGGTTGTAGATTTAAATAAATGAATCAGGTTCTTGTGCTATAAGGATAATTAAGATCATTGAACACTTATCATACATGAAGCTTGAAAGGAGTAGATGGAAGAGTGTGACGTGCTCTTTGGAGAGTCCTCAAAATCTCCTTTTTCATTATCTGTGGTAGCCAAATCTCCATTTACAGGAAGAAAGATACATCCATCCACACATGCCCATTTGACAAAAATAATTACAGCTGGCAATTCTCTGTCTTGTTCAGCAATGCAGTCATTTCCCTCATAGCTTTTATTACACAATTAAGCCTCAGAAAACTGTGGTGAGGGAAGTAATGGTCCTCTATTGATCACTCCGATTTTTAATAAGAGGCAGCCACTCCCAGGGTGAAACATTCACAGTACACCCACTACTGTGTGACAGTCTGGCACAAAGGAGTAAGAATTCATTATACAGCTGAACCTCCATGAATAGGAAGAACAGGAGGAGATGGGATTTGACTGAAACCTCAGTTCCAGGACTCTATTCATACACAAAGACCTGTGGGATATTAAGGGAGAAATACACCATAATTACGACTTCAAATTTTTGAGTCATCAGAGCATTAGCACCTGCAGCAGCCCAATGACTTGTCCACCATTTTGCAGTCTTAGCTGAGGCTTGCCTTGAGAACAAAACCTGTACCTTGTGTACCACAGCAGCATTTCCAGAGGTGTTTCCTAGTGGTAATTCAAGCACTCTTTGTGAGAAGCTTTGATAATATGAAGACGTGACATTATATAAAAATGCTTTTTCACCTACTGGAGATCTTCCAACCTATGTCAGGTGCAAACAAATAGGGGACCATTACAGCATCTAGAGAGTAATGTGTCTAAATACATGTGGGAAATGTCCTTGTTTTGCCTCAATTGTGCTGCAAGAAAAAGACCGGGGATAGGACGTACTGTGAGCAACTACTCGTGCTCTTTGCTCTGTGAATCCCCTGGGAGTAAGATATGTGGGGAGAGAGGGTTGTCTTTAGTTTAAGAACAGACTCAGGTTGTGAAATTGGCTCCCACTACCCTCGTGAGCTTGCAATAGCCATAGAAAGTATGAGGTAGGGGAATCACACCAAAAATGCCTTTTATACTTGGAAGTATTTGCTACACATACTGTTTTTTCTATTGAAAAGACTATTCAACCCCTTTTCATATTTTCCACTTTTCCTTTTAACAGTTTTTTTTTTTCTTTGTGTTATTTTATTTTTAAACTTTTATTTTCTAGCAGGCTCCTTTCATACTCTATAGGCTCTTCCCCTCCTCTCTCATCTGTTATGGCTCAGATGTCACAGGAGATTTATTTAAAATATCTTCTTGTTCAGTCCTCTTCAGTTCTGATCCTATTATCATTCTCAACTTATAGCATATTGAAAAAAGCAACTCAGCCCTTTTCCTCTCTCTTCTTGCAGACTACTTTTATGGAAATGTATCTGCTTCACAAAAACATCCAACAGCTTACAATTGCTCCTGAAATTAACCTAGAAAGTGTACCAAAAAACCAGATTCCTTTTTGCTAGTACTAATCTTAAGTGCCTACAATTCATGTCTGTGATGTTGACAAACATTTGTTGGAACATTTTTGATATTTGAAATCACGCATGGCCAGGCAACTAGGAATTCTATACCTGCAGGAAAATATTGCTTTATAATCAGAAACAGTCTTTCCTTTTAAAATAAGAGGTCCCAGGATATTAGGTCTTAAATCTATATGATTATTCTACAAAGGAAAACAATTTAAAGTATGTTCTAGAGCTTTATTTATTGTACAGAAAGTTTTTACTCCTAGCTCTTGTTTAAATTTTATTTTATTTTGTTTTCCTCATGGGTGGATGCATGGATAGATTTACTTTACTTCAGCATCTTGAATTTTTAAGGTATGAAAATATCCCAAGCTGTTTAAAAGCAGTCTCTCAAAAACACTTAAATGCTTGTATTTTGAAGGAGAGGAAAATTGTATAAAAAGTAGGTTGCTGCCATGAAAGCATATTTCTGGCACCCTTTTCTAATCAATGACTTTGTGAGCCCTGAAGCTGTGATGAAATAGCTGTGCCCTCATACTTTCCTTGGTCTGTCTTCTGTTCTTTTTTTTGTGTCAGGCTTTCTGACTTCACCTCTCCAGGGGACAGGTAGGATTAAATCCTTTAATTTTTGCTGGGCTCTGGGACACTGTGTCTGCCGTAACTGTGCCAACCCAGGCAGTCTGAATGGATTTGCAACTTTTGTTTTAGGGAGTCTGTGAATACTCCACTTCATTAAAAATGGAATGCTATTTAAATATTTCATTTTAAATATGCAAACTTAAATATTTCAAATAAATGGAATTGAAAATAACATCTATACTCATATTTGTCCTGCCTCCTGCCTCGAGCTTTCCCATCCATTCATGGGAGAGCAACCAAGCCTCTTTTCTCTGCAAACTACAGTACCAGCTTGCATCCCCAGCCTGCTCAGACACACATCTCGTCTGCTCTGAATCAGATCTCTTGATCTTTCCTGTGCCTTTTATCCTATGCCTGCTTGGAATTTTGCCATTTTAGATGAGATGCGTTTTTCAGACTGGCTATAGCATCAGCAGACTCTCCCAGGCCACCAAGATGGACATTAACATTTTATACAACTCACTTGCTCCTGAGCAACACTCCCCTGTCAAATATTTTCTGCCCATTTTCCCCTGAAGTAAATTTATTGAAGTCACCTAGTTCAGGACCAATAGTCAACTCAACATATTGTATTCATAAATTATTACAGAGCAGCTCCACTTTCATCACAGCAGCTCTGTGACTTCCTGCAGATCCAGCTTCCGGAACACACTGCCTTGATTTATTTTTCAGGGACTCATCATTTCTTTTCCACAGGAGGGAGCTTCGGTGTTCTGGCAACCCATATAACCTGTATTTATACATATTAGTTATATTTTGACAGTGTTGGTACTGAGGATCTTCAATAGCACTGACATGGCTCAGCACCACAGGCTTAGCCACAGAGTGCTGTAAGAAATGCCTTCCCCTGGATCAGCAAGGCACAAACACTTGTCCTTAGTACCAACAGAGTGGATAGTCCTCATGATGGCAGAGTGCCCAACTGGGTTTTCCTGTTCTGCAAATTTAATGTGCTTTCTGCCCTTCCAGGGGACTGAGCCCCACATAACACAAGAATCACAGTCTACACTTGGGCGGAAAAAAATTCACATGGCAATAGCAGAGGCACTCTCCTCTCTGAGCCTGTAAAGAGGTTTCCCAGCAACAGCAACATTGTAGAGGCGCAATCAGATAAAACATAAAATCACAGCCCTGAGAACCTGCTATCATCAAGCATCCCTTAGCACTCAGCACAAGATTGAAGGTGTTCGTTCTATTTTCCTGACCAGATTCCCCTGTGAAATTCAAATCCCACCTGCAGCTTCACTTTCTCTTAGATTTCTAGCTCCTGGTTTCCTGAATGCCGTTAAAAAACTGCCATTTTCCGGGGTTAAGAACAAGTAAAAATGTGCAGGATATATTTATTCATCTAGATGAGTAAGCAAAAGACACTTTTAGAAGTTAAGGTATTATTTGCCTTGTAAAAGTCAAATGGTTATGATCAGCACCTCAACTCCTATGCTTAATGCCGATGCTTCTTCTGTCCTGTTTTAAACAAAGAAAGCAGAATTGGTAAAAGTATTGGAATTATTATCAGTTTCAGGAAGGAGGTTTCCATTTCAGGGCATTTGCAGTTGCATGGAACAGCTTTGTGTCTACTGCCATAATTTTCCTCCATCTTTCCTAGCTCTGTGCTGTAATTTAGCTGTTTTCAGAGAGCTCAGTTTAGACTGGCAAGGCTCAGAAACTAAATGAAAGTGAATTTCGAGCTAAATTGAAAATGTCCTATCAAAACATGCATCAATATTTCTGATATAGATGGTATATTTTATCCATATTTTTGGATGGTCCAACACATGCTACATGAGCTTTGCCCAAAGGTCACCTCACTGTCCGATTAACATATACGTCATATTTTAACACCTACTGAATTTTCAAGCATTTCATTTGCAGAAATAATGTCATGTGAACTTTTCAGGGTCACTCAGTACAGATTTGTCAAGTGTTTATCATGAGCTGAAATGTATTTCTGATTAGGCATGGGTGTTCTGTTGTAACAGAAGTGCTAAATAATAGTGATTGTTCATCCATCAAGTGCAAACCTAGCTTTTTGCATGCTTGAATAAGGTGATTTTCAAATTTGACAGGCACATTTATGGATTTCTGAAAAATTTTACATTTTCAGCAGAAGAAGAACTCTATTACTGGGTTCTGAAATACCCTTCTTTTAAATGTTTGCTCACTCAAAAAATAGTCAAATGATTCAGATGTATAAAGCCTGTTAAATTAATGGAGTATAATAAAAAGTTAGTACATATAAAAGTTTATAAAAAAGAGATAGCAAAACAATCTTGGAACTAGACTATCATGTATATGTTGTACATCATCATGTTAAAAAATTTTAAAAGGATTGCACTGAATCCAGCGAAAAAGCTGAGAAAGAGGAGAAAAGGATGGATCAAATTAGTCTTTTAGCTAAACTTTTTCTTAATATTGCCCCAAAATGCATACACAGAAAGAAATTAGGTAAGTAATTGCTTTTTCCCTTGAAAAAAATCAACCCAATGAAAACATTTATTGTTAGCTCAGTATTATCATCAAAAATATCGGAAGTGGTGGTGATTCTTTAAGAAAAAGGTATGATTTTGTTACTTAAACATTAGAAGTCCAAAGAATTGTATTTATTGAAGAAGAAATTTTGCAGGGGAAGTTGCTGGCCACGTTATCTCTGACCAATATTCATACTCCTAAGGCCAGCATAAACAAAAGATGGTGAGGAAAGAGATGGTTGTTTGCAGGGAGGGCAAGGAGAAGAGCTATGTCAGCAGGACTGTAAAATGCTGTGATCCAAAGTCGAGATCATGGAGTGCAGTACATGACTTAAATCTTCATGACCTTGTGCTCACCTGTACAGTGGGAAAGTATAAAAAAAGCCAGGCCGTGCAAATATAATTCTTATTAAGTACTGGTGCTCTTTCCAGTAAACTGCTTCAAGAAAAATAACTGAGGCCTTTAGGAACTAACTGTTGTAAAAGTAATACGATATATTTTTAACCAGCCTTTGGCTACATCTGATTTTCTCCAAGTTAGGGCAATGCATGAGATATGGGAGAAATGTGGAAAAGTAGAAAAAAAAAATCAGTATGGGAGCAGGGAACTTGCAACTTCTCCAAATTTCCAAATTAAAATACTTAAAATTCCTTAATAAGGATGTACATCGAGCAACATACTCCTTGACTTAAACTGTGCTATGTTCTTCCTTGGTGCTTCTGTGATGTCACTGAGAGTAACTTGAACCAGGCTCCAAAGCCAATAGATGGGTTATACTAAGTACATATCCTGTCTTTTGAGATAGCTAAGGAAACAGCAGGGACAAAGAAAATCTTTTTCACTAATTCTATCAATCACTGCCAAGGGAAAAAATATAATTACTTAGGGGATCGTTTTTGAAGTTAGATGTCCAGATGATTTTGCAGCCTGATTTCTCCTAGATGCAGAGCACCCATCAGTCAAGTTTAGACACAGAAGTCATTTGCTATTGTTATTAACAATACCAAAAATAACACAACAAGGAGGCACAAACTGAGCCTTTGGTATTTGACAACAATTAAAATTTAAGAAAAAGAATCTTGAAATACCTTACTACCTATGATGAAACGTACAGGATACCCACAGAGAACAGTACAATAGGTAAAAATACATTGCTCATTGCTGAACACTTATGCTACATTTGATCGTGAATTTGTTCGCTTTTTGGATATTAGGTGCAAAAAGTGCAAAGAATATTTAATTAACTGTTACAGTACCACATTACAAAAAGTATTTTCTAGGCCACAAAGGCCATTGTTGATATAATTTATATTAAGATAAATGTATACATAAAATAGCTTTTCAATCTCCATATATATATATCTGTTTCTATATCAACCTTGCAGAATCACGTTGAAAATTATCTAGGCTGCAGAATTTTGTTAGGATAACAATGATGGGAGTGAAAAAAAACCTCACAGAGGAGAGTTTCTTCTCCTAGCAAAAAAATTACTCATCCAGGGCAAATGGAGGAATGAGATTCTGCAAGGCTGCTTTGTATTTATGATGATGAAAATACAGTCTTAAGCAGGGAGGATCAGTGTTGTTCAGCATTACCAATCCTTTTTGGGAGAAACCATTTCTGCCTAGAGGCCATGAATAACAACCTGAAAAAGGCATTCAGAAACTTGGGCTAGAGCCTTTTCTTTTTTCCCTTTTTTTCTTTCTGTTTTGTTTTCCCCCTTATTTGTAAAGACTGTCTGAGTGATTGATTTTTATATTTATTTGCTTGCTTGCTGTGTTCATCCGCACAGGAGGCAAGGTATAAAGGAGGCAAGGCTGCCTCCTTTTTTGACTTAGATACACCTGTAAATGTTAAGACCAGCCCTGCTAGCTTTTCTGGAGTAGTTAAGACACTTCAAGGTTCTTTTATCTGTCTCAGAGGTGCGTCAGTGGCATGGAGAGACTGGATCTTCAGGAACATATTCTGTGTCAGCCAGGCTAAGCCAACACAAAATGGTTCTCCAGAAGTTTGCCAAAATGACCTTTTCCCTTCATACCCAGACCAATTCTCAAAATTTCTTTCCTTATCATAAATCAATCTTTATTTGGCGTTTTTCTCCCGCATGACACTTTTGTAAAACTGCTGTTTTGGAAAACACTGCCTCCTCGGTTTTCTTTATATATATCGCAAAGATACCAAAAGTGCCACCACCCAACTTTTTTCTAATTACAGTCCAGCTTTCAAAACCTCAGACCCAATCATGCCATCTGTAGTACACTCTTCACAGAAAGAAAGAAAAAAGGAAAAAAGAAAGTAACTATCTGATTTATTTGATTGAGGTAAACTGCAGTGTTTAGAGAAATCCAGAAAATAATATGTAGTTCTCTTCTAGTTTTTAAAATACCAGACTATGGCCAATAGATTTTTGCATTTGCTTTCACTGTGTATTCTAATAAATGAGTTTACTTGCTTGTAAAATAGTCACATTTCAATTTCTCTCTCCATAGACTGGCAGAAAACACATCTCAAATTCATATTTAGCATGTATGTCTAGAGGCATCCAGCCAGCAACCAGAAACTACATTCCATGTGTGCTGTGCACTCAGTCAAAATAACTTCAAAGAAATCTAAGTCTGTCACATTAAATCAAGAATCATAAAAATATTGTGAGTGTGATATTTGGTCAATTTTGTGAAGAGATAAATCACATTAAATCAATTCCTTTACTTCTGAGCATTCTCTCCTCTGCAGTTTGACTTGTGTAGAGATGCAGCTGTCATTATGAGTGCTGGAAGGTTATCACTGCATAGATCCAGTTCTTGTATCTGTTTCATAAGGGCTGGACTAAAACCCACTGAAGTCAGTAGATCATCCTCATTGGCTCCGTGGGCTTTAAATCAGCCCTTCGTCCCTGCCCGAGGAATGAACGGATTTTCCAGACAGTCAAAACATGACAGCAGTTGTTTTTTTTTTTTATGCAACATTCACTTTGAAGTGTGATTTTGCAAAGTCATAGAGGATTTAGTGCAATTTAGAAGGAATTCACTACATGAGCTGTATATGACTATTTGCTCTCCCTCAAAAGAATTACGTGTTAAAAGCTGCAGTAGTTTTGAATTGCTTAAGGGATCTTTTTTTTGATTTCTTTGCCTATGAAATTGTACAGGCCCCATCAAAACACTGCTTGAATATAACACTGGATGTATGCCAGAGATAAAACAGGTGAATGAATTTGCACAACGAAGGGTTCTATTTGACTCGAGTCAACTTCATTCACACCTTAACAAATTATTATAAACTGTCATACAAGACTTCGAATAGGAAAGATGCATTTTGATAAAAAAATATGGATAAAGTTCATCTGCGGAAGCCAAACCTTCTGTTTATGTGGATGTGAGCTGTGAGGGAGCTTTGGACACTGACCACGAGGAATCCATTCTCACTCCCTAGGGCGTAAGCGGTGGTTTGGGTGAGGAACAGGATCCCTGGCTATCGAAACTGGTTGCTCGGCCAGGTAGCTGCAAGAAAAGTGTTATTTTTACAAAAGTCATCATATCTGGCTGTGCATCCACGCTCATTCAGAGGATAAGAGAATCTCTCAAAAAAGAATCCAGATCACATCTAGACCCTTTCTAGTCTCTGGATCAAAGTCTCTGGTGTCAAAGTCTCCAGCAGAACTAATAATGGAAAGAAAATTTCAAAAATAACCTTCTAAAAATGCCTCTGACTTGTTTCACAGGAGTGGGTTTGTATCACCAACAGGGATGCTACCTCTGTCTCCTAATTTATAAAAACAAGAACCTTGAACCTCTAAAAGACACGTCTCTGCTGCCTTGACTCAGTTTCCTTGCCTCAACACTCCTGGTGTTTCACTGAAACCTGGGTGTTATGGTATTTTGCTACCTGTCACAGGACATGTTGAGCAGCCATGTGTTAACAGAGTGGGGAAATCAAATGACTTCAGGCAGCAACTCATTTTTCTGCAGAGATTGCTTTTGTGATGGACTAAACACTGCCCCTGCTGCTTCTTAAGGCTTCAATATGTATCTTTCTGAGTCCAGAGCTGTGAGGATTTTGTGTACAGAACACCAACAATGTGTGCCCACAGCAGATCGCAGAGGGAGGCCAAGCCCAGGAACTTGTAGATATAATCACCCCTACATTTGAAAAAGCTTCCACTAAGTGTCTGTTGAATAACTCTGGAGGGAGCTGCTGGTATGTTGCCACAATTTAGCCTAATTTGCAGGCCAGTTCCAGATTAATGTTTTAGCAACAGCAGCTTATGCTAAAGATTTTTGAATAGGAAATGATTGCTTTTGAAATTTTTGCAAATGGTCTCTTCTAAGTAGCTGTAAGCTCTTTATCATAATCTCTGGAAATTTTAAATGTCTAAATGCAATCTTACAATGCCATCAGAGCTTCATGGAAACTGTTGATAAGGCCCTTTAAGTGATAGATAAACCCATGCAACTACATTTAGGCTGTGCTAATGATCTTCTACCTGATCTATAGGTGCTGCGCTGATTTTCATGGTTCTCAGAAGCCCCTAAATGCGGGGGACAAAACCACTCAGTATCGAGGAGAACATTTTGCTACTTCTTACCTCCACTAGAGGATGCCAGTGAGTAATTGGTTTACGTGGGTAAGCCAGCATTTCATTCCAGTGATCTCTTCCAAGGCCTTCGGCATCGATTCCTGTCCGACACACTCCAATGACCTCATTGTGCCCTACTCTGAGAATTGTAGAGAGAGAAAGAATTTATTTTTAATAAAAAGTAGTTTTAATAACATCTGATATACAATTCTGTTTACTGGTTTAGTGTGGCACAGAATACATGACCAAAGTTTTCATATCATTTATTACCGATATTAGTTTTAATGGTAGCATAGTAATATTAAATTCTGTAATGGTAACATCAAAAATCTCCAGCCACTTCCAGAGTGCTTCTAGCTGCTATAAAAATAGCAATGAAAACATAGTCCGTGCCATTAAGAGGTTACAACCCAAAAGACACAAGGATAGAAAAGGATCATAATACACAAATTTATCTGAAGGAAAACATACTTGAATTTTGTGGGAGAGGAAGGTGAAGGAAAATGGTGAGGAATACATTTCCTGCTGCAAATGCTTCAGACATAATTTCATAAACTATTTCTCAGCTCAAGCTGTTGTCATCTCGGGAAATTCAGTCAAAAATGTGAAATGTATGTCACAGCTGTAATAGGCAATACCTTAACACTTCATGCTCCTCACAGTGCCACACACTGAAAGTAATTTTCTGTACCTTGACTCTATGTACCTTAGAACAATGCTTTCCCATTTCCCCTTAGCAAGTGCTGGGAAAGGAGGAGCTGAGGAGGACTGAAAGTGTGCAAGCTGCTGTGCTCCTTCCCTGCTAATGGCACCATGGTGCTGCTCTCACGTCTGACTGAGAAAGCCTTCCTGGCAGAACTTGGAGAGCAACCAGAAATCTGATGGCAAGGGAAAACAGTCTGAAGGGTGACGTTACTAAATTGGACTTTCACTGTTTATTTGCCCTGCAATCTCAAGAGCCCATTACTAATAGCACTTGAATGAAGCAGACTTGGCTTGGGCAAGATTCTGTCAGTCACGGTTTTGATCAACCTGCAGTCCCTGAGCCACTTTAAGCAGGAGTCTCTTCCTGTCAATTATCAGTGAAGCTAGAGATAATCAGCCTTAGTTATCAGTGAGGGTTGAACCCAAAGGTTACATATTGAAGGTTACGTGTTGAAAGGCTATTTTACTGAATCAACCAAATAATTAATTACAACTTAATTCAATTATGTAATTAGCATCTAATTTCTTTTTAGTCACTGAAATTTTCTTTAGTTTCAAATACCTGCTATTTAAATAGAAATTAGAGGGGTGAGGGACTTTTTTAAGCTAGTAGATACACCTGATTTATAAAGTTTGTACATGATATGGTCCCCAGAAATGGACAGGAGTGTATGTGAAAGCTAGTGGCCTGAAAGAAAATTGAGCCATATTTCTTCCTCATCTCAGTTATTTATGACACAGATAAAATTCCATGTGCTTTAAAAGGTGTGGAAGCTTTAAATGTCTTCAGGAAAAGGTCCCAAGGCTTTATTTTTTGTGACACTGAAGCTGCTTGTAAGCCCAAGGAGGCAGAAAACAGTCACGTGCAGTGATCAGGAATTCTCTCAATGGTCAGAAAGTGAACTGTGCTTACCTGTCATAATCCATCACTGCAATGGAGAGGCTGACCTGGTCCACGTTCTCTGGAGGGATATCAAAGATGATGGCCTCATTATAAACAGGATTCAGTGTGTTCTTCTTTGTGGTTGTTTTCCTCTTTTTCAGCCTCCGTCCCTCGCACATCAGTGACACTTTGACATAGGGATCTGAGTAACAGATAGTCAATTCATGCATCAGGACTCAAAGCCATTCAAATGTGTAGCATAAGAACAATATTTGAGGTAGGAATGTTATATTGCTAAGGTAAAAAGCTGCAAAGATTTGAGTAACCCTGGCAAACACTGCTTACATCATGTTGCAAATGCAAAGGAGAGGTACGGGCACTCTGAACAGACACACTGGCTGCCAGACCAAAGATAGGCAGTCCATCTAAACAAGTATCCATTTTCCTGCTACTTCCACCCCACAGCCATGCTAGGCACACAAAACACAAGATCTTATTCATCCCATTCCTGAACAGACTCTGCCTTGTTGTTTAAGGAAAGTAGATTCACCTGATGCACCAGTTATATCCATTGCTTTGAGATTCCGACATTTGATGACTGTCAAAGTCATTCTCCCAGCAGTAGGCAAATAACAAAGGGAAAACATGATCTCACCCAAATCTATGCTTTCCTGAAAAAGAAAAGCAATTATTAGAAACATGATCACACTACCAAAATTCAGTTCAGATCCTGCAAAATTCTAGGGTTTTTTTGGTGGTTTTTTTTTTTTTTTTTTTTTTTTTAAATTTAGAAGAGGCTTCTTTTGCTGGCTCAGATGCTTCTGAAGAGGTCACAAGCAATTTTCAAAAATTATTTCCATAAAGTACAGGAAGAGTAACAACAAAATAATATTTTAGGGAAAAGACCTTCAACTACTAAACTGAGAAATTAAAACAAAATCAGACACAAAACTTTCTGGATTCCTGGTCTTTTTGTGTTGAATTCACATGAACAAAAAGGTGCTGAAAGTAGAATGTCAAATTCTGCTCTTGAAAGCACTCATACTCCATCTGCCCCAACAGAAAAATCTGATGGAATATTTAGATCATGCACATTTTCATGCCCTTTAGACACTGGAATTTATGGAGGAGAATAATTTCTTCCCAGGTATGTGCATAAAAAGCTAATCCCGTCTAAGTGCTTCAAAAAAGAAGAACATACTTGTAAAAGTTGCTCTTTTTACTGCTTTCAATGTGCTTTGAGAGGTGGTTCTGTTTCAGAAGGAAAGCAAAGTAAAGGAGTAGCACCTACAGCTTTCCTGGCTCAACAACAATGTTTTAGAGGATAATATACTCAGAAGGATGGAGAGGGTCCATATGGATGTTAATAATCCCCACAAAGAGAGAGGTTATATGTCGACACCATGTGCTAAGTACTCATGCAATAAGATGTTGCCATACAGCTTAGATGCAACAATACTTGAGATGTGTAACCTAAGGAAGAGAGTTTCTACCAGTTCTTATTTTTTCCTTTCTCAGTTATGCAATTATCCTAACACTGAAAAAGTTTAGGCTTTGAGATGTTTGTTATGTTCTAAATTTTTCCTGTTCTAAATTTTAAATACACCATTGCTACCTCCCCACCCTGCAAAAAATTGCATATTAAAAACTTAGGATATGAGTTAGTAAGGGGCAGGTAAGGAAGCCACTCTGTAAGGCAGGCACTGTCAAGCATGCTTATATGATCTCAAAGGACTTTTTTTTTTTT
>VYXD01014214.1:103472-131703 GCA_013397195.1 Hylia prasina | reverse complement strand
TTTTTTTTGTATTTTGTTTTGTTATTGGGGTTTTTTCCCCCTGCATTGCAGACTAGATTGAAGAATACCGTTTTGGAATAGCTTTAAAGTCTCTGTTGCAGCAGTAATAAAATATTGACTTTTGTGTAGGTGGTCAATTCACATATTCAGTCATTTTGCTGGGATTTTGTTTTGACAATTACTAGTTTCATAAGCATGCAAACATGCACTGTGGGCAAATTTCATGCTTGTCAGAATTTCAGATTTCTCAGAATTTCAAAATGATTGAACTTATTCAGTTCACACAGGACAAATACAGCTATTTGACCTCTCCCTTTCTTTGCCAAAAAGAGTGCAGAATTTTGTGCCACAGATTAAATTACCAAACTCAATTTTCTATTTGAGAACATAAATAAAACTTGAACAAATGAATGGTGATTCTTTCCACTCATTTGTTACAGTGATGTCTTATATTCTACAGTTCTGACATATCTGAACACAGAACTTCTCCTACTGGCATTACTCTCTGAGTTCAGAGTCTGATGGTTGTTTCTCCTGTCCACGTATCAAACAGATCTCACTCTTTTTTTGAAAAGAAAATAGAGTTCCCTGAGTTTCAGTACTTCAGAGTTATCTCAGGTCTATGGCGAGAGAGGTGATGAAGATGGGTTGGATCATGAAACACCATGGGTACCCCATAAAATTATCTAATCTTTTCTTTTCAGAGGAATGGCTTGTGTAGCTGAGTAGAGGAAAAATAATTTTTGAAGATGGGAGTATGAACTGGAGTGTTCTATTATTTCTTTTTGAAGAGAAATTGGGTAGACACTCAGAGATTTGCGTGAGCTCAGCTGATAAAGCAGAGTACAGACAGGACTATGTACTATGACTTAAATACTTTAAAAGAGGCATTGCCCAAAATGCTTGCTAAACTCACTCCGTTGTTACTCGTCAGTCCATTATTGAGGGGCAGCAAAAAGCAGTTTCTGCTCTGAGTATCTGCCAAGACTGGTGATCTTTCTCCATACAGGAGTGTGAATGTGTGAAGTTCTAAGTGTTCTTTTGAGGAATTAAGATGAAAATTATACCTATATATTATAGTATAAGAAACCAAGTATTGCATAAAATGTCTGAGATATCTCCATCTTCCAACATACACTTTTTTTGTTAATTTGAGCACTAGAGATTCATAAATTTGGAGCTGAAAACACAGATTCAGACCTAGATTATAAACATAAGTAATGCTTTGTTCCGTTTGGTTTTTTTTTTAAACTTCTTATGACAGTCTTTGTTAATCACCTTGATTATCATGAGTAACATTTTTAAATTCCCTGGATCCTTCAACATTATCAAATTTAGTTGAGATTTAAATATAGAATTCAATTTAATTTAGAATCTCAGTGCTATGGAAAATTCATGTTTTTCTCACTTTATAATACACTAGATAATTAAGTTGACACAAGTAATCTGACAGGAACCTTTCAATACAAGTAAACCTGAAGAAACCAAGGCACAGACTGCCCCGAGTAATCACATCTGCATTACAGCATGCCTCAAACAAAACACAACTCACAAGACACAATCCAGTGGTTGTCATTTGTGCATATTTTTAAATAATCCTCAGATTGCCTTACTTGTATCACATATTTTCCAAAAATTGCACATGACTTAGATAACTCCCATGACACTTCATCTCTTTTATAGACCTATTCTCTTTTTCTTCTTGAACTAAATTTGGGTTTCAATTAACAGCTAGCTTTATGGATGCTTGTAATGATTGCCTCCCACTGGCTTCCAATAACAGGTACAGAAAAGCCAGCATCGAGCACAGCTGCACTTATGCAAATGAAAGCATTTGTTGACACCTCATCTCTCTCCTTCACTTATTTCCCTTCTGTATCCACCAGCCATCACACAGTACTAAGGACCTGAAACAGTGGCCAGCACTCTACCAGCTTCAGTTACTTTCATAGCTACCACTTTACCTCTATCCCATTCATTTTCCGGTATGCTGAGTCTAGAACAAAATAAAACAAAGAAAACAATGGTCTCATATGCACATATCAGTTATTCTGATGAATTTTGTGGGTTTTGAGCTGCAGAACACAGATTTCTTAAAAAAGCATAATTCTCATCCCACATTAGTAACCATGTGAATGAATGTGCTAATAATATTTTGCCATTACTTCCATTAGGATGGATCCATTAGGATCTGTCCACATTCTCTGCTTTGTGGGCTCTTGGGAAATTAGTCCAGGAGTTGGCAGAGTCAGAAATAAAGAGTTCCTTATTCTATTCTATTTGTTATCTTACCCAGTGGACACCAGTGCTCTCATTTTCACACACATGCCTGTAAAAATTGCAGCATTTCTACAGAGGCTGTGCTCTCTACTCACAATATGGATAAAAGGGAAGGGATGTGAGGAGAAGTTTGGAGAACTTGCAGGGGATCATCAATTAAACTGATTGAGGTTTTTGAACTGCTGTTGCTGGAAAAAACTTTGCTGCCACTTACTCCAATAAATTTTCTCAGCTGTTTCCACTAAATTCAATAAAAGAGACAACTTTTAACATCCACAAGTTCAGTGGGGAAGGTGGCTATAGATCCTTCCATGTTCAGGGTGGTTTCTACACACATATCAACCCCCATAACTCTGAAACTGAACAGGAAAACTGTTTATTGCCTGTACTGATAGTCTAGTAACTTTCATAGTCTCCCTCCTCTATGCCAACATCCTAACTGATTTGCTATGATAGCAGGGGTAAAAAGCTTATAGGGACCTGATATATGAAAAAAGGTGTCATTTTTGAGTCACAAGTGAACTTTAGCCCATTTTTTCACTGATGTTTGTTTCTTCTTCTTTTCCACAAGTTTTTCAAGGTTTGAAATTCAAGCAAGATCTCAAAACAGCAACTTGCTATGTATTCTTACTATGAACTGTGTAAGTGCTACTGGAACTGAAAAATTTACATGGTTTTATTGTTACTAATCTGTCATTAATTTCCATGGTTAAAATAACAAGTATCTGCATAATTAATAGTGCAGTAGAAATTAGATTCCCTCAAAAAATTACATGTTGTTATTTTGTTTATCATTCAGATTGTCATAATCCACAGTAACAATTTTGGTTCCTTATCTCAATTTTAACATCTGGAACTGCTCTCCTATTAATTGGAATTGGAATGATGTTTTAAAGACTGTGTAAGAGTAGCATAACAAAAATATTAACAGCAGCATGAGTTCCATTTGTACTTGCTTTCTAAACAAATAATTTGCAAATTGCATTCTCATTTTTCCTGCTATAATTTGAGCAAGTGGCAGTAATAAATATTAATAGTAATTTTCTAGCTACCTAAGAAGGTACCCAGGCATTTGCTTTTCTAGGCTTCTAGCTGTTTCCTTGAGTAAAACTGAAAACTGTTTTTCTATATAGTATGCAAATTTAAAGAACAATGCATTGGCAGAGCTAGACCTTTGGATTTCTTGAATATTGCAGGAAGATAATTCCCCCATAGCACAGATTTCTCTTCCTCTGTTTAGAAGTACATTATATTTATTTTGGCTTTCCAATGAAAGCTATTGACATTAAGCTTCAAGAATCAGGGATAAAATATAACAATGAATGTTGGGAGCTGGATGGAAATAGAAAGAAAACCTGACCCCTGAGAAAATTAGCCAAGAATATATTAAGGTATTTCTGGTTTTGATATATATCAAAAATTAAAAGAGTGATAGGAAAGAACAGAACAGAAATCTACCAGTCTATTTTCTCATTTATGCTTTTAGAATCTGATGGTACCCTTGCTATCACAGAAATTATTAAAAGTTCTGTGAGCCTCAAACTGGAGAGCTAATTCTACCACCTCTCAAGGGGACTCTCCTTTGGAAACCTAGTCCCCACTGCTAATATTTATTTTCATCTTCTGTTATTCTTTGCATATGAACCCAGATCTTTCATTCCTCTCAGCACCAGCTCCTGATTGAGCTGTTGCCCTGGGAAATGAATCAATTAAGTTTGTGTTTGTTCTTGCCTCTCTGGAAGACAGTATGGAAGCAGTGGGGCCTGTTGCTCTGTAATGGCTGTGTCTTCTGCTTGTGCAGGGCTAATGCTCATCTGAGCCTGTCACCCTGATTGCTCTGGGTAAGCTCTGCTGCTGATTGCAGCCCTGATGGCAGAGGGAGGACTCCCTGAGACTGAAAACTGCCCTCAAGTAGTGCCTTGGAAACCTCCTGGGTGCTCCTTGTGCTGCTCCCTCTGTACAGAACCATCTGTCCTGTGCACCCGGGGGGCTCTCACATCTTGCCAGGCAGCAAGGTACCCCATTCCTGCCTCAGAACAGCTGAGAACAGAGGTGCTTCTGTGAACCAGCTGTGACAGGAGAATGAACCCAAATGTGTATGGCCTCCCATAGAAAGATGTTTTTCCAAAGCTGCAGAGCACTGTCTGCAAAGAGACACTGCAGTGAGAAACTCACAGAGCTCTCAGGGCACAGCAGGCCAGACAAGTCATGTACCTGCAGCTGCCACAGCACTGTCTGGATGCAGAGATATTAAAGTCCCTTGAGGAAACCATGCCCTTCATTCACCTAATATTTACTACTTTTAGGGTAGAGTGAAAGTAGCAGATTGCCCTTAGATAATCAAAACATTCAAGTAATTTGTCATTTCAAATGAAAAGAAATATTAAATAATAATTTTAGAAACCTTTCCTGCCTTCAGTAACTGGACAGAAACCCACCCTTTCTCCATTGTCTTTTCTAGTTATCAACCAGACCTAAAGCAGTTCCAAACACAAATGAAGGTCTCCAAAATGTTTCCTCTAGAGACTGATTCAGAGTGTTCTCTCACCAGCTCTGCAGCAGCATTGGTCACATGGATCCCTTTTATCACTGGCCCTGGGCAGAAATGACAAGTGCCAGCAGTTCTTCTCTTAGAAGGGACTGTTCCCACTACAGAGATGATAAATGTTCCTACACTGACAAACCCTGAGTCTTTCACACCTGTATAAGGTTCTCTTGAACCTTTGAGGTGCCTTTCCTACAACATTCCTAAGTCTAAGTGTGTTCTGAAGAAGGTGGGTAGCTGTAGAGTTTAGCCCACTACATTGCTGGTGATGAAACATTTCCTCATAGTGTTGTCCTTTGAATGCTAAGAAACAGGACAATCCTTAAAATGTGGCCTCAAGGTTGGGCTACAAAAGACACCTCTGTCAGCTCTCTACCACAATTGTCTTACTCAGGGAAAGGTCTAAAGCTTTGTACACTTACAAAAGAGGGAGAAAACAAAGCAAAGGTTATGGTCTGGGTGAAATTCAGAGGTAGACTTCTTTCTTGTTTGAGGGAATCAGAAGAATCTATTTCCATAGCAGAGGCCAGCAGCCAGCAGAATTACCTGTGTTATTTCATACTCTGGCAAGCGTTTGATATAAATGAACTGAGACAAATGTTGCTGTCCTACTTATTTAAAAAAATATATATATTTAACCACTTCTGTCTTTCCCAGTGATGCTATTAATTATATTCCAATTGCTTTAGAAACAGCAATCATGCACCACGGACATCACATGAAGACTATGTCCTTACAAAATCTGCTTTTACATTCCTCTTCACAAATGAGCAAACTGCACCACTGAAATGCCTGGTGTTGGGGAACTAAATAATAAAGTTCCATCTGTCTACATGAGATCATTCAAGAGGCAACAAGTACATGAAAATTTGATGACTAAGATCCCAAGAGACTACCACTGTTGGAAATGGAAATGGCTTTCCTCTAAATTCTGAGCTTAAAGTCTCTTCTGCATAGTTTCCTATAATTGCTTACTCTAACAGACTTCACAGGATACCTTCAGGAAAAAAAATCTTTCTGACAGTCACTTGCCAATAATTTTAGGCAACAGTATTAGAGGAAATTTCCAAAGCAGGTGATAATTTTTAAAAGTATTATAGGAGCTTAATAAATGTTTACATGCAGAAATTGTTGGATCACAAGCAGTGGACTTCTTACCTGGAAAATTTTAAGACATTGAGTATTAGAAATGCTTGTTAGCAATTCCAAAAAGACAGTTTTCTTTTTTAAAAGCATCCAGTATATTTTGATAGTAACAAAACCTCAAAAATGTATGCAAAACTTACAAGCACTTGACAAAAATAGAAGCCTCATGTGTTGATCAAACAAGCCATTTGATATTATTTGTTTGCTTCTAATGTTATGAATTAATTTTCACAAGTGTAGTGAGAATTACAGTATTCCAATATACTGAACAACCTTGACAGTGGTTCAAAGCTGCCTCTTGATTTTTTTTTTAATAATTAATCAGGTGAACAGAAACAAATGATGGATTATTAATTGAAAATTCAATCACTCATGTACAAGCGATATTTGGGGATCTATCAGATATCTAAGATATTTTTCCTACACTGATTTTGGTCTAATTTACATTAATAATCTAACATTAAGAAATGAATATACTTCAGCACTTAAAACAGGTACAAGTTACATATTGTAAAATGTGGTATGTTTTCAACACCATATATAACAGAGAAATAATGGTATGAATGAAAAAATAAAGGTAAAATTCCAAACTACAAAAGGTGAATAAATATCAGCATCTGAAAACAATGAAAATAAAAATGTGTGTGTGTGTGGGCCAATCCTGCACTTCCACAGGATCATTTCAAATGATTATTAGGAGCAAAGAAAGTGTATTAAAACTGTAGATTCACACAGAGTCATTGGGTTTATAGCCAAAAGGACTCAGTGCAACCATCCAGTCTGATTTACCCAGACTGTATTTCCTGTTCCAAATAAAATCCCTTTATGATTGTGCAAGCAAATATTTTAAAAATCATGTTAGCTACTGACAAAGTGTTGTTGAAAACAAAGAACCTCCTGATCTCCTGTGGCAATTTCCTTCACAGGCAAAATGTACCAATCCATTTTCTTGGTAAATCTCACTAGTAGTGTTTAAGACTGCAGAGTTTGGTGTCATAAGAATAGATTCTCTTCACAGTGGTAATAGGAATTGTTTTTACCCTCATTTTAACTTCTGATTAGAAAAGGCTTGACTGTGGAAGAGATGTAAAAAATTCACAGCTGAGGAGAGGCTGCTTCCACTGGTTTTTTTTAAGCTTTGGACTAATTCTTTGATCTATCACTTCTCTTATTTTCCACATCTATCATTTAGCAACAGCACGAGCAGAGCACTGAGTGTAGGAATCATGTCTGAACAGAGACAAAAACCTCAGAACATACAACAAACCAGAGCAAAGGTGAAGAAGTAAAAAGCATGAGAGAAATATATTTGCAGAATGGCATCTTGGTTCCTGAGCTCTTCTGGGTGGGTATGGCCTTTTCCACTCACACAGCCTGCTTGATTTGCAAAGACTCTTTATGAACACCAAAGCATATTTGCTTGGGCTAGAATAATTTTCTGCCAATTGTAGAACCAGCTGGATCTTTCTTTTTCCAGGCTTATCAAAGTTCAGTCGACTCTGGCCAAAATTAGTCATTTAACTAGTTAGTGACTTTGGTGAACTTTATATCTGGTGTTTAAGACAGTAAGTGCTCAATGATTAACATCTCACACAGTGTTTATTCCTGTGAAGGTTTGGCTCTCTCAATTTACAGTTTCTGAAATGCCAGAAATAGAAACCTGCATTACTATTTCATAAAACTGCTCAAGTAAAACACAAGGCAGTACATTGCACCTACAGTTACTGGACATCTTCTAGGAAGGCTTCATTTTTCCAGGAAAAAAAATCAATTACCAGTTTCTTACATAATTTTCTGAGAATCAAGTAAGGCTTGAGAAAGCTGGTAACGTTACCCAACACTAGAAGATATCTCAATTTTATGTGCCTAGTGATGTTTTAAGGAAAGACAACCTTTTCATACACATGCAGTACTTTAAACTATACTGACTAAAAGACTGAAATCCAAAAACCTCATGCTTTCTCTTAAACTTGACACAGATGAAAACACCAGCAGAGTGAGCTGGGCACTAAAACTGCATGCACTAACCCTTAGTGAGGAAGAAACTTGAATTAGGATCCAGTACCAAGATTAGCAACAATTTCATCCATGTGTGTATTAGTATCAACCCCGAATGCATAATCTGATATGGCATTTCAGTCTGCTCAAACCCAGTGATGAACAGTCCAGAGATTATTTGCTGAAACCATTCTAGTTATCAGTTATAAATCTCACAGAGACACCTGCTTCAAGTGACCAGTGACCTTTTAAATAATTACTAAAATATTAAACACAATCTCAAGGCTAGAAGAAATTTTTAAAAGTGGTTACTTGGACTATTATTCCAAGACCTTAAACATAGATTCCATTTGAAGCTTGAGAACACAATTCCTAAATTTACCTAAATTCTGAGCTTGATCCAACCACGTATACACAGACTCAGATTTCCTGAGGTGTGCTGAAGGCTGTTCAGAGCAGTTTGGTGGGCCCAGCAATTGAATAAACAGCTGCTGTTGTGAATTCACATTTGAAAACAGTCTCCACTGTTCTGCACTCTCTGGTATTTCTCCTTTCTCAGGGACCACAGTGCTCATGCTCAGATTGGTGAGGCCTTTATCAGTGCTCCTTGTCCTTCTAATCATGCAGACCTAGACTCCTCTCTCTAGCAGGTATGAACATCATGAAAGTGTTTGGTGACAAAGGCATGGGAGGTCTCTGGCTGAAGAGAAGGGATGGTCTGAAGCTTCTGTCACTTATGTGTAGTACTGGTCTGTCCTCTCTTGTCCCTGGGTGGAAATCCAGCCTGTGCTGAAACCCTGGCATGAGTCACACTGTTTAGATACACCCACAGAACCAGGGATGGGAAAACTTCTATATAAATAGCATGCTAGTTAAAAAGAAACTGAAACCAAATCCAAAACCAAAACAGACACTCTACCCTCACTATTTTAAGAGGTTTTATTTTTTTCCACTTCAAATCCCAGCCAGGGGAGATGAGTTTGGAATACAAGGTCAATAAAGCAATATTTGGAGACTGCTGTTCTCTGGTAGCCTGTCATTCATCCTGTCACCCATGCACAGACATCCTTTTCTTGCTTGAAACAATAAAGAAATTAATTCCTATTTCCTAATTCTTCTTGCTTGTGCCTCTTGAGTTTTCCTAGCAACCAGCAGCAATGCAGGTACAACTACTGGGGACCCTAAGCACATTGCTGTCAGCAAAAAACATTTTACACTTCAAGTACTTTCAGCCTCTTTTCCTTACCAAGATTTCTAACCCATGAAAATTTCCTAACAAGAGCAGGATAAGATGAGCCCTTTTTCTTAATAGATGGTCATTTCACAGGACAAGGTGTTTTGCTAACAGGAAAATGTTATTAGTCCTGGCTAAGCAATGACTTCATGATGTAGCATTTAATTAATAAATGTAATTTATATACACACAGTGAACCATAAAGATGGCAGCATGCTCCCAGAAGATATTTTGGTAATTAAATTTTATATCTTCCCAAGCATTATTCTCTGTGCTCAAGGAAAATATTGACAGCTTCTCTTTTAATTTTTTTTTTTTTGGACTCTGCTGATAAACAGGGTAGACTGCCAAAAATGACAAAAGAGGAAGGAACGAAAATATGATGTTAATGTTTCTATAACACACTACTTACTGTGGTGGCACAGTGGATGTCTTTCCATACATTGGCTTCCCTGGAGAGATCTGAGACTTCAAAAAGGTTATCAAGAATAACTTCCCCAATCATGTCATGTCTAGAAAATCTGTCAAAATCATAAACACTGAAATGCAATTTCCTGTTGCTGAGTTGATCATAGGCTACAGGAAACTGAAAGGTTTCATCAAAGACAGGATTTAATGTCTTCCTGTGAACTCGTGTCTGAAACTTCTTTTTCCTATCTGGAAGCAGATAAATCTTAACGTAGGGGTCGGATGTTCCTGTGAAGTCTTTAGCAGGCAGATCTAAGGCTTTGACAATTGTGACAGCCAGAAGTTCATTCTCATAATCATACCGGAGAGTGAAGTTAAGTTTTCCACATGTTTTCACATCTTCTTGTTGCCCATCAGAATCCACAGACTTCTGTTTGTAGAGTTCTGGTTTTATTCTCCCAATGCTGGTTGTGGTCTCTCCCCTTTGCAAAACCGGGTCTGTCCCCATGTTAAAATCAACGCTGGACACTTGCATCTGCCTTGGCAAGTGCCTCCTGAAGGAATTGTGCCTGCACACACACACACAGACACACACACACACACAACACAAGCCATGGTTATCTCTGGGAAAAGACCATCTCTCAACAGAAAATATAAGAGCAAATTAGTGAGGGCTCCTCTCTTTAAAAGAATTAAAAAATAATCCTCTCCACAACCCCTTCTGTGTTTTGCAAGGGTTAAAGAACTCTTGAGAGGAAATGATCATTCAGAATTAATTTCTTGGCCCAGGGGACACCCACTGTCCCAGAAATAAATACCTTTATAACTTTGCTTTCAGATTATGCAGCTGAAACTGAATTCATGTTCTTTTGCAGAACAAGTTGACAGTTCCAATATAGCATGATCCCACTTTGCTAGGGCCTGAGTAAAGTATGGTCAAACAGAAAAAAAAAAAAAAAAAAAAAAAAAAAAAAAAAAAAAAAAGCACTTGCAGAATTTTCATCAGTGCTGTCTGCTTTTTGGAGGCATTCCATGGTGGTTTTCCAATTAAATATTTACCAGCCTTCACACTGATGACAGTGAAAGGCGTCTGAAAGGGAAATGCAGATCTGGGTCTGGAGGCTTTGAGCATAGTGCTTTGCCATCCTACAATATTTTATATACACCTGCTTGGTATTTGCTACACTGGGGTGCAGGCTGCCTTCTCCAAAAGCACTGGGAATATTGTGACTGCCTGCAATGGATTTCAGAGTTTTGCCAACAATTTTCTGCCATTGTTTTTTTTTTTCCCTTTTGTTCTCATTGTTTGCTGTGCAGTGTATTAGAAAGCTGATTCCTGTACCCCTAGCAAGAAACAGTATGTTAAATTCCTTGCAATTCTGAATACAATGTTGTATAAACATATGTATTTATGGGCTTATCTTGGCTCATGAATCCGAATGAAAAGTTGTGCCGTTCCTGCTAAGAGTGAAATCAAGCCCCTGGCGAGCCATACAACCTTAGAGCAGTATAAAAAACACTGGTTTAAAAAGCTTCACAGCATTTATCATCGGCAGATGCCATTTTGACTACACTATCCAGTTTATTTTTTAGGCATTTTCCCATTTCTTTGGTACTTCCCTACCCCAGCAATCTGTGCTGCAGATTACCACCTCCTCCTGTGAGCACACTTAGTTGCCATTAAAGAACAATTCCATTGTCAGAATTTCCTCTGCTTTTTGCAATCAATTGCTTATTAATGCCACATGTAGCCTTGCCTTATTGCTTGGTTTCTCTGTGGTGTTGTGTTCTGAAAACAAAAGGTGTCACAGCTGTGTGTTTCTTTCTTTAAATCAGAAATGGGAATTGTCCATTTGAAAGCAACCAGGACTCATTTCATAGATATTATTTGTATTTTTGCTGTAAGTGAAGAGGTTGCAGACTGCATGAAGCACAAAACTGCTGTAGTTCAGCTGAACAGAGATACAAGAGGGTAATTTGCAGCTATTAAATAATAGACAAGAACGTTTCCCCTCAGCTGTTTCAGTCTTGCTAGGTGCACGGAGCAGTCCTAGCTCAGCACAAGAACAGGGCAGGGAAAGCTTCAGAGCCTAGCCTTGAAGTAGCTCAAAGAAATCCAGGTGTTTGGATGTCAAATTTAGATGAACAATACACCCCTCTTGTAATACACTTTGCCTTTCTTTCTTTACAGATAGACAAGTTGAAAGATTTTCTTTTCTCTTAAATGTTAAAACTCCATTAATTCTTAGGTGTCTAATGTCCATGTTGGAATGGAGTGAGGAATGAAAAGGCCCTTACTGGTCAGAAAAGTAGAATATTGTCCTCAGGGAGTTTCACAGCTGTTCTTGTGCTTTTGCCCTCCAAGAAGTGCAACCTCATGGGCGTGCCAAAACATTTGGGAACCCCACCCAAAATGTAGCACAATAAATTCATGGGCAGGCAGCAGTTTAGGGACTATCCTTTTAGTATTTTTGACTCCTAATGAGGTCCAGGAAGACCTGTGTTACTGCTACTTCTGTCAGTGCTAAGGAAACCTGTGCGGAGAGGCCTTCCTGAGCGCTCCTCACACTACTGAGATGCCCAGATGATCACTGAATAGTTTAGGTTGGAGAGGACCTTTAAAGATCATCCAGTTCCAATGCCCTTACCATGGGGATATGGTGTTCAAACCCTGTTGTACACAGCTAGAACTGCCTTTGAAGGGGAAACAGTGAAGCTGACTGTCCGACATCAGTTTGAACAGAAACAGGTACATGACAAATTATCTGTTCTTCAACTTCTCTTGCATTTTTGACAATCTGGGTTAATGAGAGCAAAAGCAACATATAAGACCCCAGATCTGTGATTTCTAAGGCACCAGCTTTATTTTAAACTTTCAGACTTCATGCACTTCGGAGCCTCTACTGAATTGTTGCAAGATGTCACTAAGTAAAAGAATGCATTTGTATGGCTGTTCCCTGTGGGAATCAGCAGCACTTTTGCTCTAGTAAGCCAAAGTCCTAATTACACAGTGCCTAGTATCTGTTCTGAGTCACAGCATTTCACTAAGACAGCTAATTGGTCTGTTAATTATTAAGATGTTTCATTGTCGTCATGGCAACGTATTTATCTTCCTTTGTTCTACAGTAACAAAGGGATTAATGACTGTGATAATGAAATACAAGGATGTCAGAAAACCAGGTTGTTAAAATGTAGCAAAGCTACCAACATCTGCAAATCCAGGTACTTCAACCTCTACTGACCCTTACATGCAGCACTCCTATAGTAGACTTGCCTTCCATAACAGAACAAATGCATTTGAGTGATAGCAAATGTGTATGTAAATCTAATATAAAACTATTTCTGTGGGCAAAATGACACTATGAAGCTGATTTCTAACTCATTAAGACTGCCACATCTGTGACAAAAGGGAGGGATAGGATGATGATTTATGGTATGACTTGAGATTTATGAGGGGTGACAGGCCTAGTTTTCCTAGGTGGCATTAGAGGAATCTTTTGGTCCAAATCCAGAAAAGGGCATGATCACTGGTGGTATGAACAAAAGCTTCTCTCTTTTCCTTGCAAACACTAAAATCAACAGATATGTTTGTTTTTCTTTAACCTTAACAAGCTCAAACTCCTCACTTTTGCCTTTGTGCCTCTTGAGAACTGACTGGCTCAACAAGTTCCTCTCCAGCTGATGCTAAAGAGCAAAAAGCATGCTCTTGGAAAATACAGGTGAATGTTTGGAGAATGGATTTTCCCAGATGCAATAAACTATATTGCAAGGTAATATCACAGAGTATGGGAAACGGTGGTTCTCAAGAACACAGAGCAAAATTATTTGCAAATGAGCACCACTGCTGCAGTTCTGCTGTAGTGTACTGGTTAATTGGTGTCAATGACTAAAGTGCTTTTAACAAACAGGTCTTTTCATCTTATCAGAGACTATGAAAAATATGTAGTTATAACTAAATAGAAATATATAATTTCCCCATACTAACACGTCTCTGTGTTAAATGTACAGTCTAAAAAATGTGATCAGGCACATCTGATTGTTTTAATAAGCCCTGATTGGCTTATTAAAATCCCCATGCTCCAATTACAATGACTTAATATGATTTTACTTATTTTATTAAGAGCTGATGGCTGCATGAACCCATCATAGGACTGGTTACAACCCTTTAATTTGCCCCAGTTCAGGTGGGATCAGTGTACAGGAGGCAATCCAGACAGCAAACATTTCCCTCAGATCCTTTGTCAATGGAATACATTTAGGAGAGGGTGCATCTGGATCCTGAGGGTCTCCTGAGGATAACAAAGCAATGCTGCATTGAAGATGGTGCAAGAGAAGTTGTGCTACCTCTGCATCTACCATTGGCACCTTTTTATTTAGAGGCCCCAGGACACCAGAGTCAGGTTTCAGTCATTTTGCTGGTACGTTGTTGCCAGCTGGGGTTAATGCACAATAAGGAATAATTCAGAAACCTGGTCTAAATGTCCAGCCTTATTCTCATACGTGATTTGGCAGCAGCAATTCATGTGAGCTGTTAAGTTAGGGCTCCCGCTAAGACAGGCAGGTGTAGATAAAATGTGTTTACAAACAGAAAGATCACCATTTCTGGGTAATTTTTAAGGCACATGTCATTCTAAAAATGTTTTGTGAAACGATGCAGAATTTTTCACCAAACTCTAAAAGAAGGCTATGTTTCCAAACACCCTATTACTGACTGGCTGTGGTGGGACAATCAGTTACTCAAAGGACATGAACTGTCTCTTTCAGAGGAGATTTAACCCTGATAGTCTTGAGAAGATAAAAAGAAACCTCCCTAACAAGGTTGCATAAAGACTGGTATTGTTAGGAGGTTTTACTTTTGTAAAACTGTCCTTGGCTTCACAAATATTTTGTATTCATTTAGGTCCCAATCCAAATCACTCTAGAGACCTGTGAGAATATTTTCACTGCCTGAAATAGATCTGGAGCATATCCCGGGAACTTCTCTCTTCCACTATATAGTACCACTGGGACTATTCAAGTCCTTTTTCCAGCCAGCTATTTCTTCTGTCTATTCAGGAGGTCAGACAGTCTGAATACTTGGATATGATGCATAAAACTCTTTCAGTTAATATCCTTTTAGGTGGCAGTGAGCTGGGTAATGGGCTTGTCATGCTAAACTGTACCAGTTTTTGCTCCTCTGTGTTTAGTGTGACAGTTACAAGTTCAGAATTATCTGAGTGTTGTGGGAATGTTCCTCAGTGTGGTTTGCATACCGTGCTCCTGTTCTGAGCAGATGGGTACAGTAGCAGGAACCAGGCATAGCCAGGGAAATGTGGCTTAAAGCCAGCTGGACAGTGTCATAATTCAGGAGATGCTTTGGCTGCTAAAGTCCATCAGACCTCCTCTGGCTGGAGTGATCTCATTTTGGGAGCTTCCTGTGGCTTCCTGTTGGTTGTTTCATGAGGCTGGAATAGCTGAGAAAAAGCACTTGAGCACTCACTGCCACAACAAGTGCACTGAGCTGGCCAAACACTGTCTTTACGGCTCCCAGGAGGCCAGCAAATTATGTGCCCACTCAGTGTAAAGCACGTGTCTTCTCCTCCTTCTGCCTCTAATTATTGTGAATGTGAGCCCTTTTCTGTTTGTTTCTTTGAGTTTAGTGGGGTTTTTTTTCATTTTGTTGGTTTTGGGATTTTTTAAATTTTTTTTTATTGGTAACGTGTTTCCTTAGCAAATGGCATTTTGAGAAAACAAGCCACTTCCTACACAGTATCTGTACTGTAACTTATGGCATTACATGATACTTCAGGAGCCTCTTTTAGCCTTGATTTTCCCAATCCTTGCTTGTATAATAATCCTCTCTTTATTTCAGGATTTGATCTTTGCAGTTCATTGTTTGTTTCCATGCAATTTATTTGCTAATGGTGTTTGAAGAAAATCCCATTTGAATCCATAGGTCCCTGCACGTCTTCACTGCTTTTTACTATAAAGTGGCACCTAATGCAAAATTAAAGTTTGTGTCCTCCACTTTAATACTAAAGAAGCCACTAAGGATTGCTGTGTGCTTGTTATTTATTTAGAGACTTACACAGAATTTGGACAGCTTAAAGATCAGCCCATAACGATCTGTATTTTTAGACTGGAATTTTAATTCCTTTGTAATCAGCAAACCATGTCTTAAGGAAAGGTGCCATCAAAAATGAGTCTGTCGTTTATTTTGTTGAGAGGGAAGCTTTCATCTCAAAAACAACTGATATATCTACAAAAAACATCTCTGTGAAAATCTAGATTTGTAGTTCTTTAAAAAAACCCCACTGAAATATGTTTTCCTGTAATCAAAACCCAAAAGGGAAATGCTTAAAGTAGCAACATCTATCTTTACAAAGTAGTAGAAGATGTAGATTTCACTTTCATATGGTAAAATGATTATGTATCTGAAGGCACACTATATGTGTCAATATTCTGTCCAAAGAACAATATGGCTTCACATGACTGATGTTTCACCCATAACTGCTAAGAAAGCTGTGAATAATCCAGGATCCTGGAAATTTTCAGCAGTGTTCCTGCTCTACTTGTTCTTGGGAAAGGTGCCACAAGTGCGGGTGCCTCTGACTTACCTTGATGAGGACGTGGGCTCGGTGATCTGCCTCTGCATCCGAGCGTGTCTGATCAGGTGCTCTTTCAGCGCGTTCTGGACCTCTGCTGGTATATCAGGTGAAGTGTGGCTGATTTTCAGCGCAGCTTCAAGTACCTTGGTCGTGGCTTTCCCATTTTCTTTAACTTCCTTTTTCTCGCTGTTCTCCGAAGGCTCTGTAGGAGCGCTGGAGTTGCTCTGCGGGACATTGCTGGCACTGGAGGCGAGAGGTTTGCTCCTCCAGCAGGGCCAGCACAGCTTCCAAAAGACAAAAAGCGAGACCACCAGCAAGGCGAGCCCGCAGAAGCTGACGACGACTGCTAAGAGACTGACTGAGACGTCTGCAAGGAATTAGAAAACAAAAATCATCGTGACAGACAGACATACAGAGGAAAAAAAAAAAGAAAAAAAAAAAAAAGAATGACTACAGGCAAGGAGATAGAAGCAATTTTTATTATTGTGTTTGTGTAGAGCTTTAAAGTCCTTTTTAAGATTGTGAGATTTTCTTTTTTTTTTCCCTTTTTGATATCTAAGCCTGTACCTTTAAGATGTTATTATTTTCTAATATATGCTTCACAAACACTCCTTTGATTGTTCAGTACCACACACCACATACTCAGACGTCCTTCTCAGGAAGTAAGGAAACAATCCCAAAAGCTCCCAGCCATTGTTGGCTAAGGACTTTGAGACCAGTAGGTGAAAGAGATATTGACCTACTTTGATAAAGCAAAGTTATTGTAATTAAACAACAAATATTCTCACTGAGATTTAAAGCAAACACATGAGAATTCTGTTCCCAAATCTAAATTTCTAATTTTGAAAACAAGCACCTATGTAGAAAACTTTCTCCTTATGGGTAATGTACACATACCTTTACTTAGTAGCTTCAGGTGGAGGACACAGCTCCTGAAAACTTCAACAACTTTAACTTCAGTCAGAAAGGCTGATGTTGATGCTTAATTCTTTTGAACGTATAGTTAGAACATCAAGAACACATCGATGAAAAAGTTAAGCCACAGTTAACATTTTCTATCAGTACACATGCATGCATGTGCACAGATTTCCTCAAGATTTGCCAGACTTCTGACTCTGTGTGCCAACTGCTTCAGAAACATTTTAAAATCTAACATGTAGGTGCAAATAGGTACAAGATGAAGTCTGTCATAAATAAGAGATTTCTGTGGTTAAATCATCAGCACTGGACCAGGATTGTGTCAGATCAAGATAGCACAGATGTATCAGTATCTAAAATTCTGCTGTGGAAATGCAGCTGGCTTCAGAGAACGCAGTGAAATGCCCCGAGCTGTAACGACATCATGTTGCAAACTGAGCTACTCCTGGCTGCCCTGTGTTTGACTTTTGCTGCCAAAACAACTTAGAATATCCAATAGCCTGGCTAAAGATAGGAGAACAGATTTCATACCAACAAAATTCCATGGACACACTTGTATTTTAGGAGATGGTGGATCACCAGGACAGCCAGTTGAGCCCTAATTAGCAGTTTTATTCTATGTGACATGCTTCCATTTAATTTTTCCAGTATCCTGTAGTATTATAACCAAAAAATCCCATTCCTTTTCAAAAGAGCCTTTTACATGTCTTAAAATTATTCACTAAAACCTGCTTAAATATCCCTCAAGCAAGGGCTGCTGCTCCTTGTTATAAGTTTTGACAGTTTAACAGCTAATATTTTGTATCCATAAGTCCAGGCTGCAGGCCACTAAACGGAATCACTGGAAGAGTGCAAAGAGAGTTTGAGCATATTTTTATAGATTTTCACATGAGCAAAAAGGTATTAGCTCCATGAAAGGATTAGTAGCTCCATGAAACAGTATGTACTTCACCAGCCCTTATGAGAATTGAAGATAGAAAGATGGAGCAGGATGATGAAGATAGAAAGCTGAAGAACAAAATTTGGGAGTGTTTTCTTTATTAATATCTCTCAGTAGCAAACACTGAACTTACAGACCACTCCTCATGAAAATTCATGAGAAAAGCAAAAATGTATAGAAGATGGAGCAGTCTGGAGATCACACCCTCCCAGTCAAATCCTAGCCATGGATTAGGAATTAGAACAGGAAAATGATCATTCTTAGTGGGTGGTTTGGATGCGGCCCTTCTGTTTCAGCAGATGACAGACATTAATAGCAAGGAGAGAGGCTCTTTCACGGCCTCAGTGCCAGGGAATGGTCTGTAGTGGATTGATGGACAGATGCCAGAGGCCCATCAAAGCTGCTCGGTCAGTCCCCTCCTCAGATGGACAGTGAACAAAATATAACAAAAAGCTCGTGGGTCAAGATAAGGACAAGCAGAGACCACTCAGCAGTTGCTGTCATGGGCAAAACAGACTTGGGGAAATAAAATTTATTACCAATCAAATAAATGGTGACTAATAAAACCAAACCATAAAACGCTTTTCCCTAGTCCTCCCTTCTTCTGGGGCTCAACTTCACTCCTGCTTTCTCTGCCTCCCCACTCCAGCAGCACAGGGGATGAGGCTTCACTGTTTACAGTGACACAATGTCTCTGCTGCTCCATCCTCTTCAGGACTCTTCACACTCTTCCCCTGCTGCTCTCCTCCAGTGTGTGGTCCCTGTCATGGGAGACAGTCCTGCACAAACTCCAGCGTGAGTCCTTCCCACATACTGCTCCAGTGTGTCCCTTCTGCTGGGAGCAGACCTTTGGGAGCAGACTGCTCCAGCACGAGCCCACTACAGGGGCATGAGTCTTACCAGCAAACCTGCTCCACTGAGGGATCCTCTCTCTTTCCACAGGTCCACAGATCCTGCCAGGAGCCTTTTACAGGGTGGGCTCCTCACAAGGTCACAGCCTGCTTTGGGAATTTGCCTGCTTTGGGACTGGGATGCTCCATGGGCTGCAGCAAAGACCTGCAGTGGGAGGTAACTCACCCTCACACCTGGAGCTCCACTTCCCCTCCTTCCTCACAGACCTCAGTGTCTGCAGACATATTCCTCACAAACTCTGACTCCCCTCTTCCAGCTGCTGATGCACCTCAGATTTTTTTCTCCCAATTTAAAAATGTTTTCCTGTGTCTGGGGGGCTCAGCCTGTCACATCCTGGAGCCAGCTGGCCTTGGCTCTGTTGGGCATGGGAGAAGTTTCCAGCAGCTTCTCACAGAAACACCTCCTGCGACCAAAACCTGGCCAGGCAAACCCAATACACAGTCAAAAATGAACTTATTATACTCATACAGGCCTCACTGAAGAACCTTCTTGGAGAGACTGAACCAGATGAATTGTCAGGCAGCCTAGTCAAATTTTTTCTAAAGTAGAACTCCTGAAAATGTTGATGGTCTGCCATAAATACCAAAAAACTAAGGGAAAAAAAAAAAGAAAAAAAAAAAGAAAGAGGAAATCAAAAAACAAATTTGATTTTGGGTGATTTGCAATATTTCCAGCTCAGTTTAGGGGCGCTTGGCATAATTAGGTTATATTTTGAGAGGAGGACTTTTACCACTGAAAATTGTAGGTTTTTTTTCCATTTGGAAAACGTTGAAGGAGGATATTTTAACAACTTTGAAACTGCTGGCAACATTTCAAACCCAGAAATATGAAAATTGATCCCTTCCAGCAGAGCTTCAATTTGATGAATAGATACTATCAGCTGAAAAACATTACATCAAAACATTTCTAGCCAATTCTAATTTAAGTTTTTCACTGCAAGACATTTTTCAAGCCTTCAAATAACTTGTTGTCTCCTTTCAACACCTACTCCTGTACTTCAACTTTCTCTAAGCTGCTTTTCTCTATTTCTGTTAAACTACTTCAAAGTTGAAAAAGCTCCTGAAATCTTAACAGAAAATATATTTTTTATATCTGTAAAAAAATCCCATGAAACGTAGAAGAGATAAGGAACTAGTTCTACAAACAGTTGTAGCCTCAATTTTTATTATTTTATTAATGAATTAAACAACCTCACATATTGAATTTCATAGTCCAACAATTACAGGAAATATATGAATTGCCAGAAAATTGACCAAAAAGTAGTTCATTATGAAAAACTACTTAATTACATTTATTGCCACAATTTCTAAAAAGCAATCACTGTGGCATAAAATAAAAATTGACATAAAAAGTGTATTGTTTCATGTCCTTCCTTCTGTCAGTCACTCAACTGAGCAATTATGAGAGATTTGTAAAGACTGAAATCATCTGAAGAGCAGTCAAACCCTTTGTGTGTTAGGCTGGATATGTCTCTTATATTAAATTTTTATAGGAGGTTTTGTTGAAGAATGTAAAACATTAAGAGAAAGTTCCACAGACTTGGAGCTTCTTCACATCCCTGCCAAAGAATCCTGGTTGGGAAGAAAAATGGGTACTGAAAGACGGATTTGTCATCAGACCAAGCTTGCACTTCACATAAGTATTATTTAAAGATATAGAACTGGTGACAAATTCAATGACTGCCTAATTTTTAAGGGCAGAAGGAGATATAGACACTGCTGGAACAGCATTAATTTTCAGCTTTGTGAATAATGTTCTCACTGGTCTCTGGTCCAAAAGGAAACAAAAACCATCTTGAACAACTCTTTCTGAATTGGTAATTGCAGCGTGTCTGCAATGATTTAGGTTTGTACAGAACAGGACCTCCCTCTCAAAATTCAAAAATACTACAGAATTATGCATTTCCCATTCTTGTTCTTATGCTTAGTATACTCAGGAATGTCAAGAAGATTTTTTTTTTCTCACACCATCCCCTTCTGGTCAGTGAGAGATCTTCTGATGACTTCATTTCACTCTTAAATGTCATATTTCTAGTCTTGATAAAATTTAATTACTGAAAGCATCCTGTTTCCTCATGGTTTTGTATTTAAAACTACTCTTTCAAGATACAGAATTTTGGACAATTTTATATTTCTCATTTAAGAAAGGCATGCCTATTGAGAACTGTCAAAAATTCTCTGTATTTTTATAAATATGCTCTGATACATTTCTACCACAAGTCTCTTTGATAGCCAGTCTTTTGTATGAGGCAAGTGCTTCAGAAACATCCCCATGTGTTGCTTTTTCTTTGCTTTTCTGGATGCTAGGTAATGTCTTGAGCGTTCGGTTCAGTACTATGGATTCCAAAAATTTTTTGTTTGGAACTTGCCTCAGAAAAGTTCTGCCCATGAATCTGTTTGCAAACATGCACATTGGCAGACTTCCATTTCAAAACCAAATTAAGATCACTTACATTTTAGGCAACATCTGCCTCATGAGGCTGAATTTGGAAAAACATACTCCACAAACCATTGCCTTGACTGGAGACAGAAACACCACTCAGTGCTGTGATGTAGGTGCCCAGGTGTATGAGGGTCAGGCACATCTGATGTGAACCACACTAAAGAGGATGGATTCTTCCCAGAAGAGGGGCAGGGGTAAAAGGAACACCTGGGGAAAGGCAGGGTTCTAGTCTCTTCTGGCCCGTTTCTTTGTCTATATATGATCTTGGTTCTCTTAAATATTTAAAGTGCTGTGTCTTTAACCTGTGTTCAAAGATATTTTTCTTTAACTTTGATTTTGTTGTCTTGTTCAAGAAGCCATAAGGAACTTTACCCTTTCCATAATAAAGCAACTCTTGTGTATGTAATACCAGGAGTCAGATCAATCAGATAAACTACTGTGTCTGATTTTCTAGGATTTGAAAGGAAGCAGGGCCCTTATAAATGATAGAAGGTCTGGGGCCAATAAATCTCCCTTATCTCCACGTAGCTGAACTAGTTGGTCCAACCCATCATATCTGCTGTTCTGTTTTCCTTGGGGAAATTTTAAGCACATAAAAACTTGTTGGTATTATCAGATCTTCCACAATTACCTCTGTCTCATCTAAATCCCTTCAGATGGGGACATGATGTTCTAGCATGCCTCAGAAAGCGGCAGGTGCAGAGTCTTGTATTTTCTCTTTCAATCTGAACCTGTCAAAACATCTGACTTAGAGATCAAATGACAAAAAAAGCCTTTCACTTAAAAGAGTAGGTGTAACCTCCTCTCCTGTTCTCATGGAGAAGCATCCTTAGAAGATCTTCCTCAAACTTTTACTCTGGCCTGATTGTGAATGTGTTCCCTCCCTGTTAATTCATTCTGGTGTCTGAATTTGTTCCACATAGCCACCACCATCTGTTAGATCTGTTAGATCACTTCTTAATGCCAGCAGAATTCTGTGATCACTTTTTTTCCTGACTGGAGGGGAACCAAATGAATCTAGAGATCACTGTGATTTACTACATGATCACAGCACACAGAATTATTAATCTTTTGTCAAAATCAATTTATCTAAGCTATATTAGAGATGATGGTGCTCATTTTTTCCTGGTTGGGTCTGTAAATTATTGGTCTTAACTCTCAAGGCTTTTTCTGATCTACATGCTTTTCTGTTTGTTGATTCTCAATCTCAACAAGAGGGATGGTCTGCTAGACCCACACCTGCCCATTTAGCTTTCCATTAAATGAAAAAAAAAACAAACCCCAGCCTTAGGCTTGGTTCTGTGCAGTTCTCACACTTTGGAGGGTCTCTTTGTGTCTACAAGAAGCTCTCATTACCTTCTTTCAGATGAGACAAGTAAATTAGAACATGCTGTAAACTCACTGGACTGCTATTCACCACAAGCATAAAAGGAGGTTCATGCAGATCAAGTGTCATCTTTGAATTGTCATGGTTATGTTTATTCTTACACAGCATTATATAACAAACATCTCACACATATGACAGGACCCAGGAAAACACTCTCTCTCTTCATCATCTTTGCAGATTTGTCCTCCAGATGGTATAAACCTTTCTGTATTTTCCCTCTGTATTTCTTTACAAAGTGTGTATAGAGGAAGATTCTTTTGTAAATCTCTTGTTTTTACTATGTATCACTGCTGTCTGCATTGTTGTGACTGCCTTCACGTTTGCTGTAAATAAATCTGGTCTCAGTGGTACTTTTACCCCCCTCTTTTGCCTTTACGTTGCTGAACTAGATGCATTTCTGGTTTTCACAGCTTGTTAACACTGGTTTTGTAAGTTGCGTTTTCAGTAACCCTGCACGTTTTTTCCCCACCAAGCCTTATTTCTCTGATAGCAACATTGACCTAACCTGTTTGGTAAATAATTGGTCGGTCTGTTAACTATTAAAATGTTTATTGTTTGATTTTCTCACATTCCCTTGTAGCAGAGACACTGTTTCATTTCTCTGTAACAGTACGCTCACTTGTTTCACACAACAGTTACTTTATCACAAAGAAAAATGCTCCTTTCTTGTATGACCATCCTGCACTGATCACAGCAGCCTTTCAATTGTCCAAGCCGTTTCTTGTTGCCTTCATAGTTACTTGGGCACAGTTGAGAAGAATTTACAACCACTCTATGGGGTAAATCTGTTCTTCCCCCTCCCCTAAATACATCCAGGCAGTGCAAGCATAGACAATCTTTGTGATTGTACATTGTGTGCACAGCGAGTTCAAATGAACCAGGACTAAATGTAAACCATCAGCTGTCATCCAGCAGGTGGAGAGCTGTCAGAGAAGCTCCTGACAGCCAACAGGAGGCACATGCCAGCTCCAGCAGAGGACACAAGACATTGCTTTTCCGGGAAGAGTGAGTCTCTGTTACAGGCTGGCCATGTGCAGGATGCTCCAGTGCTTTCTTACTCCCTCTGTACCTTTATGGCGAGCGGTCAGACAGGGGTTAAAAATTTGGTAGGTTAGACTGTTATGTTAACTGAATAACTGTCAGTAGAATATTTACATGAAAAACAAATGATCCCCTAGAAGCTGATGCTCTTTGCATGGTCAACTTTCAAAAATCAATTGTTTGGCAAGCAAAGGAGCAAGAGTGAACATCACTCTCAAGATATTCACTACCCACTCTAGTGGGCTAAAATATGCCCTCAATGTTTATAACAAAGCTGGTTTTCCAGCTCTGTAACAAACATTGCTGACCCATGGAAAACCAGCAGGCCTAAAAAAAGGCAAAGAGCACAAAGTACCCACCATTTGCAGAGGACATAAAATGAATTTTAAACATGTCCCTAGAGCAGAATGTCCAAACTCCTCTCATTATACTGTATGCAATTGGCTTAATCTTCAGAAATGCTCACAACTGGGACCTTTGATGTGCTTGGTTCCATTGAAAATGAGGAGGGATGCTCAGCTGGAAAAAATTAATTAGAGTCCTTTATTAATGAGATAATTTGAGCCAAGATACCACACTGCATATATGGGCTTGGGACAGTTATAGAAAATTAATAATTTACTAAGTTTAGAGATAAATTTTATTATGTGAAATCCTACACATCCAGCTCCCATTTATTTTCCACCTTAACTCTTATAATTGACAGCTTGATTATTTTGCCCAACTGTATTGGACATGTAAAATAAAAACAAAACAGCTGCACATCTAATTGAGCATTTTGCCAAAAACGCTGTAACTTTCAGAGGAATGCTCATGGTCATCTAATCATACAAAGGTTCCATAAACCTAAACAGCTTCCTCATCTTTTCACTTGAGCATTTCCCTGAGACGAGCAAATTAATAGTTCTTGTAATTACTGGGGCAGAAAATATAACAACAGATGTCTATATTCACTTGTCTAAAGCTCCAGAAATTTACAAAATTTTCTGTCTCATGGAGATTATTTGCCATGAGTTCTGTAGATTGATTGTTCACTACACTAAATATGATTACCCTTTCTTGACCCAAGTAGCGAGCAGTAGTTGAGGGTCCTAAGGTGTTGGTGCTGACACTGAGAGGAAGAAAACTGTTGAATAATCAGTCATTTTTTTGATGTAATCCTGTCTGTTCCCTTACTAGCAGGAAACCTGAATAGCTCCCCTTTCTGCTTTGTTGCTTCATTTTGTTATATTTTGCCTTCCCAGGGCCATACTAAGCATTTTTCCTTCTGACTGTGTCTCCGGCTTCCTCTTCTTTGTTTGTGTTATCTTTTTTATGCTTCTTTCTCCCATCTAGGCATATACACTATCAAAAAAAAAATATCATTGCCCAGAGTCTCTGCTTCCCTCTGAAATTTCTTGGGTCATGGGGTCAATATTGTCTCACATTTTGCTTTGAGCCTGTGATTGGGTGATGCATCTTCTGCTTCAAGTAGCTGATTCCTCTGAGAAGCTTGGCTGCTTTTCATGGTCTAGCTGAACAGAAAGCTATCACCACACTCACTAACATAACCATATCAATGCAGTTCTAGTTGCATTTCACAGTGTTTTCAACTTCCAGAACATGTTTTCATCCTTGTATTAAATAGAAATGGTCTGCTTTCCTTTTTACCATCTACTCCTTTACTTTCTGAAAGGTTGCTTACACTGTTCTTTCTTTTCCAAATATGTGTCTCCTCATGGTTTACAGAATCACAGAATATTCTGAGTTGGAAGGGACCCACAAGGATCCCCTAGTCCAACTCCTGGCCCCGCACAGCGCCATCCCCAAGAATCACACCATGTGCCTTGGAAGCATTGTCCAAATACTTCTTGAGCTCTGTCGGGCTTTGTACTGTTTAGAGTTCTCTCCTTTAGGGACTTCTCATTAGTGATTTTTGCCTATTTTACCTTTGTGACACTTTTAGGTATCTTTTTGAGACAAGGAAAACGGAATTAACTTAACATTTCCACCTTTAATGAAGAGGATCTATGGTTGTTCAGTGCTCTGGACAATATTAGCTTTATCCATAGAGATGACAAGGAACTCTACATGCATTTGAAAAGAAGAGATATGGCATGGCTCACCTTTGAATGACACCACTTCTCTCAGTTTAAACTGTATTTAGAGTATTTCTGCTCGTAAAATTGATGCAAGTTATATTTATATCTTGTCTATCTAAGTGTTTACATATTAAAATATTGTTAATTTTCAACAGTGAGAGTGTATCTGCTCCTCCTCTGGAGACAAAGTATGTTCATTAGCAGTGTTGTTAATGAGATAATGCTCAATATACTGTGCATCTCAACGAAGTTCACACCCATAATCTAATACTGGTTTCCTTTTAAGGGGGAAAAAGTGAGGTTCAGGAATTCAGCTGAGATGTGGTACCCAGTGGTTCCAGTTCGTGTCTGTTAACTATATTTTTTTTCCCTAATTCAACAGTGGTAAGGTAGTTAGGGTTTACAAATGGAATAGGTTGACTTTCAAGAAATGTTTAAAAAGAAGCTCCTCTTATTATACACAATGCAATATCGAACCAAGTGTTGAAGATTCACGTTCTCTAAGCAGCAGATCTTTGTTTACCTCGTGGGATGTTTTGTGTCCTTCATATCCCACCTGTTTATACACCAACTTTGTAGAGCCAAATTTTCCAGGCTCCATAGGGTAATGCTATTTTCATTCAACTTTCTACCATTCAGACCAAGAAGATTAACACAGAGCATGATCAGAATATTCATGATGCGCGCTGGGGGAAAGGCTGCAGCCTCCTCACCCCTCCTTGCCCTGCCCGGCGGCTGGGTCGGGCTGGGCTGAGTAGGGCAGGGTCAGCAAAACAGTGATTTTGATCTGAGATACTACAAATAACCCGAGATTTGTGGTAAAATCAGTGGGTATTCAAAGAAAAGCAAACAACAACAAAAAGCCCATCAGCTGCGGCGGCAGAGATAGAGCAGCTGGGGCACACGCTGAGAACCTGCTGCTTTACATGACCCGGTGTTAATTTATTTAATTTGCACTGTAGCACTTGGCATTTGCTGGCCATAATGCAAGCTGTTCATTTGCATTCGTGGACAGACAGTAGAGGCTATCAATCCTGTCTAGCAGAAATTAAGCACAGAACTTCCAACATTTTTCAGCCCTGTCCTAAAAATAAGTCCCAAGGAAAACAAGGTGTCCAGAGAGCACTACACGAGATAAAAGTGCAGAGTCAGTTCCACAAGGTGCAGAAAATCCAGATATCAGGGACCAAAGACAACACTATTAGTACTCAAATTCTTAGTTTCAACATGACAATTTTTCTGAATTTGGAATGTATAAATTAACCCGTATTTTCTCCTTCCACCCTACCCAGATTTTCCTGGGGAAGTGTCCTGGGCCGGACCGAAGTTCTGCCCGCACTCCACAGGTTCCCATTGCCTGTCAGCGGCTCTCCTGCCTCCCACAGCCATGAGAGGATGCAGAAAACTCAAACCCCGCTCAGAAAGGGGAGACTGCGATGCGGGACGCGCCGAGCCGCGCCCCGAGCCCCGGCTGCGCGCCGAGCCGTGCCGGCTGCCCGCACTCCACGCCGCCCAACCTGTTGCCCGGGCCCCCGGCGTCACACTCCAATCGCAGAGGGACGGCCGGGGACAGGAGGGAGAGCGGCTGCACCCCACGCCTGGCGCGCCCAGCGCTGCCCGGCGGTGACAAGGGCATCGAACGCTCTGCCCCGCTCCCCGCCCGCACGGTCCGCACGCGCATGCAGCAGCAGCCCCAGCCCGAGCTTTCCATACAGACTAACTCCCCTCGTGGGCAAAACCTTGCCGAAGCGGAGCTGCGGGTGGCAAACGGGAGAGCTGCGGGGGTACGGGGCCGTCTCCGGCGGCGGTTTCTGCCCCCCCGGTACCTGTCCGTGCTCCCCGACCCCACGCCCGTACCCTCGCCCGCTGCCCCCACGTTTGCCCCGCAGCGCTGGTCCCCTCTCCGGCCGTCCCGGCGCTCCCCTCAGCGCTCCTCGGCAGCCTCGGCGGGGCTGCGAGACGGAGCGGATTTTAAAGCGGGCTGCGTGCCTGCCCCCCCCCCTCCGCCCCCTCCGCACGCAGGGAAAGCAAAGGAAAAAGTTGCGCTCTCCGGCCGCCCACGCCTCGCTGTCCGCCCCGCGGCGGCGGCAGGGCGAGCCCGGCGGCGGCGGGGCCGGTTTCGGTACCTGTGCCGCCGATGCCCTGCCGGGCGCTCTCCAGGGGGAAGATGCCTGCGCACTTCTCCCGCTCCACCTGCCCGCCCAGGCACAGCTCCGAGATGATCTGCAGCGCCTTGTGGCAGAGGCTGCCCACGCCGTCCTCTGCCGGGAAACTCATCTTGTGGCCCGGCCGCCGCCGCTAGGCCATGGCCG
>VYXD01014214.1:91755-102880 GCA_013397195.1 Hylia prasina | reverse complement strand
GGGATCTTCAGCGAGAGCTACCGAGCCGCATCCGCTAACTTCATTGACCAAAGCACCACCTCCACTCGGCTTCTCCGCAGCGGAGGGAGCGGGACGGTTGACTTTGTCTATTTCTTTAACTTAAGGAGTTAAAGGAACCTTACGGTTGTCTGGTCTGTTTCCTCAAAAAATTCTGTAAAGTTGGGTTATTTCATAGATAAAAAAGTTGGAGGTACGGCGTGTGTTTGAATATACTTCTAAAAATCAGCGCAGCATATACCACTAGTAGTTGTTTCAGTTATTGGCTGTGGAGTTGAACAAGACTTCACCTGTTAATTTGTTCATCTACTTACTGAAATTCTGACGCAATTTTATGTTTGTGAGGGAAAATTCCTCTAGTTCTATGGCACACAATATGTCTTGCAATGCTTAATTCTAGCTAGGCATAGCTGGAAGGACGCCTGCTAGCAGTTTGCTTAGCAGCACTGCCTGCAGTCTGTCTGCTGCTTGGGTGTCTCGGCTTCTCCGGCACCAGAAGTTGACTTCTGTGCTGCTGTGCTTTCTTTTCCCTCTGGATTTAGAAGTTTTTATCTGTTACCTGTAACTAAATATCTCTAGCAAACTGTCAGGTTTAACAGCTGAAAACTTTATGACCATCCTTCGATTGCTGAATTACAGAATAATAAAATGAATTATTATTCTAGTTTTATTTCTGAAATTCTATACTTTATATAGCATAGATACTTGTTAAAAATACAGGAAGATACTTCTAAATACCAGCCTTTTGGTGTTTTCAGGGAGCATGCATTTATACAGACGAATTCATACAGTTTTCAAAATCTTAGAAAGTATTAGACTGAGTTGTACACAAACTCTAACATCAACACAAAATCTGTTCTGCAGAGCTTTTTTTTCACAGGTAAAACATGTATTTTAGAAATATCAGATGCTACTAAAGAAATTGTTCTCCATTCAACCCCTTTCCTGAGACTACCATTGTTGAAACCCTGTGTTAATGTTGCAAAGTTTTCTGTCAGATCTTAGAATGTTTAGACTGTAACTAGTCAGGGCACAGAAATGTGGTCTATTTGAAGACTCCTTTCACACTCATAAGGACCTAAATCTGTATAATTATTAAAATTGTCTTGCTAGCAATTAAAAAGTGTATAGATATTCTCATTACAGTGAAGGCAACTGCTGCCTACTTCCAAACTTCAAAATATGAACATATTTACTGTCTGTGTGACATTTACAATCCTGTTCCCAAAATCCTGTCATGCATCACCAACTATAATTAAGCAGTCTGTTTGTCTTTGGGACATGCCCAGAACTCTAGCAAAGAAACTAACAGGACATACATATACATAGAAAAGGTCTTCAGCAGAAATTGGTTTTAATGACAGCAGGGATTGCATTTAGAGGCTGAGACCTAAGCTCCTCCACTTCTGAACTTTTCTACAGACTGTGCCCATGGATGTATCACACAGCCCATGAATGAAATTTTCTGTCTTTGAAGTGAATGGCAGCTTTGCCACTGATTATAGTAAAGTTCCACACACAGACCAGTTTGCTATCCTGCTTGTTTATTTATGTAGTGAGACTTTGGTGCAATTCCATATTGCTTGTCTTTGCAGACAAGAACTTAATTTCAGTGAAAATCCCTCCGCCTTAGTGTTATTGACGTTATTGATATATACATAGATGCAGAAAAGCACACTGGGTGTATTCTACTGTAAATTAAACCAACCAACCAACCAAATGCCTCTGCTTTTGAAGATTTTCAGGTAGATATCTGGAAGCGGATACCCAAGTCATCGCTCTTAGATATCCTAAAGATTAAAAAAAAAAAATGCTTTTAGATATAAAGAAAACACCAGCCACACTATTATTGCTGTACCTTTATCAGAGGCATCTAAAGTATCTAAATCCTGTACTTCACTGAGTAGCATGGATATAAACTTAAAGCAATCAATAAAATAGTTTTTCTCAGTCTAAGAACTATGAAATTAGTTTCACTAGGAGATTAATGATTCTTCTGGTGAGATATGCTGACTAACCTGTCCTAAACCACTTCCAGAAACAACTTTTATTGTTGGGGTCAAGTTATTGATGAGGAGGATGCTTCACTTTTCTATTGAGAGTTATAATCTTACATGTAAATTCATATCACCAAGCACAGCATTTTCCACCACTATGTTCTTTCAGTGAAAAACTACTTTTTCTGCATGTGGAAGGACATAACAGCTTGTTTTTGAGCTACAACTCCCACTGCTTTGATTTTCAATAGCCTGGCAATTTTTAAATTAAAGTGCAGCTGCATTGTGTGCCCTGGTATCCACAAAGACCATTAATTTTCCCTTTAGGAACGGTCTCACACAGTGTTTTAGGACATAGTAACCTCTTGCCTCATGGGTTCCAGTCAGTGCCATCAGACCAGACCATACCAACTCTTGCTGCACTGACTGCTGGTTCATACTGGCTTGACAGCTTCCTGTTGACTAAGGGAGAAAATTTAGTTTTTTTCAAATTAATTGCACATATTCACATCTTCATGTTGTCCATGATGTATCCAACCAGAGGTAAGGGTACTATGCTCTGGTCTGGATGGGAAAAACTTGGCAAAAATGCTTGGTTTTGTAAGAAGTGTCCTTTAGTGAGGACTGTGTTGGGGGTTTTGAAGTCTAGGCAGTATAGGTAGCCTATATATAAAGGCAGATAAAAGGTTTGGCCTTGGTCTTGTGATTTGGAATCCAATAAGGAAAAAAAAAACCAACAAACCACCAACCCAAAACCAGTGGGGCTGGAGAAAAGAGACATTTTGACATTCAGCTTTTAAGAAGCTATGAGTAGAAGAAAAGATCAAAACCATAGGTTACAATCAGTTTGCCTTTACAACAGTTAAAAATACATTTTTTCCCTGATAATATCTCTGTAAATTCCTTGTAAACAGCAAAATGAACCAAACGAAATTAAAGATTGCTTTACTCTATCTATATATTTTTAACTCTCTATTTTTGAGTAAGAAGTGAAGGGTAAAAAAAGGCATACAGCAGTCCAGGACCCAGTCAAAGCTAAATGTTCCTAACCTGCAAATTAGAAAGAAAGACTACCATGAGCACATATGAACAGGGACTCTACCTTAGTTTAAGCAGTAATACAAAAAAAATTTCCAAATTTCAATTATTTGTTTTGTTTTGTTTTGTTTTGTTTTGTTTTGTTTTGTTTTGTTTTTTTGTTCTTGCTTCTACATTTTCATATCTGGTACTACAGAGTCCTCATCTGGGTTGCTTTTTCCAGCGTCTAATTCACTGTGAATAAAACTCATAAAGAAAGCTCTCCATATTTTGTCCAAACAGATGCTTCTTCAATTTTCAGAAATGCTGAGCAACTGTTACTTTATTTTTTTTCCACTTGATTTGGTGCAGTTGGTACTTAAGACTACAAATCTGAGCAAAGACAGTCCTTCAGGGCCTGCACAAACAGATGAAGCCACTTCTGAGAGCCAGCAGCCAACAATGTTGGCAGTTTTGTGAAAATATTTTTTAAAAGGTGTATGGCATGGAATAATTTATGAAGATTTAAGATAAGTCCTGCCGAATAATTGGTTAGGGACAGAGGATAAAGTGATTACTACTCTATTTTATTTCCAATCGTGCTCTCTAAGTGACACATAGCATTGACAAATTTTTGGTGTCTTGGAGCCCTGTGTCCACTCTGAATTGTTGTTTGCTTTTTAGCTACGAGCAGGTAATTACATAAAATCCATTTTCTCACTGCAAAATCCTAAGCTTGGGGTATGGTGGCTTTTATGGCTGTTTGAGCAGGAGGAATGGCAGAGCAGTCTCTGGGAAGCCAGCAGATCCCTAGAGCTCATCCTGACTGATGGGGAGAATGGGTATACCTGGTCAGAATTTGGTGTGTCCAGTGGGCAGACAGTTGGAACAGGTAAGAAGGGCAGATTTAAGGCATTTTCCTCCTCTGATAGTTTTACTTTTTGTTTGTTTGTTTTGTTTTGTTTTGTTTTGTTTTGTTTACTAGATGAAGTATTTTTGGGTCCAATCAACCTTTTCTATCCACCATTTCTCAGCTGAAGGGCTTCCTTGTCTCCTCTCTGTGTCTATATACACACAGTCTCTTATTTTTGTCATTTTCACCTAATTTTTGAAGCAGAAGAAAAGCAAGAGAAGCTTCACAGTGAAGTAATATGTACGAGCATGTATGTGTGGCATGATGACATATTCTAGGAAGGACATATTCTATGGAATCATAGCATGTTAGCAATCTCTGTTGCCAGTGCTCTTCCTATTACCTTCTCCTCTTTCTCTTAGTTGCACTTACTGAGGAATGAGGTTGTGACTGGCAACTTCAGCTCCAGGACAAGATATCATACTGAAATTATTTCATGATTTGCAAAGTTGGTTGGTTTGAAGAACCCATAGAATAATAGAAAAAAATATTTTTCTTGTCTCGGCATGCTTTTCAAAGTTTTTCCTGAAAGCCAACTTTCTTAAAATACTCTCTGGTAATACAAGCCAACCCTAAGCTTCGGTGAGATATTTTTTGCTACTAGAATTGTTCAATGCAGCCAGGTTTTGCTGATTAATTTGGGCTATTCCTCTGCACCTAATTAATTTCTGTCTCTATGTGCCTTCTAGTGAGATGGCTGTGAGCATGTTCCTTAATGATTTTCAAGCTCTATTATCAACCTAAACACAGACACAAGGAGTTTGTCTGGTGAATATAATTTTTGTTCTGGTTTTGTTCCTCTGTACTCGATTTCCATGGTAGAGTGCTTCCTATAACACCTCCAAATTTATTCTGCTCAAAAAATATTTAATTAAAAATCCTGATAAATTAAGGATACTGTGGCCCATTTGGTTGTATCCTGCTCTCACAGCAACACTATTTAGTGAGTGTATGATTAGGTCCTAATGGAACAGCACAAAACTCACTAAAATCATTTGTGGTGTTGCAGATACAGCAAAAACGCTTTGGAGGGCAACACTTCTGCTGCAATACCTTTAATTCATATCCTAAGATAATTGGAATAAAATAGATCAACTATTATGAAACAAGTACACTATCAATAACCACTGTAGAGATGTACACGTAGATAATACACGTAGATTTAAATCATTAAGTTCCACATAAAAGAAACAAATAAGTACTACTCAGCATTGTCAAAAGAGTAAAGCTCTATGCTTTTAGAAGATAGCAGCTCTGCCTCAATATTCATTCATGATAAATGACCCTCATTTCAGCATTTGTTGAGCGCAGGAGACCTTTATCCTGTGACATTGTTCTATTCCACTGTCATTATTTCTTAATTAGCTCCGTCATCTCTAGTTTGGAGCTTGGTATATGTTACTGGTCAAATTCAGCTTTGACTTAAGTGGGTACAGTGTCATTTACTCACAACAGAAATTATGTTCATTTGTGTCAGGACTGTGCTTAATTATCAGCTCTTAACTACTGGCTCATGGTTCAGTTTCCTTGTTCACAACAGGCGCTGGAAAATAAACACAGAAAAATAACTTTTAGAATGAGGAGATGTCACTCACACATCTGTGGATGAGTCTCCCTTCTTCCTGTCCTTGTCACCTGCCCCACATTCTGCTGGGGGACAGGCAGAGCAGCCCGAGGAGTGTCTGACACTTCCTGCAAGCCAGGTCTGCTACTTGCACCGTGGGAGGTGTTCTTGGGAGGTCAGATAGTGGCAGCAAGAGCGCTGTACTCCTTGACCATCCTCAACCAGAGCAGACCTCTTGGGTAATTGAGAACTAACCAGACTCTCCCTGCTGTGCCTTTTGCACTTAAAACTCCTGCTGCACAATATTTTGGCTGGGTCATGGAACCTTAGCAATGTGCTCAGTCATAAAATGATATCTCATGTTCTGGTTCTCAGAGAGCCGGCTTCCCACCTGGATCATGATAAATAAATTCTGTTAGGTTTAAAATGATGTTTTCCATTCTCTAATAATTTGTAATTTAATTTCTTTCTAGTGAGAGAAAGGAACTAATCCCTGGTAATCCTAATTAACACAACTCGGATTTGGCGTAGTCATTCAATTCAGGGATTTCTTCCTAGCCCTGAATTGCTGCTCTCACTTTTGTTTACATTCAGGGGAATAAGTCAGACACAATACCCAAAGACAATGTATTAGTAGCATGCAGAACACTGTTTATGAGGTCTTCCATCAGCACAGTGTGGTTGCTACTGACTGGAGTCTTTAGAGGGCGTAGGGGCTGTCAGTGTGCAAAGCTTCCCAGAAGGGTTGGGAAGGGAGCACACGGGCCCAAGGCATCAGGTTTTTTTCCAGCACAGGCTGACAAAATGGGCAAGTTTGCCACACTGGCAAAAGTGTGCTGCAAATTTTTGTCTTCAGTCTCGAGGAAGTGAGATTTCCTGGTGCAGACCCACAACAACTGTGGCTTTGCAAATGGCACAAATAAATGGTAGGAATGCTGATGCCTTCCACCCCACCTCTGGTTACCCATCTTGAGTTAGTAATCATATCACAAAGTACAATATTTACAGATTTCTTTATCTGGTGTGTGAACACTGGGGAGATTGACAGCAGCAGAACCTGCCTAAAGGTCACAGCAATTAATAACTGTGAAGGCTGTATTAGGGGTATTTTATTTAAAGCACACTTTATTTTTTAATGTTTATGGAAAGAAAATATTTTTTGGCTTGTTTGAATATGTTGTCAGATTGCCCCACCACATTCATAAGAGTCCTGTGATGCGCATGTGGATGTTGGAAAGGATAAGGATATAGGGAAGTATACCCACAGGAACAACCCAAACACGTAAAAATCACATCTCAAATGTGGCTGAATCATGAATGTTTTCATCAAGATTTCATATCATGGGTCTCTAACTTGTCATATAATCACATATATGAACAGTATTTAAGTAAATAAATTCTGGTGAGGCACAAAGTGAAAGGGGTGGAAGCAGTTTCCATCATTCTTGGTAGGACATCTGAGTCTCTAAAGCATGGGATTCCTATCTTTCATGGGAAGTTTGTCCTGATATCTGGTCTCTGTGTCCTCACAGGGCGGTGTTGTAATGTTTTTTTTAATTCCAGAATTAACTATCTGAGAAGGAACGTGATAGCACTGGATAGACAGAGGATGCTCTACCATTTAGAAAGAAAATCTATACCTGCAAAATGGCATTGCTCCATTTCTTTTTCAGAATTAGTTCTCCCAAGTAGTTCTGCTATTAAAAGTGTTTTCCCTGAATGGTTTACGATGCACATAGTCAAAGGCAGCAAATATAATGATAAAATAATATAATGATGCTTTGAAACAGTCATATATTACCTGACTGAGAGCAAAGCTCTCGAGTACTGCAATTACAGCATCTTCCATTTACTGTAAAATTCAGAAATCAAGACAGTTTTAGGGGAGATTCACTGCCAAATAACTGTGAACATGGAGTGTTTCATGTTCCTAACTGTGAATGATGCACTTAGGGAGAAAACTCAGAGATGAACTTTAAAAATGCAGGTTTTAAAGCAAAAGTGAAAAAAAAAAAAAAATAAAGGCAAGTTTTTTTTTATAAACTTAAAAGCTTTTGCATAAATTCTGAGTCAGGCACTGTAGACAGCAGTTTCTTTTGCCCAGAAAGGATAAGTATATAGCTGCACTCTTCTCCATATCAATTTGTCATTTTATTTAATGGAAAGAAGCTCACAAAGAAGCCACTTGTAGGTCTAGCTGTGAGACTGGTATTATATTCATGTTTTGATGAAGATTCAATATTTAGCTTTATTTCAGAGCAACCTAAAAGTTTTTTAATATATACACTAATACATAGTGAATCCATTGTGTCTGTCCATTAGCCTAAAATCAGCTAGAAATCAGAACTATCATGTTCTGAAGGCCTTAGTCTATAAAAGAAGAGTGCAGAAGAATTTGTCTTACCTGCATTTAGCTGTCTACAGTGCAAATGTATTATCTGTCATCTGTTCATAGCTTATGGACAGAAGTGGGTACCCTACTGTGAATTATCTGAGTCATCTTACTTGTTACCTTAAGATGAGATAAATGTTTCTTTTAGCATACCTATTCTCCATTGAGTGTGGAGGGATGGCCAGCTCAAAGAGGAACATGAATTGCAGTGCAGGACAATAAGCCCAACTCTGAAATTAAGAATTTCAGTCTTCTAAGACAATGATACCCATAGAAAGCATCAAGATGTTGCAAAATTTGGTGAAACTATGCAAGTAAGAGTTCTAGGGAAAGTGATTCCCTTTCACTAGACTCCCTGTTCTCACACAGGCTGATCTCATGGGAGGATTTGTTTGGGTTATTTTTATGATGAACATCATCTGTGATGAAAACTATAGCCCAAAATATTTTTGGAGTCTTCTTGTAGAACCTTCTCCTTCAGCTGCTCATCTTTTGGGAAGCCAGAACCCTTCCAGTGATCTCCTACATGAGAATATGACTCAGAAACATCCACGGATCCAGCTGGTATTGGTACGTGGGTATGAGGAATTACTTACAATGAATACAGGTATGCCCTCTATAAAGTGATAAATCTGTTCAAAAAGTGAACTCAAATAGAATGGACTGGAACATCCTTAACAAAAGAATAAAGTAAATGTATGTGCCAGCATATTTGCAAATACACTTGTATATGTGTTATATACATTTTGTATCAGGAACAAGCCAAAATAAAAACTATATTTGCAGCATTTTTTCTACATCATCAACAAGATAAAATTCTATAATTTCTAAATCTGGAGAGAGAAAACAGAAAGCCTGGGGGCTAGTGAACGAACCACTTTATATCAACATTTTTGATATTGATTGGCAGTGATGGTGAAAGTGATTTTTTGTGGAAGGAGGATCATGAGGACGTAATGAAGACTGGTATTTAAGTGATCCATTAAAAAAAGTTTAGAAAAAGTTGCAGTGGACAATATTTATATGATATTTGGTGAACAAATCTAAAGAAGATAGAATCTGAAATAGAAAAAATGATCTGATACGAGTTGTAGTCAGCTACTTGAGTGGTGAGAATTAACAAGTTCTTCAGAGGAACTGAGGAAACATATTGGAGAAGTTAAAATCAAAGAAAATGTAGATAAACTGGGGAAATAAAAAATAAATGAATGTTTAAAGTTACGCCTGCTCTGACTAGCAAAATATCTCCACAAATAAGCAGTTTTCTTCTTAAAACTTTGCTTAAAAAGAGGGGAACTGAAAAAGAAAAGCAGGCTAGAAGATGAGGTGAGACTGACACCCAAATATTAGTGAACAGTTCATTGTGTTCAGAGAGAATTGGTGAAGGTGGCCAATAAAGCTCAGAAGCACTGAGCTGTGATTCAGGAGCAGGTGACACATCATATTTATTACAGTGGGATGGAGACAGCTCTATTGGCAGGGGATCTCTAGCTCATACACTTGGATTGGCATTACCAGATAGCAATCCCTTACCCACTTTTAGTAACGAATATGCTGAGGAAACCTCACACTTTGCTGGTTTTATCAACCAGAGAATTATGCATTTTTAAATTTTTTTTTCCTTCAACTGAAAATCTGTATGTTCTTTGTCTGGGAGTAATCAAAGATGACTCGGTTTTTAAAAAATACATGCCAATATGCTATAAAAACCTAAAAAAGTAAAATAATGTGGCCCTTTAAAGTATGACTTTTGTCTAATCTCTATTGAGTAAAACCATGATAATTCATAGTGGATGAGAAGCTTGTTGAACAGTAAGATTTCAATTAGCATTCAAGATGAACTTTTCATTTTAGCTGTTTAGAAAGAGAGAGATTTGCATATGTATATACATATATATGCATAAAATACATATATGCATCTAAAGCTGGTTTCTTTCTGTCCAAATTTCAGCCACCTGCTGCTTTTGCTTCCTCTAATTTATTATTGTCCTACAGTAGCAGAACAGTCCTGAAGTTGTCTGTGTAACTGATTAATATCATACAACACCTACTCAGGGCCTAACCAGAGCCACTTGAACTAATGAGCAGATTCTTGTTAAGTTCCAGGGGTTTTGGAGCAAACCCTCAAGAGGTGCCTGTTACTCAACAAATGCATTGGATTTCTGCTGTTATATAATCTTAGACAATAATGAAAAAATGTGTTCAGAGAGTTGGAAGCAGAAGGCACAAATACACCATATTTTAACATACATATAAACACATCCACATAATGCATTTATCTCTGAAGCAGTAAATTTGCTCTAAAGCCTTTCATGTATCAGTACATATGTCTTTTAAGAATGTACAACTCTCTACTGTTTTTTGTCAGCATTATATCTTTGGGTACTAAATAATTAATCACTTCATCTTACTTTTCAGTAGAGGGCACCCAGAACAAATCATAGATGAAAATAATGTATAAAAGACACTAAACATAACGCAAAGTATTCATTAAAAACTCTCCTGTGTCTTAAACAAGGCTTCTATATATTTACATCTGTTTCATATGATAAGCAACTCTATGAAAAGATAAAACTTTTCAAAACTTGAGCTGTCTCTTGTGCACATTCTTATGTGTTTCACAGCGTGATGTAAGCAAGCTATTAAACTTTGAGAAAAAGCAGTTTGTTCCATTTAATGGATTAACTAGCCAGGGTCTAATAAAAAATTTAACAACTTTGTAATGAACTAAGCCTGTCCTCTCTTTCTGGATATAATGAATAGTGTGTATGTGTCTCGGCAACAGACATCATTCCCTTTTTTGGTAGGTAATTTAAAATATGCAAAGTTGAAAACATGCAGGTTTTGTTTCCAGCAGAAAATGATCTGTATATGAGAAGAAAAAGGTCCTGATTCCTCACTAGCTTTATCTAACTTTTATACCAGTATAACCCTAATGAATGCTGTTATCACACCATTATATAAATAGTAGTGGTGTGTAAATCTGGACTAAAAAATTTCGTTATGTTGGCTTTCATAAAGAAAAATGCAGATTCAAATGCACTTTATTTTAAATAGAATTAAAGAAAATAATCAACCTGGGTCACTTAGAAGACTTTTACAAGGCCATGCAACAAGTAACAAGTAAATGTAACAAATTTAAGGACTGAAAACTTCTGATATTTTGTTTGTTATATAAGAGCCCCAATAAACTCTATTTATTGAGTTTGCTCAATAAATAGAAA
>VYXD01014214.1:37706-91359 GCA_013397195.1 Hylia prasina | reverse complement strand
TTTTTTTTTTTTTTAATCCTTGTGAAATGCTGAAACAGCTGTTTATCTACAGGTAATGTACACCAAGACAGCAAATTTTCTTATAGCTTTCCCAGTGGGTGATTCAAATTTGTTCTGCTGGAGAAGAAAGAAATTTCATCTGCACGCTAATTCTTCACTGGGAACAACTCATTGAAAACTGCCCATGCTGAGGTTAATCTCCAGCACGCTATTTTTGAGACCAAGGGATGAGGAGCCCTGATATTTGGTGTGCCATTACTATGGCACTCCCCCTGCTATGACAGTGATAAGTTTCTATCAAACTAGCACTGGTAATCACCCAGAACCAGGCATCAGGTCTTTGGGACTAACTTCTGGGTATAAGCAGGAAAATTGCAAACTCATTTTATTTCTGAGCTGAATTGTCACCAGGATGTGAGGCTGCCTCTGTAAAGGTGAGAAGCTAGAAAACTAATTTACCATGCTGCTAACTCTAAAGGTTTAGCCAGTCCTGTCTCACTGTGTGACATAATTCAAGGCTTTTATTGTTTCAAATATATAACCCTGGTGATTTAGATATTGACTTTAAAGATCATCATAGAAGAAAGTTTATTATATTATCTCTCTTCCATGTCAGAAAAGTACATACTGTGAAATTAAAGTAACACATCATTTCTTATAAAAGGAAGCTAGCCTATGCTCTGGATTGACTGGGGGGAGGGGAAAATATTTATCACAAAGTAATTTAAATGTGTTTCATAAAATTACGTGTTATGTTTGAAGACTGTGACCTAAAAAGGAATACATACACATGGTTATGCTCTTTGAAACAGCCATGTGTGTATAGTATTTTATGTCTCTGTGCAAGCATTTTAGACTCCTACAATAATACTTAGGACTGCTTCAGAAATATAAATGCTGAATAGAAACACTGATTTTTTCCATATTGCATGGATGTACCTTGCAGTGTAAACTCTGACAACAAGCACTGGACACACAAGACACACCTGCAGCCCTGGCTGTGTTTCAGAGCACACATGCAATTCCAGCTGTTCCCTTGTTCCATACTTTACTTTGCATCTTGGAGTGCTCTCAGAGTTAGGAATTGGATTCCTTTCTAAGGGAAAGAACATTGAAGAAGAGATCCAGAAGTGTCTAACATCCTATATCCACTATTGATTATTCATCATTCATTCATTCATTCATTCATTCATTCATTTATCAGGGGAGCACCTTGAACTTCATTAAAAATGTGACAGGGGCATTGGGCTCTCAGCACCAATGGTTTCATCCTGAACAACTCTTCTTTTGTGCTCTACCGCTTGTAACACAGCCAATGCCAAAACAATCCAAAACCTATATACTTTAGATATCTTAACAATTTTCATTAGTATTTCTTTATCCATAGACCATGCAGAGGCTTGAGCTTTCATGAGCACTCAAAAGCTGAAATCTCTGCTGTGTTGGTTGATTTTGTTGGTGTATTCAGATCAGATGAGAAGCTTGGTATCCTGATTAACTGAGGATGGGAATGAAATATTTATGTTTATAAATTCAGTTTGCTTTCCACAAATATTCTCCAGTGGTCACTTAAAGTTCAGTGTTTTATATATTTCTGCCAATAGGATGCTTGCTGTAAAAATCAAACACAAAAAGGTTCATGATTAGAACCATTGTGAGAGCAAATTAATCTTATAAATGGTTTTACACGGTTTACCCAGGATTAATTTGGTCTGCATCTCTTTCAACAGCAGACAACATCATTTTTGATTGTTTTAATACACATTTATAATGTTAAAATATTAATAACTACAAGGAACTTAATTATTTTCACTTGAAAAATAAAATGTCAATGATGGCTGGAGGAATTGTTGTTTTGCATAATAGCATCTACTGTAGTCACAATAAAATACTAAAAGAGAAGACTTTTATGTATTTTTTACTAACACAGCACATTTTACATTACTGAAAACATGATTTTTCCAGGTGTCTGCTCCTACTTAAATATATATGTCATTGCCCTCATCCAAACACAGCTCTAAATGCTCTTATGTGGATTTTTTATACCAAGATGCCACATCAGCTTAGATAAATTAATAAAAGTGGGAATGAATAAGAAACTCTTACTGCCAGCTACATTAAAAGAAGCTTCTGAATGTGCACAAGCTTTGATAGATACGCCAACAGCGTGGGCTTTTTAGGCTTCCCAAAGAATTACAGAACTTGCAAAGAGCACTCATTATGTGGTTAAATTTTGTTTTAATCTTAATTCTAAAAAAAAATATGTTGGTGAAAGAAAAATATTTACTCTGCAAATTTTTCTACATGAGCTCTGTTGCTGGGTCTCTGTGTAGGTACAGAAGATTGTCAGCACAAACCCATCTGCAGAACTGTGGTCTTTGCACTGTTTTATCCAATCTGTATTCAGGAGATTTAGAGATTTAATGGCTCAGTTTTTATGGTAAGCATAAAGCAGAACAATCACCAAGCTATGGCAAATTAGCCATGTGTTGTTTGGCACCTTTTATTTCCCTGTGATGAGATGGAACTTTTGTACCATCAACTTTGTGCTCACATTTACCTCAAGAATATAATGTCTTAAGTTCTTGAGTAATAAATGAGCATGTTCATTACTCATATACATATTTTTTTAATCTCATCTTTTAATAAATTTATTTAGAGCTTGTCTTGAAACAACACTTTATGGAAGAAAGATTTTTGGGACATTTTCACTCATCAGAAACATTAGATTTCAAATCAGTTATATCCCAATAAACACTTTATTTTCAATTTTATCTGACAGTTACATGGGAAACCTGTTGTCCTTTTTCCTAACTTCAACAACAGAATTAAAATAACATTGGTCCTAGAAAAGCTTATGCTTTTTCCTGGCTCTGGAGAAGAGAGGGTGAATTCTGTATTGTTTGGGTGGTGAGGCACTGAAGAGGTTGCCCAGAGAGTTTGCATGTCCCATTCCTGGCAGTGTTCAAGGCCAGACTGGATGAGGCTCTGAGTTACCTGGTCTAGTGGAAAGTGTCCCTGCCCATGGCAGAGGGATGGAGACCAGGTGACTTTAAAGGTCCCTTCCAACCCAATCCATTCTATTATTCAAAGGGTTTGAGCCTGCTGAGGGTTTTCATGCCTCCAGAGTAGCTATTAGGCATTTCTAATCTTTGCTATGTTTGAATTATATTTCACTATGGTGTAAGATCATATGTCTTTACTGTCACAGACCACTGCAAATACTTCAGCTGAAAAAAAGCCCCAAACCCCACATTCTTTTGTACATATTCATATTAGCCTAATGATGCCAGCACAGGCATGATAAGGATAACAAAGAAGTGCAGTCACAGTGCTGTTAAACTGTTTAATGCCAGTGTCCATCCAGCTCCTTATCTGCTTTCAGAGGGTGGCCAGTATTTTGGAAAGAGTGCAAGAAATAGTGACAACTCTTTGCACTTTCTTTGGAAAAAGACTGCAAGGTCCTTCTCTGTCCACCAGCTTCTAACAACCTTCCTGATTTACGGCCAATTAATTGTGTTAATAGCTGCAAAAAGGCCACTCTTCTGAAATTTTCTCTCCTGATCTAGAGTCAGGATTCTCCAGACCAGTAGGTCCATACCACTAATAAAAAATATTTTTTTTTTAAAAAAAGAAAAAATAATAATAAAAAAATTCAGATCTTGCTCTCCAGAAGCTTGTATCTTAGGCTCAGAATCAGAATCTATAATATGCATGTATTTTTACATCTCCTCAATAAAACTTTAAATCACAGCACCAAAGCAATGCGATGCAGCCTTTTCCCAGCGCAGAGCAAGGTCACCCTGCTCTTGTGTGCTCACAGCCTGGCCCCTTTGTGTCCCAGTCTGGTGGCACAGTGCAAACCCACCTTCAGTTCTGATCCTAAACAATGACTGCAAGAATATGAGTCATGGCCAGCCCCCTGCCATTTTTGCTGGAGAGCTAGAACGCAGTAACTTAAAGAGAAGAGATTGAATGAAATATTTAGGCATTGTCATGCCTCAAACTAGTGCAGCAAGCTCTTCCAAAGCTCTCCCGTCCTTTCTGCTGCTAAGAATTGTGGTCAAACCCCTGCTACTGGCTCTGGGTTGATGAGGCAACAAGATTATTATGTACACAGGCAAGATAGAATAAGATTTTTCCTTTTACAGGAAATAGCAAGATTTTTTACACGAGTTCCAGAATTCATTAGTCTATTTGATACAGTAACAAAGTACCATGCTTAAAAGAATGAGAAATGAAATGTGCCCTTCCAGGTGAGGTACTTGTTACTCCTAATGATCAGGTGGATGCCACCCTGACCAGGCTGCAGAAAAGAAGAGAGAAGAATGGTGTGCACCTGCATGGGTAAAACCATGTTATAGATGCAAGAGCACATTCTGAGCCAGGCAGTGCTCGTTGGAGGCTAATTTTTTCCCAAAGTCAGGACAATAAAGTTTTTCAGGCTTCTGCTCTTGAAACTTGTTTTTACTTTATCTGGAGACTTCCAGCTCTATTAATATTGCATTCCTCCAATACCTTCAGAAGTGTGGACAGTTACAGGAGTCTAACATTCCTAGTTCAGAAATGTGAAGAAAGCAAAACTCTCCTAGGAATGCAGCACTTAAAAGTTTAAATGTCTTCTGGTTCCTGCTTTTTCACAGATCTGCATCACAAAAAGGAAAATTAAGATTTTCCTTACAATCATTGTAAAGGAATCATTTGTATAATTTAAATTTGAAGTATTTCAGTTGATACCTTTCTTGTTACCGTGGAACTCGGGCATAAGTGAGGATTGTGGATCCTTCACTGTAGGCCAAGTACCAAAATAATGAGAGTATTGGTGTACTGAGCCTTGCAATGACCAGGATTCTTTGTAGATCTGCCTCCATTTGCAAAGTGTTATTGACAAGGGAAGGGCAATGAGTAAAAGCGAGTGAATAGCTTTTGAGGACTGCTTAACCTCCAGTTAAACCAATTTCTTCACTCCTGTGTGGCAAATTATTTCCTTGCCCATTTTTGGCACAAAAAGAAATCATGTAAGGGGTTTTGCAGATGGAACTAGAGGAGACTGGTGACATGGTGGTTTCATGAGCTCTCTGGCTACTTACCTTAACAGCAGTTTAGAAAAACAATTGAACCGCTGATCATTGGTGGCTAGAAAACAGAACATTGTTATAATACCTCAGTTAGGGAACAGAGAGGAGTGTACTGATGTGAATAAATCAGTTATAAATATGCAATACCTGTCAAACAAAGTAGTAAAAATCTAAGCCTGTCATCACATGTTTTAAGGGTAATTACGTGCACTAATGCAAGGAAGAGGGAGTGCAGTTGGCTTTGAGATCAGCACTGAGGAGCCCAGCAGGGGCCTTGATGCCCTGTAACTTCTGATTTGGGACCAGGACTGCCTATCCCAGGGCAGTGATATAAATCCTTGTATGAATTTTATACAAATGTACAAATTTTGCCCCAAACTTAGGTCCATCCAAATGCAATGTCTGCTAAATTTTGTCTACAAAATCCAACTATGAATCCATTAAACAGCATCAGCTTTCCACTACTGATCTTCCACACCAGTATTTTGCTCCAGGCTGAAGGAACGATTGTTCCATTCTGCAGGATTTCTACAAAGGCTGTTTCTGGTTACTCATATGAAGCGCCACATTCTGTACTCCTTAAGTACAGATTTGGCAATGAGGAAATAGATGTGGCCATTTAAAGAGTAATGACCTGCTCTAGTGAAAATGAGGTTGCCAGCCCCTGACAACACTTGCAGCATTTGACAGGAAATTATAGGACAACATACGCTGCAAAAATGGGAGAAAATGCAGGGTAAACTTGGATGTTTCTCTCCTGTATCCTGAGCAGAGGAAGAGGAGAGATAGAGCAACTCTGGTGGGCAGCTGGTACCCAGTCAGGGTTAACCCATCACACCACGTTATGTACCAGCTTGCTTGTGACCAGCAGTGGGCAAAGGAACTACTACAGATAGGGCATGGTGGCAGATTGAGAGCTTCAGCAGGAAGCGTTTGGAAACAAAAGTAGAATTGGCAAAAATGCATTTAACCTACTTATATAATTTCTGTATGAAGACCCAGTATGGCTGCATTCCTCTTCAGACATTATGGCAACTGCAGGATGCAATTGCATATCTGGGATAAATCCTTTTAACTAAAAATATCAAATAATTATGCTCAGTCTATGCATGATGACAGGAAAAAGATGAGTTTGGAACTTTTCTGCATCTGAAGCTTTCTACAAGTGATGAGTGGTCAGTACAGATTTGCCCAAAGTCCCTGCTGCAGGTATTACATAATCTGCTATATGAAATCACTTGATTTGAAGTTATATATAAATGGTAATTCATAATGTCTGTCACAATCCACTGAAACAAAAAATATTCGCTCTGGTGCTATAGATTCTGTAAAATGATTAACAAAGTGACAGCTTTAAAAAATGTTCCTGTTAGATTTGTAATGAAAGAACTGCAGTGTAATCTGTATAGGAAAGAATAAAATATATGTGTTATCAGAGATGGGAAAAGACAGACCTAAGAGCTTGTGTAGGGCATTAAACACAAGAATTAAATGAATTTTGGATGGTGCTAAGCCTTTCTAACAGTCCAGAACAGCATAACATATCAGACTGACTTTTAATAAAGAAGTGATTCTTCTACCATTTCATTTCTTCAAAGGGGGAAAATTTAAAGTATTAAAATATAAATAGATTTTATAAGCAAGCAAATAATTTTCATTGAATTAAAAAGAGCACTTTCTAAGCATTTCAGAAAAAACAGTGAAGAAGAAAAGTCTGAACACAAAAACCACAGAGAGGATTGTTAGGTGGTCAGGGACCTGATCTTTGACTTTGCTGTGAATGATTGTGGTGAAACAAAGAACCTGGAATGTCAGCATAACTAATCATCTGAAGATTTCCCAGAAGATACCTAAATGCTGGAGATTTAAAAGTTCAGCATAGCAAGGTGATCTTTGTGGCAGAAAAATTGCTCACACTGAGACAATCTGCAGGATCCAAAGGAGAGTCCTTGCCTTCTGCACTGTCTGCAAGCAAGGGTAGCCAAATGTTTCTAACAGCCAGGAAGGCACATTAACCATATTAACCTCTGAAGTGCAGCCCAGCAAGCAGGGGCACTTCTTCAGGGTCTTGATTGGATTTGAGAGCCTCCTGCAGTGATCCAAAGGAATTCTCTGGCAGGTTTGTGACTTAGTTGCTGGCTTTTCAGTCAATGCTGAATGACACAGAAGGTCAGGATCATCATCTTGGAAAGCTGGTTACGAATCTAACCAGCAGAGGAAGAGCAACACTTTGCAGACTTTATGTGTCTACACTAAAACTCTTGCCCCAGCAGTTCCAAGGTGAAGAAAGAAAGAAAGGCATCTTTAGGCTGCCATTTGCTCTTGTGTGATTTCTTTTCCTGAGAACCACAGGCAGCTCTGTAGCGTTTTATCTACTACGTGCCTCAGAAGAGTTCACATCGACCTGCTGCTGCTTTTTGTGTACAGTGGTATATAGGTGATGGCCCAAAATTCAGATAATTCACAATGGGTTAAATGTGGGTGGAAGTATAGGCTACAAAAGATTACTAAAACAGAGTTAAATGTTCAATTTAGAAATTAATAATTTCAAGATTACATTTGTTTATTCATGTGTTTCCTGACCTTCAGAGTCTACCTGCTTCCCTAGGTCTGTTCAGTACCATGCCCTATTTTGGTTGGACTGGGGTTTGTTTATTTTTTAGCTCCTTTTGTTCACAGAGGACTTTGATTTCATGGTTTTTTTCATTTGAAGTGATGGTGTTTTCAATGTGTGGTGGTCTTTTTTTTTAATGTGCTGGGCAGTTCAGCACTTTTAAAATATTTTTGATAAAGGTTGTTTTAATTTTGTTTTGTTTCTGGATCATTTACCCATTCATTTATCTTTTCTTCCAGAAGGTCTACAGGCCTTTGTAGTTTGCTGTATGTTCACGAGGATGCAGCACTGAATTTTATGTTTGGTTACCTTTGCTATTCTTACTTGGTAAGAATTTTATTTTGTGTCTTTGCAAATTTGAAATGATTCTTTTGACTCAATATTTCAGTTTATGATGCTTTTAATGAGATTAGAATTTGAGCAACTGCATCTTCCATGATTAGGATTTAGAACCATTTGAAGAAAGGAGAGGAATAAAGGAGCAATCACGTCTTTAATAATAAATAGCCTTGATCACAGTGAGGACTATTCCATTAAGGAACTCCATAGAAATGAGAATCATAGAGTAGCCAAGGAAGTAATAAAAACTTGGAGCATGTCCTGGCTAGGTATGAAGAGTGGTCCTTGCACCTCTTTCCATTATGAGTGGTTATTAATAATTAAGTGTGGGGGGTTTTAGATTTCCTGATTCCCTGTTGAGTAGTTAAGGCCATGAATGAGTTAAAGCTCAATTTGATTCAATGCACATCTTTCCATTAAGATCATGTAAGTGTAAAGGTTTAACTCTTGTCTTTTAGGACATCACTGTTTTCCCCCCTCCTGTTATGAATATGGAAGTGTTCATATGCACCTGCACTACCATGCTGAATAGCACTGCTTCACAGACAACAACTGTTCCAACTTCAGGAGCTGTCAGCACTTTCCTTTTCATTCCTAACTTCTCCATTACAAGCTCAGAAACGTCACACTGAATTTCTAAACAGAAGGATCAAAGCACAGCATTCAGAAATTTGGTGACAGATTTGTTTGGCACAACCAAAGAGTGAGACCACTCTGGAGGGTGAATGCTCTGAAAACTGTTGAGTTGGACCTTTGATTTGTGTTCTGTGTTCAGTCATGACACACTGTTTGGGGAACTGCTTGTGTGCTGTTTTGCTAGACCAGCGGAAAACAGTTTTAAATCTCATCAATGATAGGCTCTAAATTAAGTCTGTGTTTTGGCTAGACTCCTCCAGGTGCTCTGCAACAAACCAAGTCTGCAATCCTATGGTGAGCATTTGGGTATTCAAGGTTATGGTTCAGCAGGTTCAGCAAATAGTGTGCAATCTGAGAAATAACTGGCACTTTAAGGACAGGGAAACTTCACTCCTCCAATCTTCTTGCCTTTTATCCACTGAATGCCTTTTAGAGACATAAGTGCTTTTCAGAATTTAAGCAGACAGAAGTTTAAATAAGGTGAGCTTGTTCAGCTTTCCCCTGAAATCCTAGCAACACTTTATACTGCTAGAAGCACAAAGAAGGTTCTTATTATTCCCTTGATAGGTAATTTTCATGCAGAGAAATAGAAATTATGAGTTTGAACTAATGATGATTTATCTTGTTTCTCCACTGGAGAATTTTCCTCTTATAAAATAGGCTAAGAATTCAGCATTCTCTATGCACAAACTGTCATGCTCTGGAGAGGTCAAGGTCATGAGCAGAGAATAAGGTCCCATTCAAACTGCAACCCACCTCCACTTGTTTATTTGATATTTTTTGTGGTGGCTGCAGTAATGCTAATCCTAAAAGCCACTACAAAATGGGGAGGGAAAAATGGGAGTGATGTTCCATTCTACTACACAGAAAAGATGAGTGAATCTCTAAAGCACTGGACTCCCTAAAATGCTTAGGAAATTCTTTCCATTTGCTCAGGCAAGTGGAGCTGCAGCTCCTTCCTGAGGATGTGGGTGCTTCAGGAGTTTACATCAGGCTAAGCTGACTGTTCTTTCCTTAGCTTCATCAGTGGGTTGGAACATGCATCAACCTACATCTCCTCATGGTGACACTGTGTGTTTTTATTGCCTTAAATAAAACAAAATATTTAGATACTATTTATATAATGGTTTATCTGCAGAAACTGTTCTTTGACAAAAGGACAGTTAAGATCAGTGTGTGGGCTGTGGACACATCTGAGTGATCATTTGTGTTTTCCCATTTACACTAATTTTTCACGAGCTTTGCAGTTCTTCAATTGCAAATGTCAGACTATCATGTAGGAATAATATTGTAGATATGTGTGTTAATATTTTATCAAATATAAAGAAAATATTAATTCTGTAATGCTGTTATTTAGACTGTGCTTTTCAATTAATCGTGCTTGAAGTAGAAGCAGTGTGTTACACTTTGTTTCAATATACAGTTAGCCAATATTTAAATTCCTTAAAACATGTACTTCTGTAAAATTACTCAGAGTGAGTATGTAATTTCTCAACAGGCATGCTAAGTAAATTAAGCACTCAAGGGATATTTTAAAACTCCTAAGACCTTTCCTGAAAATGCTTTTGAGGAAAGTGTGTTTTGCAAAATTCTCTCATCTTATAGTTACACTTTAGACATTCCTGAAAATAAAATTCCAGTTACATAATTGTAGAAAGAAAAGGATTAAAAGGATTTTACAGACAGATATATCAGCAACTGAGGCAAAGGAACCCTTTAGAGCTGTTGAAGATCTGGCCTTGGCATTGATGATTTTCACTATAAATGCTGACTTTATTTATCTGGAAACTGAACCTGAGAGTGAGCAGAATATAAACTGCTGCTCCCAGTCTCACAGATTATCTACAGGCGTATATTACCTTCCCTAACATCTGTGACAAACTGGAATGCTGTGTTTACTGCTTACTGAGTAGATGTACGGGAAGTAGCTGCCCTTGATTTCTAAAATAGTTTAAACACTTTTATGCTTTTAAAAACTGTAACAATTTAATTCACTTTAAAAAAAAGAAATGCTCCTAAAATTGCCATGACTTTATAGTTAGATATTCTCTTCTTTCCATGAGTATACACCTGCACAGATTCCAGAGAATTACCTGCAGAATGGGCTGCAATATACCAAAAACTGTGTCCTCCTAAGCAGTCATTTTTCCTACTGTCTTGCCATCAGTTTTCTGGAGGCGATGCAGGCTCATTAAAGGACCAAGAATGAAAGAGGTAAATAAATAAGTAAAAGTGTAATACAGCAACACTCCTTTGACAGCAACCCTACAGGTACTGTGCCAAAGCCCAAATGGAATCAATCATTAATTACAAGTTTCACTGGACTTAATGGAATCTGGAAACAATCTAAAGTGCACAGGCCATGGTAAGTAGTGATGAATGTCAGGATAATGGGAAAAAATTTAGCTTTCAGACATATCTACTGCACATTAACTCTGATCTGTCTTTAGATCAAAGAAAGAGGACGATTTCAGGGACTACAGGACATGCCCAACTAATATAAATCAATATACTGTCTATTGAGCTATTGGAGCATTGCTGATACAGATAAAGGGCAGATCTACTCTTGTATTATCTGTTCATCCTTAAGAGCAAAGTTTTGTCAAGAAAGAGCTGAAGTTAGAACTTTCTAAAAACACACAAAGTGCATATAAATTAGTTGATCAGGACGTGAGGCTAGAATCATTCAAAGTGTTCACAGACCAGAAAGCTGTTCTTAAGGAAGATCTTGCAGGCTGTATTGATGTACATTTCATGTCTGGTTGGAGATTAATATCACTGTATATATTTCATAAAGCCAAAAATTATTTTTATTTCTGGCTGTATGAAAAAAAAATCAACTGTCACTTTTCTAGTACATATCCGTTTGAAATGCTAATGGGAAAAATTGCTTGAATTCATGGTCTTTTGGATCAAAAGGTGAGGCAAGATAAGGATACATACAAATTACTAATTGCTCATATGCAGAATGGTGTTGTAAATACTATTTTTAAAGGCAGAACCAGAGCATCACAGATTTGTTTCTAGACTGACATGTACATCATGATTTGTAACAGCTTCAAATACACTTCCTTTTAACTCATAATTTAATTTTTCTCCCTCAGATACTGCTGTGAAACTCCTACCTAAATCAATTAGAGAATGGAATCAGTATTGTAGAATCACAGAATTACAGAATGGTTTGGGCTGGAAGAGACTTTTAAAGGCCACCTGATCCAGCCCCTGTAGTGGGCAGGGACATCTTCAACTGGATTGGGTTTCTCGGAGCCCTGTCCAACCTGACTGTGAGAATTAAGGACTTATTTTATTCAGATCCTCACCTTCTTGCATATGCTGGTGGAGGAATGGAGGAATGCTCACCCACTTGTGCGATGCTACATTTCTAGGGGAAATAATGCCTTTTCAGCATTATATGTTCTCAGGAGAGAAAGAGTGAGATTGGGAAAGAAAGAGAGGCAGTTCAATCATTTACAATGAAGCCCTTGGTGTAATGACTTGGGGAAATATCAGTTTAAGCCAGGAGTGTTGAGGGGGTGTGCTGTGCAAGAAGCCTCTTGTGTTATTTTCTCATTTCTTAAAAGCTTGACTGAAAAAATTAAAAGCTTTGTTAACTCAGCCCTTGTGAATGACAGAGAGATGCTCAGTCATGTCTTCTGTCCTCATGTAAGTGGGGAGAGTAGAGATAAACCTCGATGTGATTTACTAATAATTCATTCAGGATTGCAGAGGTTAAAATTCATTTCCACCTGAGCTGGGTTACAAGCAAAGAAGGATGGGTTTCTCGGGGCCTATGGAATGGAACACCTGGAAGTCTGAAACAGACAGATATCTATGAATATCTTTGAATACGTATGAATTCATTCAATAATAGCAAATTTTGTGTACTAATTTCTGTTTATTTAATCTAGACAGGTCCATGAGTCTATGCAGAAACCAATTTTCCAAATGAATATGAAACTTGGGTTGTTAGCCAGGTTCTATATCACTGTGGAATTAATTTTGATGATGCTTGTAAATGGACTTTTTAATTTTAGAAAAAAGACCCTTTAAAACTCACCTTAAATGAATACAATTGCCTTAAAAAGAAACAGTTCCTCACTTGTTCCTTAATGGAGGACCATGGAGGGCTTGTTTAAAGCCTCCATAATTAGCTAAAGGCTTGAGTACCTGTGCTATCTAAGAAAGAATAATGATGCCAATTTCTTTCTGTAGAACTTCTTAAAATTTGCTCCTTAGCAATTTATTATTTAGAAAGGTAAACCAAAATTTTATGAATTTAGAATATTCTCACAGAGAGCTGCTGCTCCTAACTTTGTTCTTCTCTAGGTGAAGGTGTTTGTATTACCATTGGTTTCATCTCCCTTTGTCAGGAAAAGAAAATGTGTTTTCTAAATTTATAGCTGCTTAAGCTGAATATTTCAATTGTTGTGTTCTGTGGTTCTCAGTTACAATTACAGGGAGTTGTTGAGAGGGAAAATAATAAATATTTTAATGCTATTCTTATTTTCCTCATTGTCTAAGCTTAAGAACTAGAGAGTGACTCTGGCAAATGGCAGCTAACAAGGTCCTTGTTAATGTCAGACTGCCTATCAACCTCCTCTGGCTTGCCAGATATTGGTTTACAGAGGTTGGCTGGGGGAAGAGAGACTCCAAATCATGTATATATTTTGCTTGATTTTCCCAGCAGGTGTATGGAATGCTGCTGCATTATTTTTTTGCCTCTCTTTTCCTTATAAAAATGGCGCCACTTGATATTTAAAATCTGCATTTTAGGATATTTAGAATAATGCTTAGGTCTCATTACTTTATATTTCTCAAGACTTAGTATTTTCTCCAGTTTCACTGAATGGGATATGAGTGATATGCTGAACACCAGAAATAATGGGTTGTTTATGATGTGTCCTTGTTGCTCCCTTATGGGCTAGAGGAGGTGTTTCCCACCTGCTTTGAATGATGGCATTATGAGAACAAATGAATTTTTCCACAAATGAGAGAAAATTTGCCATGTTACTGTGAAAAGTTTGTTTAAATACCTAGTGTTCAGGTGAAACACAAGTTCCTGACCCATACAAATAGGTCCAGACTGGTTTATTTAGAAACAAAAAGCTATAAATGTGAAAAATGGAAACAGCAGAAGAGAAGGAAGACTGATAGGGATTTCAGGTTTTTGCAAAAGGAACCAGAAGTTAAAGGGGGATTCAAAACATTTGCAAGCTACAGAGGAAAAGAAACTTTAACAAGAGAGTGAATTTTAATGTTACAGTAGTTGACCAAATTCTAGCATAAATTAGAAAGAATTGTTTAGTGGCTTTCTTGTCCATTCTGGTGAGGGATCTGCTGTTGAAAAGACAGACTATTGGGTTAGACAGACCTCAGAATTACCCTGAGGACAAGTCTTACATTGTTAAGAATGCTCTTGAAATAAACAGATTAGGATGGGGGAAAAAAAATAAAAAAAAACTGCACAAAGAAATCAGATGTGGGAAAAGCTACCTCCCTTTGCACTGAATTATTTTTATGTCAGTCTGAGAGAGTGGTAACTTTAACTTCATATACAAGTTGCAAAGCCCCAAAGGAATCTGAACCTGCTGGACAATTTGATCCTTGAAGTTGCTTTCTGAAAAAAACCATTAATAAATGCAGATAGAGACCATCAGGAAAACAGAGCAGTCTTCTGGCTTTAATAGCTTCCTTGCCAGAATTTCTTTGTTGCTATCTCACAGGTCTCCATGGTATCTGAGTCCTGAGGCTCTTTTTGAGGAACAAGTCTAACCCAACCTCATATTAGTCTTTGAACAAAGGTAAACCTAAATTTCACATGTATGTATTTTAACAACATTTATCTGTCTTGAGGACAAGAAACATGCCTGGGTAGCTGTGCCCGTGTTCTGATTACTAAAGATCTTTGAAAGCAAAGGTACCAAGAAGGGAAGGATGAGTTTGTGATTAAAGTCTGAGAGTAGGACAGTGGGTCTTTAATCTCTCCATGGCTCTGTAATACTTTTCCTCCACAGATTTAGGAAAGCCATATGGTTTCTGAGGTGTCTATACCTCAAAAAACACATGCATTCATACAAAAAAGGCTAGGGGGAGGAAATGATTTATTTCTATCTATTCTTTTATCCATCTTTGATAAAGAGTTTGAGTTAGGATCTGTCCCTTTCACATATCTGTCCAGCACCTAGCAAAGCAACCTCTGGGATTGTTCAGTTGTCCTGTTCATACATATATTGTAAACCCCAAATATTAAAAAAAAAAAAAAAAAAAAAAAAAAAAAAGAACAGGGGCGCAAAAAAAAAAAAAAAGAGCAGGTGGGCTAGAAAAAGAAGAGAATAGTAGTAAGAATTAATTTCCTTGTCAGCCTGATTTCAAACAGAAAAATGTAAATGGGAGGATGAAAGGATTAAAAGGGAATCCTTTTAATTTTACTGTTCCATAAGAAAGTGTGAAAACACCAGTCAGTTTTCACAGTATTTCATCCAGATTTCAGCTGTCCAGGGCAAAGCCTCTGCTGGGGGACCTTTGCTGGATTTTGCCATATGTTTTGCTGCATGGAAAATTCCATCTATTGACGATGTAGTTTATTGTCTTTGCTCTTTTATCCAACTGAAACCAAAACAACGGAAAATACAGCCTTGGTTGATAGGTCTTTTTTCCTCTCTTTCTTTTGGAAAGAGTAAGTAATTATATGAGCCATGTGTGGGTTTGTGGGCAACTTGTTTTCATGTAAGACGCAGCAAAAAGCCTGAAACTGCTCCCCACCAGGCAGCTGATGCAGGTACAGCTACAAAAGACTCCTGGGGCTGATAAGGTTCTATACCAGCCTTGGCTTGTGTTAGTCCTGGGCCACTGCCTCAGTGAACAGCATGGGCTCACCTACTCTTGGTTTTCAGTAGCTCTGCCACTGTCAATTTAGCTCTGCCAAACCAAGAACTCTAGCCTCAAAACAAGGTCGGATTATTTTATAAATGTTGCAAGGCAAAATACTGACAAGTGCACAGAGAAGTGAGCAGTATGATAGTAAGATATATCCCAAATACTGATGAAAATGTTTATACGTGCAGATGAAAAATAAATGCATATTTTATATATACAAACATGCATGTAGATCTTGTATTCAAATAAGAAAGGAACTAGAGAAGTTATCACAATTTCAACACTATTTGGAAGATGCCAATTTATGAAGAAGTCAGATAACTGGTGTTCTACACCCGGTGTTGTTTGCAGAAGTAATAAATTACTATTGTTAATCTATAAAACCCCTAGCTTTCTAAAAGTGGGCTTCATGCTGGTGCCAAAAATCTGCAGTCTGGTGTTGGGAGTGATAGAACCAGGTAGCTGGTTCAGAAGGAAGGGGCAGACCATGTCAGGAGGTCTGCTGTCATAACTTTAACATATATCCAGGGACTATTTTTGCAACATGCTGTTGATGTGATTGAAGTATTTTGGCACAGGGAGTGAGTTAGGAAAAAGGGGGAGTGGCAGGTGCTAAGGTGTGATGGATTCTGGGCTCTGCTTGCATGGGTCCTTTCTCTGGGGAGAATACACTTATCCCCAGGCACATTTTATCCAGCTTGTGCAATTATAAAACATGAGTAATGCTGGATTAAACTGGGTTAGCAACAAAAAGTGAAACAACTTCAGCAAAGTTGAGCACACAAGCACTACACAATCTCCCATCTCTCCAGCGTTCAGCAGCTGTTTATTTGAAATAATTTGGTGCCCAGAATTAAGTCTCCATTTAATGACAACAAAATGTAGAAGATAGGAAGCCTGGCCACAGGAGATGTGATGACAAACTTCACTTCAGGGGTTAGATCTTTTTCCTCACTTCAGAGCAGCTGACCAGCATTTCTTACTTTCCTTTAATTTCTTTATATAATATATACCACGATGGATCACATCAAATCTATTTGATCAAATCCATAGTAGCAGAGCAAAACAGTGATTCAATGATTATTAAAATGGCATGGAACACTATTCTGTGGCTCCTACTGGGTGTATCTTAGCCAGGAGTATAAATATCATGGTGCATAAATATCTATCTGGGAGAAAAAACCTGACAATAGAAGTATTTTTAATCTAGCAGACACACTTATCATATTCATAAAATCTGCAAATACTGTCTTTTAAAAAATATTATTAATAGAAGGGGCAATTAATCATCAGAGTAATTTGTCCAGGGGGTGTTTTAGCTTCCCTGTCACTTGGAGTTTTAGAGTGAAGATTAAAGTGTCACCCTGAAAGATTTGCTCTAATCAACCAGAGTTTATTGGACTTGATGCCACAATTAATAGACAAACATCCCTGACTGTAATGAACAGGGAGTTTGGGTAGAAGACCTTATCTCTTCCTTTTGACATTGCTACATCTGGCTTTATGTGATAAGTCAGGGTGAACTTCTGAGGACTCAAGAGAGTCTTGAAAAGAGTAAAAGCTATGTATGGATCAGAGTCCCTCTGAGATAAAGACTGGACAGCGTGCTGGACAACATGTTCTAGCTGACTCTCTGAGTGATGGGATTGAACTAGACAATTTCTGGAGGTCTCTTCCCATCTCAGTTGTTAAGTGGTTCTTTAGCACAACACGTTTTCCTCCAAGCTCATGTAATCTTTACCCTTTGGGACCAGCACACCTCTGCCCATCCTCAAAACAGGTAGAACTGGGGATGCTGCAATGGTATTCACAGATTCTTCACAGATGCTCGCTGTTTTCCAAACTGCATTTTAACAGCCATGGTAGTAACCTATGTTGTCATTAGACTGGCAGGCAAAATACCCCTTCAGTCTGTCTGGGTATTTCTACCCCTTATGCATTGTTTAGTGTTTATTGGTTACTAAAGAATTGAACTTTGCTGGTTTGACAAGTGCACAGACAAAGGATTAAGCCTTCTTGTAACATGGTAGAACAGCTGAGAAGATGAGAAGGAAATAGCAGAGGTCCCGTCCAGCCCTGAGAGGGATTTAATAAAGATTAATCTGTTCAGCAGATATTGCTTTGGTCAGTCTGTGGGTCTTGGCACAGAGAGCTGGGTGGGTCATGGGAGCAGTGGGAGTTGTGGAGAAACCCTCACCAAGCACTCACTCAGTGGTGCTGTGTCTGCCCTTGGGACAGGAGGCTGGTGCAGTGCCCGGTGATGTCACAGCTGCAGACAGCAACATGTGGTCTGGGCTGGAGCTTAAATGGTTTGGAAGGCCTCCTGAGGCCATATTGTGGAGGATCTTATGCCCAAATCGTTCCCCAAAGCAGGTGGCTGCCTTGCTGGGGTGGCAATCTCAGCAAGCATCTGGAAGCAGGTTATTTTCCCATGGCAGCTATCTAGAGAATTCCAATGGAATTTAATTTAATTCTGCAGTGGTTTGCTGAAGGCAGTCTCCAATGATATATTGGTTTCAAAGCATTCCCTTTTCAGCTTCATTTCTCAGGTAGCAATTCTTCTAGATCTCCTAGGCTCCTTAAATAAAATATATCTTCTCTATAATTCTTCCCTGTCCCCTAAAAAGAGGTAGGAACAGGCATATGCCTGACGCAATGCTTTATATGCCACAAGTATTGTTACCAAGCAACCATCCCATGCAGCTTTGTCAGAACACAAACTTCTTCAGTCACTAACCCTTCAAACACCTGAACCAAGATGTGCCAGCAGAAAACATCAGAGAACTAGGTGAAACAATGCAATAGCAAATGATTTTTCTGAATCAACAAATGATTAAGGATAATTACAGTACATTAGGTCTGTGGTTATCATGAACATTTTACAAAATGTTGCCACAAATGAGTATGCTTACTTGTGTGTGAAGAATAATAATATCTATTTGTGAGAGAAGGAAACCTCAGTAATCACTAATCTATAAATTTTTATTATGGAAGGTTCAGCGCATTCTATATGAAATTGAAAGAATATTCATAAATTCCACCCCAAACTAGAATAAAGGGAGAGATGAGACACTTGTCAGTTGCAGCCAAATGCTCTCCCATCAAGCACTACAGGTAGTAATTTGTGTCAGCACAAAGCGAGGGTAAAATTTATCTTACCTCACAGTGGCATTGCTGAAAGGTCTTCCATTTCACAGCCATTAGAATAAAATTTCTGTACTTTGCTCAGATTTGTGGCTCTGGGGCTTTTTGGAGTCTATGCAAGTGCATAAGCAAAGGTGAAGGATCAACAGGTTCAAGTTATCAGGACCCAGTTGGCTGCAGCCCCCTGAGAGCTGCTGGGGACTGGGTGTGGGTGCACTTATTTTTGCCCAGTGCGTTAAAGGAGCAGGAAACAAAATAGGTGGAGACATGTGTCTCAACCCATGGGTATTGATACATTCCCATTCCAACTGGAGGACATGAGCATTGCCCAAAAGAGACCAGCAAGGTAAGAAGTTCCAAAAATGGGTTCCCACTACCTGAAAAGAGGAAATTTCCATATAATCAGCCTTCCCTTTGCTTCTCTGCTGGTCAAAGGAGTTGACATTCTACAGGAGCACAGCTTGGTTCCTCACAGGAAAAGGTCTTATAGCCCATCAAATCTCCTCTTAGTCATAAATAGAAACAGGAGTTAGAGACCTTTGAAAATGAGAACTTTGTGCAGTACATTCACCTGGCTAAAAAGAGAACTGGTGGAAACCAGCAGGCAGATGATGAAATTAATGTTACTCAAGGGCAGGTATTTGGTCAACATCAGTATCTGCTTTGAAAATATAAATGTTATGAAGTTCATCTGTAAATTATAGTGTGCAGAATCTTGCATATACAGAGGCCAAGTTTGTCCTTTTCCATGCAAATAAATATCCAAGAGCTAAGAACAGCAGTGCCTGAGGTCCGTTTGACAGCTGTGTGATTGAGTAGGTTTGACAGATCCTGTCCCTCACATGCTATAGATGCAGCATTCAGAAGTGTTTGAAGACTTCATAACACATTGAAAAAGCCACAAGGCTCATGCTGCACAATTTTCTCTTACTCATTAATATCTTGGAGCTGATTCCAGGTAGAAAGTTCCTGAGAAATAATACTAGCTTCCAAAATGTACTAGTTCTCACAAAGAAAGACATCTGAGATATCATTATAGATTTTGTCCATTCTGTTTTGTGAGCAAAAGAAATCATTAAGTAGCTCCTTCTATTTTGATCTTTCATGCAAAATTTCTTTGAATGGCCTCTCAGTGAATGCAAAAGGGCAGGAAGAAAACTATCTAATTTCCTTCAGCATTTTTGTGGTTTGAGGGCTGTCTGCTGTCATCACATATCATGTCTGAACGTGTGATTTACACTTAGCTTGAAGACCCTGGCTCTTTGAGGCTTTGTCATACCATTTTTATATTTTTTTGTAATTAAAACCTGCAATTAAAACAATGGAACTGTACAAATAACCGACTAAAATAAGTGTTCTGTTTTTTGAAGATACTACAATAGAAGGTTCATATAACACTAAAGATTTCACAAAACTTTCTGTGCTGTTTTCCATCTATTCATGACATATGTGTTCCCATTTTTTATTTAAAATCTTGCAAATTTATGATTTTTGCTGGTTATATGCCAGGGTTCCCTGTTGCCAAGACAAAACAAATGACAGAAATTTCTAATCCTTTTCTGTTTCCTTCTAGAAGAAAAGAGATCATTACAGTCTGACTTCTTCACATAATGTGGCTAGATTTTTTCTTGAATTCGTTTTTAAATGTATTATTTTTAATATGATTTTTTATGCAGAAATACTTGCTTCTAAGGGCTCTTCCTGTGGCATGAAAATTAATACTAAAAGTTATTTAAAGGTGGACCACTGACAAGTTTAGTGCTTCTTTGAAGAATTGTCTTGTTTTAAAATGACTTATGGTAGCACTGATGCCTGCTAATCTGGACACTGTGCTGCTCCTGATCATTACTGCAAACAGGGCCATAAAACTCATCTAATAAAATGTTCTTCTGCAGAGACGAAATATTGCCAAAGTCCAGTCTGTCTTTTTTTTTTTTATTCTTTTTTTCTGTGTGTCTGTCAATCCTAGAACTACATATTAGCATGTTTATCTTTGCTATTTATATTGAGTTTTTAAATATCACCTGTCGTCAAGGGAAATAACTTTTCTGCATGTCATCATTTTACCTAATTGCTACCGATCTGATATTGAAATACTGTAATATGCAATTATTCATTGCATTTAGTAGCTGCATGTAGAAGTAACATTTTGAGATGCAACAAAAATCCTTCTGAAAATTAAGGGAACTATTAGAACATCATGCCCAAATCTCCTGAACAATATACACAGAGGTAATTTTTAATTTGTCAGTTTACTTTCTACCTCCATGACTTTATGTTTTCATGTCATAGGGTGAATATGCATGGAGATTACATTTGGAAAATCTGAATTAAACTATTTCCTGTCAACTAACATCAAAGCCAAAGAAAAAAAAAAATAAGAAAAAAGGCTAGTCTACTCAGTAGGTGAAGAAATTTCACAAGTGGCAAAAAGTAAGTTTTCCTGAGTTTAGTACACAAAAAGTGTAAATTTTTTTGTAGCATTCCAAGATCCTAATCAAATAAGGTCCTTTAAATACTGTTGCATAAACACATGTACATTACTAATTAGAAGTTCTTTTAAAACATATTTCCATTTCCACATTTTGAGAAAGGGATTTCAAACTTTTTTTTCACAATTTTTTTTTTAAAGTGCAGTAACATGTCATAAGGGTAAAGGTTTTATTCAGAGTAAGAAGAATTTGCTTATTTTTGTAGAGATTCTCTCCAGTTTCACGTTGGGTAAGCAAGTCCAACAACAGTGTGACAGCTTTTCCCACTGAGGACACCACTTACATCCATCTCCATTTTCCTGTGGAATTGTGTATTTAATATTCCTTCTCCTGGGAAGTAAATGCAAAACCCAAATGAATCACCATGGAATGCCTGTGTCCATTCAGCACTGTTTTGTCACATGGTATCTCAGCTCTTGTTGTGGATAATGGAAAAGTAATCTGATATTTCACTTTCATTTTGGGATGCATGCATTCCAGCTTGTCAAGTACATAAAGATATGACATGTGCAATAACCTTTTCTTTCATTGTGAATCAAAATGTGTTATAATAAAAAAGGCTGGCAGAGTTCCATCAGCCAGAACACTTTAACAAGTTACTTGCTGCAATTACAAAGTAAGTGGAGGAGGAGAAGAATGTCAGTTTGTCTTTGAAACCAGGAACAGGCAGGGTCTCATGACACAAATTTATTTTTTATCATTTCAAGCCACAATAAATCAGCTAATAAACTCATTATTTATCTAATTTGCATTTCAGAGATTTTCTTAATTAATTTTTGTGCTTTCTTTAATAGTGCATGGCTCTATATATGGCTCTATTGCATTAAAATGTGATTAATTCTGCTGGTATCAATCAGCTGTCAAGAAAAGCAGCATGAATTTCCTAGAGAGCTCCACCTCCAGAGAGTCCATGCTCTGCAGAATTTTCATCTTCCAGCAAAAGTCAGATTTAGATAAAATGTATGTCTCTCACTTTAAACAACAAAGACACTCTCTCTATATTTTTCAAGCATGCATTTCTCTACTGTCTTGTTTCACCAGAGGCGATTTTATCAACATTTGATATATTACCTGCTTTTGCCCAATTCTGGTTAAATTATAAGGATAATAATTACTAATGGTAATATTAGTAAGGTTTTAGGGGCTTCTTAACCTGCATATAATGGTAGGAAAACAACAACCTCTGTCTTCCCGTGAGTTAACCTGGAGATGGGAACTCTTGTGAAGATGAACCTCCCTTGGTCCTCTGAGTCTTGACTTTCTACATCATATCAAACCACTAATCATGGAAATCCTGTAGCCTGGCTCTTATCTTTATTAATTCAACTGCTTTCTTCTCACTCTGTTTCTTACATTGTTTCTCTTCATCTCTTTGTTTTCTTTCTATTGCACTCGTAGTCTCTAGGTACGTGCGCAGGAATGTTGCTGAAGAGTAATAATAGAGACAAAAGTGCCCTGCATGTCTGCAAGATATCTTTATCTTTCTAAAATATTTAATTTTCCATACTTGCAAATGGAATTTGTGAACATTTTTAGGCTTTAAGCTGGACATGGTAAGTGCTTGTTTCCTTCACAAAATATACATTTGAAAATAATGATTGTTGTTGAGAAAATACAATTACTTTGATATGTAAGTTATAAAATCTCTCTTTGATATCTAAGTTATAAAATGAGGAGGAAAAAAAAATCAACCTGTGCTGTGCTGTATTCCCTAAGCCAAAAAGATGTAATTTCATGGGTTCTTAAAATACCCATAATATTACATGAAGTTTCAATGACAGCAACTTGCAAGAGACATCCAAATGGATTCTGCAACAGACTCTTCATCCTTTGTATAATTATCAAATAAAACATTTCATATGAAAGCATGTGGCTTTATAATTACAGGAACACCCTCAGCACTCTGATTCACCGGTGTCTCAGAGAAGTATGGTTCACTGGGTAGGACATTACATTGGTTATTGTGAGAAACAGGTAATTTTCTCAGCTTTGATTGCAGTGAATTTTAGACACTTAATCTTTGAAGTTATTCATTTGTAAAATCAGTTTGATAATGCCTGTCCCCACTCATATATCTATGACACAGCACTTTTAGCTATGGTACCTTCAAATACAGAGGAGGACCACAGATTTTTTTGGAAAAACAAAGACTTTTAAAAAGGAGGATGATTCTGAAACAGAATGTTCTTTTTAGTTTTCTAGCTCAATAACTGTGCAATACTTAACATAGAATTATTCTTCCATATGAAAATACTCACAGATTTGTACTCTCACCTTTCACCTGTTGCAGTCATAGGTTTTTCAACATTTACTGCTCCTTAAAATAAGATGAATGTGGTAATTCTCCTGGGTCTGCCACATATTCTCCTCTAGTCAGGGATATGACCAGACTAACTGTATGTGTGAGTGACCAGTCATACACAACACAGTAAAAATTGAAGTGGCAAAGTAGTTTCAGGAAGGATATAAACCAGCCAAAAAAACCCCAAAAAACAAAACAAACAAACAAACAAACAAACAAAAAACACCAAAAAAACCAAAAAACCATGAGAATGTGGAGACTACTGCCAGGAATATTCATCAAGACCATGCAAGCATGGGTGGTTTAAAGTATATAGAGATCATGATGCCTTAATATTTTATTATCTGGCTTGAAAGAGGAACATGGTTTCATTGATGAAATGATTTTTTTCTTCCCTCTTACAGAATTAAAATTTATTTTGCTGGAATTAATTTAAATTGCATATTGTAACTCAGGGCCATCACTTACAATCACCTCCACAAACAGGCAGTTGCTGATTGTCAGCTGTAATATTAACTACACACTTACTTCTGCAGAAATGTGTCTCTGCAGCCCTGTGTACCACACTTTAAGCCATTAAATTGCTTAGGATAATCCTGTGCCCTGCTGTCCTGTTTGGGAATGAATTTCATTTTTTCTTTGTTCAGGGCAGAGGGACACAACTTGTTTACTGGGACTTCAACATTTTCCCCTAAAAATAATGTCTGAAATTCACCAGGACAGGAAGAGAAGTGACTTGGTTAGCAACAGTCTGTGCCTCATTTCCTGAGACTTAAGATAAATTTATTTGCTAATTGAGATTTTTCAGTTAGGTAAATGCTTGGAATTTATAATGGAAAATAAAATCTGATCTACAATCCTTCCCATGAAAAATATCACTGCCTGTTCAGAAACCAACACTCAATTCCTTTAAAGGCAGACACAACACACACCCTTCTGTAGCCTTGGTGCAAGTATTGTGTTTGACCCAAGGAGAAGGGCTGCAGGGACAGCAGAAGGGTTTTTCACAGCAAACCTGGTGCAGATCTAAGGTGAGGGCAACAATTCCTAAGGATGAAGTGGCAGATACCCCAGACTCAGGCCCTGCCATCTCTGCTAGGGTGGCTGTTCCAGTTCCATGACATGCATCTCACACCCAAAGCATGATAAACACCAGCTCATTTCCAGCAGGGCCTCAAACATTCAAGAGTAAATATTAAACCTTGCTCATTTCCTAGGCAGAGTGGATCCAGAATTAGAGAGCTGCTGACAGTTGTGCTGCCTGGTGGAAGGACAAGCAGCAGGATTTATAGGAGCAGGGATGCAGGGATGCAGGGGTGCAGGGGTGCAGGCAGGCACAGCGCTGAGCAGCACTGCTGCTGAGCCCTTCTTTTGTGCACCTCGTGTTCTATCACCCTTCACAGCTCCCCAGACATAAATCCAACCTGGGCTTCTGGGAAGGAAAAGGAGGCAGCTAAAGCAGACAGAAGGATTGCATAATTAAATATGCAGTGCTGGAGGTACCTTGGAAAGATACGAAGGACTTTGATATTTTTTCCCCCAAAGATGAAAGAAACAGACGTTCAATATAACCACAAATTTTGTGTAAATTACTTAGTAATTGTCTTAGTTTCACTCAGCTCAACACGTTATTTTCCTCCCCTTCCTGTTGGATGTTTTAGCTATTTTCAGCAGATCAATACTTTTCACTTCAAAGAAACAGAAGCTTTTTTATTATTATTTGGAACTGCAGATAAGAGAAGTCCATGAAAATATTTTGAGAGACAGACTACCTTGAAATTTATGTGACAGAACTCATGAAACATCTTTATCAAATCTTCATAAATCACAGTCTCTGTCCACTCCTAGACTGAGGAAAAAAAAAGAGATATCAATTAATTTTTTAAGAAGTTGCCTGTTTCCTCCTTACAATTTTAGGAGTTCCGGGGAAGCATGTGGTAATGCACAGGATTTTAGCTTTGCTTATAATCTGTATTTTTGCATTGTTTCATTTCAGTTAGAGATGGTGGAATTTATTTCTTAGGAATCTCTAAAAACACAAGATTGTTCTGTCAATCCTTCTTTGAGGATTGTTGCTATTTTTTTTTTTTTTTTGCCGTGTCTGGTAAAACTGCAAAAAGATAAAACTTATCACAAGAAAGATATTTTTAAAAGAAAAAAGGAACATATTAAATAAGTATAATTTTGGAAAGTGACAATTTCATGAAAATCAGGATGCTTTTTAGTTTATATTTACACTGTAAAAATACTGGTGCACATATTTTCTACTAGATATGGACACATAAAGGGTGATTTTGTGGCTTTGTAGTTTAAAATACGCCGTTTTCAATTACTTACATACATTCCCCATGAAGTAAAGCAGAAAAATGTAATTAACCACTAAGAAAAAAAAGTATCTATGATTTTGCTTTTCTTTTAAACAAATAAACTTCTACTAATATTTCCTGCAAATAAAACAAAGTCTATCAGAATACAAACAGGAAATATTTTTGTCTGATGTGTTGGTAACATTCAAAATATTATGCTACTTTTTTTTTAGAAAACTTTTCTGATGTTCAAGTTCATTGTTTGAGGGTGAAGAAACAGCCTCTAGAAGAAAAGAGAAGAAAGATTATGGAGACCCACTAAAGATCAGATATTGGCAGAAACAGTTACTGAAATGCCTCCCTGGAGGGGAACTAAATCATGTCTTAGCCAGAAAAAGACTTCCTAAACAACATTTAATGGTGTAGATAATGGGATGTGTTCTGTATTAGTACAATATAATAGACTTCATGGTAAAATTTTCTATACATATAAAGGGAAGACAAGCATTATATATCCCTTTAAGGGTTATAAAATGAGGAGCACAGTGAAAACTGGCTGAGTACTTATTTTCCTGCAGGGAAGTAAATTTGAGTTGATTGACTACTCACACTTTTCTTATAGCTGTAATAAATTCTTATATTCTGAATTTGGATTGTGGACACCTGTAAGGATACCAAACACCAAATCCTGAAAATGGAAATAAGTATGAGACCACCTACATTTAGTTTTGAGGATGCAAGCAAACCCAAAATTTATATTAGGATAAAAAGGAAATATGGCTTTTTTTGAAACTGCAAGCAATATGCCATGCAGGGATGTTTCCTTAACACCTGCAATCTCTTAGTTGATGATGGGGAAGCAATGAACTCCCTACTCCAACCTGTGGTGGGCATGAGCTGAGTCTACCTGTTTAAACTGAAGATTGGACATGTTGAATGACTATTTCAGGAAGAAAACAAAAAAATGGACTTGGCAAAGAAATGGTGAACATAAAGCTAATTCCCCATTATGTGTACAGTGGTGTAGCAAGCAGACAGGCCTCTGAACTTCAGCTGAATGAACTGCAAAATCAGGGAATGATTCAATGAAATTCAACTCATTTGGGTGTATTCCCTAGAGCAATTAGAAGTGTTATAATTGAGAATAACATTAAATCATTAAAAGTTCTAGCCAGAAATGGATCTGTATTTAATTCCCAAATAAAAAATTACGTCCTAAAAGAGATGAGGAGATGGAGTTTCCTGCCATGAACCTGTCCTCCACCTGCCAGCAGAAAGCATGAACTGGGCCAGGAAAGCTCCTGACAGTGAGCAGAACCTGCCTACCCAGCTCTGAAAGGCAGAGAAACCAGGTAACTTCTGAATTTCAGAGAGTAACAGAGGAAGAAAATGAGGGGGTAAATGATGGCTGCTCTTTGTAAAGACATCAGTGGAATCTCCCCAGAACACTGTGAAAAGAAACAGAACTCAGAGCTCATACAGAAACAGAAACATTGCTTAGGGAACTTGGAGGAAGAGGATATAACTGCATTTCATGAACATCATTCCAGGAGTACTCACCTGGGTACAGGTCCTACATCACAGTTCAAATGCTGGAACCACAAGTGAGGGGTTTGGCAGCAGACAGGTGTTTAACCCCAGCTGGCAACTAAGCCCCACACAGGCACTCACTCCCCTCCAGTGGAAATGGGGGAGCATAGGAGGAGTGAAAGTGAGAAAATTAATGGCTTGAGGTAGAGACAATAAATAAAGCAACTTTTACTGTTCTGCTTGCAGCTCTCTCAGGAATTGTAAGGACACTGCAGTTCTGTACCTACAGGATCTTTTCCTGATGATCCTCCTGTGACAGCAAAGGAAGACTTGAGACAAGGAAAAGCTTCATTACATATAAGATACTTCGTACACTTCTGAGGCAAAAAAAACACCCAAAAAATAAATTGTGCTTTAATAGCACATAAAACTCAAATTAACTCTCAGAGTGACTGCTTTTCTGCAGGAATTCAAGTAATAATAACAAAACATTTGTTAGGAAGGCAACTACCAGGATTTTACAGGACGCACTGAGGTGCAGTAATGAAAATATGGAAAACCAAAAGTCTTTTCTTTGGACCTGCTGCCCCCAAAATGGAAGTGCTGGACATGACTTATGAAGGAATGATGCCTAAAGCAGCATCTGACATCCACGTCAATGTGCTGCAGAGCTCCAGAAGCAGCAGGAATCTGGCTATGCAGGGAAGAAGTTAAAGATAATAAAGAAAAGTGTCAAATAGTCACTAAGTTGTGGCTGACATCTATTCCCCATAGCCAGAAGTAGTGCATGTAATAACAACCTCTGCTATGAAAACATCTAAAGCCTGGTGAACTATACATGCTGCACAACTCAATGTAACTCTGGAGACCTACTGTCTATCACCCAAAGTATTCTGACCTGGGAGAATGTTTGGGGAAAACATTGACAGAAGCTCTGGGCAAAACTGAAACAAGACATTGTAATGAAAATACCCCATTTCTACATAAATTTGCTCTGCAAACAGTGCCAGTGGGATTGCTTTTAAAATGCCAGCTGTAGAGTAGATTTAATTACTAAGATCTGGGTTACCAAGAGTTCTGGAACGTGAATAAAGTAGGAAATAAAATCTCCAAATACTGAGAAATTATGATATACATTTAATAAAATTTCTGCATATACCAGGCAGTGCTGGCATGACTTACAAAGGAAGAATAGAAGAAATTAAATACTGTTAAATCACAGTATAACTTGTAATCTATTAAGCAGAGATAAAAGGCAAAGATACTGAAGAGTTGTATTTCTCAGTCACAATCAGATGGAGATTTGCAGGTCACAAGATGGGGCTTCACAGGCACATAACAAGGGTTGCAACTTTTGTTTGTTCAAGGAGGAAGAAAAGGTACTATCAGAAAATGACTGACAAGCAAAAGCACTTCTGAGAGTTGTTTTCATAGCTGCATTAAAGAATCAGAAAACAAACCAAACCCTAAAAACTTGGCACAAATAACACCAGCCAAAGAGAAATTTCCAGCTTATGTTAAAGCTACACTTTTATTGCAGTTTTTTATCTGTTCTCTTTCAGTCTAGTTTCCTATTCTGGGTGTCTGCGAACACACACATCTGTTGTTTATAATAAATTCTGAATTGTTTTTCTACCTTAATTCAGGTTTGCCAAGGGAATGCAAATTTCATATGTGTTGCATTCCTATGACAGGGTGAAAACAGACAGCCAACTATGGATACACTAATATGTCCTGTGGAAAAGTGCAGTCTGTGCTCAGTGCTTTGTAGTTACCCCTGAGTCTACATTAGTGTTTGTACAAATGTCATGAAGTCAATTAAATTGGACTGCCTTGATTGCTGCCCCCTGAACTATCTGAGGAAGAATATTGTTTGAACTGGGGAAAATGCATCAGGGGAACAGCTATGCTGCTATTTTTAAGGTGAATATATTTGATTACTCTTGATTGTAAGCTTGAGGGCTCTAAGGAAGCATGAAATTGAAGCTCAGATTTTCCTGTGTTTTAGGTTTAAGCTTCTTGCACCAAAGTATGTTACATTCTGATAGTTTATGAAGTTCTTATGATCTGGTTTCTGCAGAGTTTAATAGCAACATTTACTGTTTAATATTCTAGCCATATTCCATATTCAGAAGCAATAATATTTCCTCTTTGCTATCAGTTTTCCATTTTGCAAAATGACATATGCCACTGAAAGTAAATAATATATACCTTGTCTATGGGGTCTCCTTCATGTATGTCATGCATGGGATTCAGGTACATAAACCACCCTTCTTCCTCCTTGTTCTCCATTTATGGGTTCAAATACAGATATTTAACCTTTTAAAATCTTATTAAGCCTGCACACTACACTCAAAGCCATCATTTTTTAAACAAATCCTACGCGTTTTATTGCTGAAATCTAGAGAAGAGCAAATGGTGATATTATGTTCCTCCTGTGTATTTAATGGCAGGATCTGGGCACTGCTATTCCCTTGACTGAGGTGTCCTAGTCCTCAGCTAAACCATTTCATCCCTCCTTGATCAGGGAAGCGGAAGTCCAAAAGTTCTCTCCACTTGTCTCAGATTTTACAAGGATTTCTTTGCTGCCACATTTGATGAAAAGGCCTCTGCAGCTTTCTCCAGATTTCAGACAAACCTCTTGATTTCTAGCTCAAGGTATCACAAACTCCTCAAACTACTTTTTTCAGCTTTCTTGTTTCTTCCCTAACCTTTTAGACTTTTCCAGACATTTTCCTGAAAATGAACCAATTGCAAGCCTTCCATGTTCCAATTAGAAATGGAAAACATCTTACCTCTTTTCTAAAGGTCAGATATATGAATATTATAGTGAAGAAATTATCCTACTTTCAATAATTTGGACAAGGGATAACTGAATTCTGAAAAAGAAAATACTTTACTTAGAGAAATTCTCAAAAATATTTTATATTTCCACTTGTATTTACCTCCAGTATCTTGTATCTCTCCAGGGCTCTCACTGCCCCTTCGTATCATACACTGCTGGCCCCCCAAAAAATTTCCAAGACTTAGGTTTGGGTTTAGGACACCAGCCTCCCCTGAAAGAGTCAATTTTCAATCTAATAAACGGACATCTATTACAAATGGCACTATAAATTTTCTGTGATAAAAGCGTGGCCATACAGAAAAAAAGATGAATTCTTGACAGCATTAAATTTATTGATGTCCCTCAAAACATTTGTCTCTTTATTTTTAAGCCTACATGATCTAAACTGCTATGAGGAACCCATAAACTCTGTGAAGGTTTTGTTCAAATTTCCCAAACTGTTCAAAACTTAGGTCCTCAGCATTGCCATCAAATTACACAATATGAAATTTTTCATTTGACATGTGCAGCTCACCCTGGCTGCACCCAGATTAGAAACATTACATAGATCTCTTATTAATTGACTATTCTTTTTCCTTATTGTATTTCAGAGAACATTCAGAGATGCAAAAATATTTGAAAATAAAAGCTAATAAAACCCCTAATTTGCTAATACTTCTACATGCCAATCCTGTTTGAGCAAGGGAGAAGGTTCCTGTTTTAGACTGAAAAGATGACTTCTTCCCTACCCATAAGTCAATCAAGACAGAGATGGTGGTCCACTCAGTCAAAACCTAATTAAATATATCCTGATGCATAAGGACACCAAGAATACTGAATTTAAAAATTAGAAAAAAATATTATATTTGGATGAGATGATACTTTGATTAAATCCAGCAAAACTCATCATTTCAGTTATTCAGGAAATAAAGAATTCTTAAAATTATTTCTAATTTAAATTGAATACAAATTATGTATGTTTGTGCTCCCTGAAAAATGGCTTTCTGCAGACATATGTACCCATATGTACCCAAGTGCACACTGTGTTATTAGGGATTATGAAAATTTTAATTTTATGTCATTCATTTCATTAAGATCGCATTTATGTGCTTTTCTAGTATCTCAATAACGGTAAAGTGTCTCTTTAAGTGTTCCCTAATTAGTTAGAGTCAAGCTCCTTTACAAAAAATACAAGTGGAATGATCATAGAATAATTTGGGTTGGAAAAGACCTTCAAGATCATCCCGATCAAACACAAACCTAACGCAGCCAAGCCCACCACTAAACCCTGGTACCAAGTGCCACATGTATGTGTCTTTCAAGAACCTCCAGGGATAGTGATGCAAACACTTCCCTGGGAAGCCTGAACAATGTTTGACAACTCTTCTGTGAGGAAATTTTTCCCAATATCTAATCTAAACGTCCCCTCCTGCAACCATTTCCTCTTGTCCTACCATTTGTTACATAGAAACAGAGACCTACAGAGCAATTTTTCCATCATGACTTTGAAAGTAAAAAAAACCTAGTAAAATAATATTTCAGTTATTTTACTGGTTATCCATTTCACTATTAAGAAAAGCAATGCATGATGCAAACATTTCATGAGAAGCATGAACATTTTCATGTAAAATCCTGAGACACTGTAAGTTTGGAATTTAACAGGTTTCAATATTTCACAAAACAATCTGTTAGAGGACCCTTTCCATTTAAAAGTTTTTCAAGGAAATCTGTTTTGTGATATATTTGAGAGCCTAAAATGAGGTCAAATAGACAGCTGTTTACTGATGAAAAATGCCATCTCCAGATGAGAGAGAACCCAAATTAAAACACATTACTGACACAATACCAGCTTAGAGGAAGTTGGGGATGGCTGGCAATGCTGATGTGTTAAAAAGAAGGTAATTCACCAGCTGGTCTTTAAAAAAAATTACAAAATACCCCGTATCCCTTAAAAATATCCCAGTCCAGGAAGAGTTTTGCACTATAGGCCATGTTTTAACAATATCTAGTTTATGGATCATTTCTCATCTATCAGAACAAGAACCTCCTTTCCCTGAAGTCAAAAGTCAGCAGACAGCAGGCTACTAGGTGGATTCCCTGTCTTGAAATATTCTCCCAGACTCCTCAATCCCTTTCACTATCATCAATGCAACTGCCTTCTTTTTTAAAAAAACAAACAAACAAACAAACTAATTTTTAATAAAATTAAGCAGACAAAAAACCTCTAGTTGAACAACAGAAATCAACCTTAAATTCTCAGAGCAACAGAACCAGAGGGTTTTTTTAACCATGTTTGGGCAGCTTATCTACATTCCAAAATGGCATCTGATAAGAGGAAAGGGACTTAAAACCTCAAATATTAGTGTGGCCCTAAATGTAGCTGCTGAACTATGAATTTTATGAAAGAGATTTTATGATATTATAGTATTCACTGTTATTCCAATTTGAAAGAAAGGATGAGAAGATACTATGACAGTTCAAACATACATGGAAATATGGCACTAACATTTTTCTTGGAGGACTTAATATATAGATTTGGGGGTTTTTTTTGTTTTTGTGAGAAGCATCGTTTGCCTTTTTTTTTTTTTTTTTTTTTTTTTTTTGTATCTGGAGGTATTGCCCTTAATATATCATTCACAGAAAACTCTTGGTTTTTTTTGAATAATAGCTCTACTTTTCCCTTATAGCTAAGAAAATTTTATCTACCCATTAAAACAGTAGAAATACTTAGAATAGATAATTCATGTCTGCTTTTTCAGTTTTGTATTCCAATGAACTTTTAATTTTAGGGAGCAGACTGGCAATGACAGCATAGCTAAATAGTGATAAAGGGTTATTACTACAAAATGATATTATGTTAGCACTATGCTAAATCCTTAATGAAAATTGCATTGAAGAGATTATTTTCTTTAGAAGAATGTAAAATAATAGTCAGAGATATTAAGTGTAACAAAAATAACTGAGCCTGTTATTCACAAAAAAGTAGTGGCTCAAGCATACATTAACTTCCTTAATTAACAAGCCTCTATAAATGCAATTATTCACAAAATTTAAATTGTTGTTGTAATTAACAATACTTAAAAAGTATGACAAACAGAATAAAACTGATTTTTTTTTTCTGTCTGCAGGTTTCAGGACATTTATGCTCATGAATTCTAAGTGCAGTTAAGATCTGTTAACTTCTGTTTTGGTAACAGGCTCTGGCCTTTTGTCGCCAATATCTACAACTTTAGATTTATCGTTTCTTATTGATAACTGCTAACTGTGGCAGCAGAGAGGCCAGTATGGATCATGCAGGATGTCTGTTTCTTGGTTAGTTTTTCCTGATTGCACTGAAGTCCACAGTGCTATGAAAACACTACAGACAATACTCATGATAGTGCAGTGCTTGCTCATTTACATCTATGCAAACACCAGCCAGAGCAGTGGCTGTTGGGTGTTCTCATCCTGAAAGGATGGCTCTGTCCACACTTTTCCCCTCCTAAAGGATGATTGTTTTGCTCCTTTGCTTTGAATTATTAGGAGAAAACTTTCTCCAGTATTGATGCCTTACCAGGCTTACTTGTTTAAAAAGATCCACTTGTCACAAAAGTAGTGCTATATTGATCCTCTGCAAATGATAGGGCTGTAGATAAATACTAGTATTCCCACTTTTCAGTGATTATATAGTGGACATGGGGAATATACAATTTCTCTGCTGTAATAAGACACTGTGAGATTTTTGGTGCTATGCTCCCCTCTTTACTCCACCTCTACTTTTTATATAATAGCTATTTGTATTACACATCAGATTAGAGAAAATATTTTATCTTTCACGATCCTAAACAAGCTAGAAGAATTCATGCTAATAGGAACAGTACCTTAACTCCAAATCTACTCTTTATCATTTATTGCCCTCTCCTTTGCTATTACATTTATCTGGGTAGCTTGGTAGGAAAGGACACAGCCTGAGATTTTTGGGTTTGAGTTTACTGACCCTTTTAAAGCAGAGGCTCTCGAGTGCTACACCTTTGAGTCCTGTGCCTTGGCTGAAGGCAGTGCTGATGTTCTGGCTGTTCTCACTCTGTTATAGTGAGAGCTTTCTCTTTGAATAAAACACTTGCTTCAGAAGAACAACAAACTAGTCTCATTTCTTTACCAGCCCTAATCTTACAGGAGAAGTTGTCATTAGTCCTGTGTGTAATATGTATTATCAATCTCAAATACTCAAAATTACTCAAATTTACTGGAAGGAGAGCAATTGGAATACATTGATTTATGTTCCATGAAAAAAAAAAAAAAAAGGCAAATTGAAATCTGAAGCAGTTCATTGTGTAATTTCTCCCAAATGACTATTATTCTTAGATGAAAAGAAATTTTATCTAAGTGGGAATTTTGAGCCTAGTCTCTTAAACTCTATTTCAGTCTCACAGATACCAAACTATCCTGTAAATTTTAATCTCAGTCATATTACAAAGTACCATGACTCAAAAGGAGCAGATCTTAAAGCTGAAACCGTTGGTGCTGAAGATGCAGTGAACACACCACACATGGTTTTGAGGGCAAGTGCCAGAAGTAGGGCTCCAGTCTGATCCCAGGCCCTTGACTTATGGCACTCTTACCCCATGGCCCACTAACACTTGGTCAACATCTTCCCGTTCAGTTTGATTTGAAAAGAATGAGTTTATCTCATGAGGTTGTGAGTGCACCTGAAAAGAAACCAGGTCGTGCACTCCAAAACTTTGTGGTGGGAACCAAAGTGCAGAAAATGGGCATGACTGGGTGAAGAGATTCAGAAGTAGTCACACTTGATCTGAAGTAAAAATCTAATGTAGACTCCCCCTGACTTGATCTTACACCTGCCACCTTTCAAAGAAAGACAAAGAGAAACCAAGTTTTTAACTTTTATGGCTGCTCAGTAAATGTTCTTCAGTTATATTATAATTTATGAGAAGAATCTATAGGAGTATATTGAAAATATTGAATGTGGAATAAAATATAATTTATAAAGAAGAATTTACAGTGATGCAGTGCTTAAAATGATGTTTTTTTTCTGTCAAAGAATTACTTTAATTGGTGTAATGAAATTTTGGATATCTTGGGATCAAACTTCCAGGTTACAGGAAAACTCTACCTGGACAGACATCTGGATACCCAATCTAAAAATGCAACTGAGGTTTGTCTTCCTTGGATATGATAATGACTAACAAAAGCAACAGAGTCTGAACTAGTCTGTAGACAGGATTCTGCACTTATGTTTCCTTTGAGCTCTCTCTCCAGTGACAATTGGTACAACCCATCAGGATCAGAGAGGTTGTCCAGAAGGCACAGATGAGAATTTAACAAGCAATTATTTGGTGATGTGCATGAAGGATTCAAGCCTCATTCACTTCACCACAGTTGCTCATACTCTGTGAGGCTGCCCTTTGTTTTGTCACTGGAGACAGTAAATCCATATCTAAAAACAGGTCTAAAATTACCTTCCAGAACAACTTAAACTACTGTTTCTTAACTTCTACTTTGTATTTTTATTCAGTCCTTACTAGCCATGTGTTTTACCTATCAGTCTACAATGTTTCAGTCTCAACAGTTTCATAGGGAAAAAAAAAAAAAAAGATTAATAACCTTTCTGAATCTGAACCTTTGGTCTTAGTCTACAATATTCATTACCAAATACATATATATATTTTCAAGCTGCTAAGACAAACATAAACTTCAATAATAAATTGTTTCTTCAGTGTAGGAAGTATTTTCTACATTGCCTTAAGCTATTTGACAAAATTTTGATAATTGTTTTTTTCTTGAGGTTAAGTTTGAACTGTTATTTTACATATAGTTAATGTGTTTAAATGTTACTGTTTTAAAAATTACCTACTTAATTTATTTATAAAATATTAAAATATCAAAGGCAAGAACACATTTATAAACCTCTGTTAATGAAAAGAAATTAAAATTTAATTAGAAAGTTAAATTTTCTAGGAATCTTTTTCCTCAAAAAATCCCCACACCAAACAAACCAAAACCCAACTGAAACAGTTTGGAAAAAAATTGGTGTATTTCTTTGGCATTTTTCAGTATGAAGATATTGAATAACCTATAAACTTATCTATATAGTTTTAAGGATGTTGGATGGGGAGGAATTAAATTATGAAATGAAAATTAAATTCTAAGGCATCTTCCATTAGTACAGAAATATTCCCAGCCATGTTATTTATATAAAATATGTCCTTCCTGATAATTACATCATAAACAAGACAGCTGCTTATTGCCTTTTTTATTAAGTTAATTTATTATTGCAGACTCAGAGACAGGAGGCTCTGTAAATCTGCGAGTATGACTGTAGAGGCATAGATACATGAGATCTAAAACAAATTATTGAGGAATTTCAGAATATGATTGTCCATTGCTGCTTGTTGTTACAGCCTGCAATAATGCAATGAAAGGAGAGGAGACATTTTTTAGCTTCAAATTAAATTCAGAACTTTTTATATCAAGTCCTTAAAAGCACCAAGAATTTTTAAGAAAATGATGCTCATCTCTTCTGAGACTGAACGTAGCTCCCTGTACAGTGTGTCTCTAATCCATGGAGGCTGATTGTGCCCTCAAGAGAGGGAAATAATGAAGTCACACTCCCTCTCTGTGGAGCAGTGAGCCCCAAGGGTATGCTCTTCCCACTGGTCTGTCACAAAGAGTTCTTAACTGCACTGATCTTGTTAAAGATGGGATTTTCAAAGCAGGTGGGTTAGACCTTGGTTCCCTGACTTTTAAAAAATCTCACCTCACAATAAAATGAAAGACCTTAAACCCCCTTTATCGTTTACACAGCTTTTATCTTCTTAAATCACACAGCTTAAATCTTCTTGTATGATTAATGATGAAGGAAGAGAAACAGTTATGAAAAATACTTAAAACCTCAAGTTATGCAATGTATATTGACCCAGCATTCATAGGCTGGGAATCTTTAATGACTGTATCATGCAGGTGGACATCAAGCAAAAAAAAAACCCAAACAACCCATGAATCCAGTTTTTGAGCATCCATAGAGGTGTTGTTGCTTATATCATGAATTCTGGCTCTTTGCAGTATAAAATAAGCTGTTTAGGAAATCCACGGTTGTCTGTGTAATTAGTGTGGAATTCAGATGCCTCCAGAAACTGTGTGTGCAAATCTGAGGGGTGTGTGAGTCTATTTTCTAATGTAAAATATTGTGAGGTTAATTTCAATCTCTGTAAAAGGTTTTAAGTTTGCAGACACCTTATCAAGAGAAGATTCTCATTTCTCCTGTCCCAAGAGGGTGCTTATACCCCCTGTATAACTGTGTAACAGCTTCCATGGACACAGGCACTGCATCTTTCTTGATCCTATATTTCCTAAGGTTCTGAAACAAGGGAGCAGCAATCAGAAGACTGCAAAGGAAAACCAAGGAAATTACTATTCAATGTACATCTATTAGAGAAAATTTTTAGTGAAACGAGAGATCATGAGGATTATTACATGAGTAGCAAAATGAGCAGGAAACAGGCTGAAAGGAAGGAAGATATTTATGCTGCATAGCAATAGGAATTAGGAAGATTTAACATAGTTCTTGAGATTTTTTTTAAAAAATATTTTCAATAGGTAACTACTAAAAAAAAGTATGCGGATGGCATTTGTTCATGCTACAGAACAGGAAGGGACAATTACATAATCACAGAATGGATCAGGTTGGAAGGAACTAATGTGGGATCATCTTGTCCAACTTCTCTGCTCAAGGAAGGTGATCTCAGAGCACATGGGACAGAATTGCTCAGCAGTGGCTGACAGTTACACAGATCTTAATTTACACATACCCTTTTAAGTTCTTGTGGAGCATAAAAATCAGTATTTTTGCAGAGTCCATTCATTTTGTTGATTAGATACCCTAAAGGTAGTTATTTGAGAAATAGGATGAAATTTCACACTGTAAAATGAAAATACTCCATTGAGAAATTAATAATGAAAACTGAGGAGTGACCAGTTAAAAAACACAAAGGTGCTGAGAGATTAGGAGGCACCTGTGGATCAGATGGTGATTCTGAATTTGCTGTTTCTCTGCAACTCCTGCTCTGATGTGGGATTAAGAAAAGAAGGTATTTTTCTGTCAATCTGACAGTAGATGTCCTGTCAAGATGTCAAGTCCTGACTTCATATGAGGGTATAGCAAATTGTCTTTTGAAGTTCAGATTCTCCAAATAAAATAAAGAAAGAAACAAACCAGATGAATTCACGGCATGGAGCTCAAAAAAAAAAAAACAAACCAAAAACAAAAAAAACCCACCACCACCAATTTTAAGGAACAGAAAGCCTTTAAGTTTTAATTAGATTTAATTTAATTAACCTTTGATTTGATCAGCTGAGTAAATCCCTAAAATACATGGATGTAAAATCCATGCATGGACATCCCTAAAATCTCTGCATGGACTAAACATGAGAGAGGGAGAATACTAATTTATGTTAATTAATAAGGGCCTGAGGAAAACAAAAGCTAGATAAATTCAAACACAGGTATATTGACAGTTTATTACAGCTTCTAATACTCAGAGGACAGACATTCCTTTCTACAGAGAAAATCTGTTTTTAAGTGAGAATTTGGCATGTATATGAAATGTGATTAATATTTTTACCTGTATCAGCAAGGGACATCATTACACGACCCAACTGTTCTGCTTAAACCTCTTGTTTATTGAAAAATCAGTCATTGCACTGATTGTTCTGAAGAAATTTGGAAGCAGCAAAGTGATACGTTATGTACACTCAGCAAAATGATTTAATTTCCCTCATGCCCCAGTGTTCATGCAGCACATTCTCTATGTTCTGGTAATATTTTTCAATAATTACATTTCTCTAATAACAGCAAAAATTTATAAAACATCTTAATTTCATTAATTTTGCCACCAGTGTTGGGTTTTCAGCAGCAAGCATTCCCAAACTTCAGTGGTTTTGCAGATATTGTGTGATGAGTAGAACTAGTGAATTGATGCATATTAGTTAAAGTGACATGCAATTAGTTACACCAAATTACATTTTTTTGTTTTTATAAAACTGGGAAAAAATCACTTTCAACAGCAAGAGAAGAACTTTGGATGATCTTGTGTGCTTTGTAGAGGATCCATCTTCCATCCTCTTGGCTCTTAGTGTCTTTGAGAATTTGAATTCTTTTCACCCTCCACTATGGCTTCCCTTCTTCTGATATCACAAATAAATTTCTGTCAACCTTTTTATGACCAAAAATGCAACTTTTTTCTGGCTACAGTGCTCTTTTGAAATTTGTTTAACTTCTCTTACTGTGAGCCTTTCCCCATTGAAACTGCAAGTGGGACTGAGATGAAAAACATTAACATTATGTAAACAGAGAGAGCTTTCAGTACACTTCCTCTGAGCCAAGGTTTCTGAAATGTTACACAGTCAGAAAAGGGAGTATAATGTGCAGTAAACTGGCTTTTTTTTATGCAGTCCATTTTTTATTTTACTCCAGAGGCGAGATGTTCCCTTTTCCTGCAAAGCCCAGCCACTACTTCATGATACAAGCAAAGTCAAAGCCACATCACAGAGATACAGAATCATTAGGGTTGGAAGATGCCTTCCAGATCATCTAGGTCAACAATCAACCCAGCCCCACCATGATCACCCCTAACCCATATCCTCAAGTGACACATCCAGACACCTCTTGAAAACTTCCATATTTGTTTGATCCATTTTAGTGCAGGCTAATGCAAAAACAATACCAAAATTATTAATATAACATCTTATGTCAGACTTTGATGGTTTCAGGATCAGCAGGCAATGGGTTATGACCGGAAGGTCTCAAGCAGTTGGACACAGAAAGCTTACATACACAACACCCTTAGGAAAAAAGAACTGGAAAAATGCTAACCCAGTAAAAGTGCACATTTGTGTGCTGTGTGCCTGTGTATGTGTTTGGACACAGGAATGCATCTAGGCTTAACTGTAATTAAAACCTAAATTATTATTTAAATAAAAGTATGTCCTCTTATTCACTAGCCTTGTATATTGGTTTTCAGAATTATCCATATTTTTCAATTAATTGAGCATTTCTTACTTGATGTGGAAGGTCAAAGAACAAAACCACAGAATAACTAAAACCAATGTTATTTTTAACAAATAACAATACTCATTAACTGGAAGAAGGTCATTATACTGGAATTCCCTGCTGCTTTGTTATTTTCAAAAACTGTATATAATGGCATTTGAGAAATCCTACAAATTGTACACGGTTTACTAAAATGAGCATGAAGTGTTTATTTTAACCTAAATAAAAAACGATAATATTTTATCAGAGTAATTAGATTTATTTTGTAGCATCTGCATCTCAGGATCTTGATGCTTCATATATGATTAAGACATCATTAAAAGCAAGCACAGTATAAACTGGAGATACAAAGACAAATATCATCCTGGAGAACTCATTTTAAATGTCAGTCAAATGTCAGAGGGACATAAGTCCATATTTATGCTGACAACAGGATGCTATGTTTAAGCTGCACAAGATCACATCTTTGCTTACTGCAATAAACTGGAGCTGTTTGAGAAAGAGGTTGCTTGTCCCTGGGCCTTCTCTATGACCCAAAATTGGACATTACCTTCTGCTTTATGAAATCTTTCTTAAGCTGTTCCATGTGGAAAATGTCATAGCCAGCTGTACGGGGTCATTTTCTAGATACACATTTTCGCCTAAGAGTTCTTCTGAATGTGCCCCTGATAACACAGATCACAGGAGACGTTGCTCCATCATGTGAGGCTTGAGAATCACTGTTGATAATCCAGGTGTATTAACCTTCCCTGATGTCTGGCATATTCCTCCTGGGTGGGCTGGCATCCTCTTCCTGAACAGTGACAAGAATGTCACCAGGGCCCCAAGGAGGAGGGAACTGTTGTGGGCCAAGGATTCACCATTGCTAAGTTCCCCTCTCCTTCCCCCTGTTCAGAGTAAATGTGTCCATACTGTACATTATTGGGGGTGATCTTTGGCTTCATCTCCATCCTCCATTTCTCAAGGACGTGCCAGGTGAGCTACCAACTGCCAAAGTAATCACAACAGAGCAGGAAAAACTGCTTCCAGGACTCCTGGGATATGCACAAAGATTGAAAATGGGAGAACTGCCCTAGATTTTTGAGTGGTTCCAACTTTGAATTATTATGATCAAGTTAATTTGCCCCAGATAGTGTAGAAACTTCTCTGCAACCACAGAAAACAGAATTTTAATAATATAATGCATTAAGAATGTAAAGGGCACTCTCAGGTATGTTTGAGAGCAACAAGAAGCACACAAGGGCTTTAGGATGGTTGGAATGTTGAATAAGTAAAAGTGCATGTGATTTTATCCAGACGACTGATGGGTATCAGTAATATCCATTACTAGCAGGACCCAGAACAGGTTGCTTCCCAAATGATTTCCAAGTTTCATTTAAGAGAAAGCTAATTTAATGACACCAAAAGAGAATTTGAGAATGCTATTAAAATTGCACAGTGTTGCTGACCATGCTTTTAGTATTTCAGCTTGTTGCCTAATGTCAATTTATTGGGAGGTACAGACATACTGGAAGCCACCAAACATTTAAATTCTCTCTAGAGCCCTCTAAGATAGCACAGACTCCAGGCAGAGTGCATTACCTACTCTCTATGTCCTTGTTTATCCATTAAAATGTGCAGTGAAAGAAATAGAAACCTTGTAGTAGAAAAGTTTGTCAGTAGGAATAGTGTAAATAAAATTAAGGGGCCCTAACCCATTCTGCCTCCCTATATCACCTCCCCATCCCAAGCTATGGGCTGCCTGCCAAAGCTATATTCATTATTATTATATTCATTAAAGCTGTCTTTACAAGAAGTAAGAGGTTTAGTCTACCTCCAAAAATGCAAAACACAACAGAACCAAAAATGAAGGGAAAATATACTTCATATTTCCCTAGCTCTACCTTTCCTTGCCCTTCATCTTACTGATCAAGTGCTCCTATCCCTTCCTCCCCTGCTGACATTTTTACCTCCAGCAAAGCATGTCCACTGCAAATCTGCCCAAGCCAGATGGTGTCCCCAGTTGTTCACAGTCAGGATGCCAAATGGCTGCTACTCTCCTGCTTATGAGCTTTGTGGAGACTGGGAGCTCCTGAGTGCTTTTGAGTCAGGGGACACCCACCGGGATGATATTAACACCTGGATAACTACTGAGACTACTCTTCTGTCTGGTTGCTTACCTTGACTCACAGTCCCACAGAAATCACAGGAGTGCTCGTCAGGAGCTGGGGTGTTCTGTTCCTGGCCAAAACCTTGTATAAGGATGATATTGAGTGTAAAACACAGAACATTTGATTTGTTGCAGGTGAGGTCATCTATTGTGATATAGCCTAAAACTTAATTCTGAAAAGCTCTCAGGTGTTCAAATCTCTTCATGAAGATGCTTTAGAGAGTTCTTGAATTTTCTCACTGCAAACAGTCAACAAATATACCAAGCAGAACAAACTTTTTCTCTTAAGGTAGAATCCAGAGGTCTAGATAAAAGCCAAACTCATTAAATACTGTTTTGATGGTTAATGAACATAGATTAGCAGGCTGTTGGATAGATGTGTGTAAATTTGCTCTTGATGTTTTCCTGCACTGAACTACTAAAGAATATTTTCTTCTGACAACTCTTTAATCCCTTAGTTCAACTGCATGCAAATCAAGTGCAGTGAGAATATGATTACTTTTTAATTGATGATTTTCTTCAGCATCTCATTTCTTTGCCTATCAGCACAGTTATTTTGTCTCATAGCGACAAAATATTTCCTTTGACTACAGAATCATAGAACCACAGAATTGCAGGGGTGTGAATGCACCTCTAGTTTGGGAGCTCTCTAGTCTTTCTCCCCTACCATACAGATGAGTTTTGAAAATCTCCAGCAATGGAGATTTCACAAAGGCTTCAGACAACCTGCCCCAGTGCGTAAAAAGGTATTTGTAATGTTTAAAATAATTTCCTCTATTTTAGTTTGTGCCCATTCCACCCTATTTCCTGGCACCAATAAGGAGAGTCCAGCTCTCTCTTCGTTATTTTGCAGTGAGGCTCATTGTGGTACCAAAAAGTTCAGTGAGATCCCCCAGGCAGTGGCAGAAGGAAACTTAGCCCCTCTTGAGGGGAAATATTTGTCATTGCCGAAGCTGCAGCTTCAGCCCTTTTATAGGATCTAAGAACACTTTTGAGATTCCTGACACTGGAAAAATCTTGACATCTTTCCTTTTGTACAAGCACTAAAGTTCACTCCTCATGCCTGACATCTGTGGACTGCTGGCTTGAAGATTTGAGGGGCTTTTTATAATCTTTTAGTGACAAGAGCTTTTCAGTGATACAGATGGCTTGGAAAAAAAATATTGATTTACCTCAAGGTGCTTGTAAGTAGCACTACTTCACTTCATGGAACTTGGTCCCTTTCTGCTGAACTTCAGTAATTTTCAAGACAATAGGATTTGTCTTAATGTTTATGGTGAAAAACAGAAGATATGTTATTCTTACTGCAGCACCCATCAGAGATAGCTCGTCACATGCACCATTCATTGGTCAGAAAAAGCTCAGACATGTCTATTGCAATTACAAAATTCCCTTTTCTAAGCACAAATAAATCACTCTTTATTCATTAAAGGATGCACTTAAACAGTCTGAATTTACAGCATCCTGACCCGTACGAATACTCTGCTGATTTCCTTCAGGAGGAAGAAAAAAATGGCTGCTAAAATAGCTGCAGGTCAGTCAGCAGTGATCACACTGCAGGGACACTTGCTGTACCAGGAGCTCAGGGAATGCCTGCAAAACCACCTGACACCTGTCAAAGTTTCATTCCTGTTCAGGCAGAGAAGTTGGACTTTTTCCTCTTAATTCTTCCATAATAATTTAGGAACAGTGAGAGCCTGTAGAGGATGTCAGTTTTCTATCAAATTGAGTTGAACTAAAGCACAGAGACTTCATTTTCATTACGAATTTTCAGGCTCTCCTAAAGCCCAGAAATCTTACAGTTTGATGGAAGAAAACAAGTGTAGTGGCTATTATTGAGATTGTTAAGTCCTATTATGATGATGACACCCAAGGGCCCCAGCCAGGATTGAAACATCTTCTTTCCCTCTCTGCCTTCGACTTGATGTGACATAAAATAACTCATAAATGGTGCCTGACAGAAGGAACTTCCTGCCTATGTAACGCCTGTCTCTTCCTACCTTGCTACTGAGCATGCTGTGCAAAACACTATGACTTACTCTTGTACGGTAAATAAATAATGATGATTATTTCTCAATGCGTTTATTTTCTTCATCTGGTTTATTTTCTCTCATCCAATTTTTGCATCCTTATTTCAGGGATCTACATCAGTTTTGTCCTCACTTGCAACACCGATTTTCCATTCTCCCTCAGCCTCATTCTTTCCTCATCCTGCCCTTGAAGTGTTTTTTATCTTTCATATTCTTTTATACTTTCTCTGCCATGTTCATTGTGTCAGATTGCCAAGGCAGTGTTCAGACCAACCAGAAACTGGAATTGCCTACATGACCTTTCTCATACTGTGCCTGTGTGAAAAGATTGGACTAAGAAAGAATGATACCAGGAAATCAAGAGGAGCAATGATCCCATCTGGTCCTGAAACCAATTCATTGCTGCATGTTCACTTCATTTTCCTCATCTGTACCATCCTGTTATGCCCTGTGGGTATCTTACAACACATTGCTTAACTTCACATCTGGGATCAGAGTGACTGAAAGCAGGGATATACTTACTCTATAAAATTTGTGTCACACTGATGATTAATATAGTTGATATTTCTCTGATGGATATGTCTAATAGTCAAATGAAGAAGTGCTGAAATGGACATAAAAGAGGAAGTCCCCACTTCAGATAGAGGGTCATGTTTTTCTTTCAACTCCCATGTGTCAATCAGATTTTTGAATTATAGGGTGGTCAAGTTTGGAAGGGACATCTACATGTCATCTTTTCCAAACCCCTGCTCAGCCACTAAGATGGATAACATACACGATTCACAAATTTTCTTCTCTTGTCTCCCAAAATTCTGGTGTTGCCCCTCAGTACTTTGGCCACACAGTAGGAGTGTAAGCTCTCTAATTTCCTGGCGTAGAATGACACCCAATCTATAAATGAACATTGTAGTTCACTTCCTTCTACCCAATCATTTCACCAATAAATTCTAATCAGATCTAAATTTTATGCTCTCTATCTCTATTTTATTGGATTCTGCTGACCTTTGTCTTATTCTTCATTATTCCCCTTACACAATCCTTTTGTATCCAAAACAAACTGGAAAAAAGTTTGCAAGAAAGAACAGAGATTTGGTATTAATAGGACAGACAGAAAGAATTCTGTTGAGTAACAAAAACTAAGCTTTTTTCTTTTTACATTTAAACATTATTCTAAGTACTCTTTCTGCAAGTTGTCATAATATTCTTTCATTGACTGTCCTGCTGCATATTCATCAAGTGTTACCTCCTGGCTGATCAGAACTTTATTGCTTATAATAGAGATGTCATCTGCTGTCAGATAAAGACCTTGATCCAGGTTTTCTGTGCAACATTTATAATTGGGAACAGCATCTGACTCTCTCCTGAGATTAGCAGCACAGTGATCAGTGCCAGACAGTTAATAAGTTCCACAAATCGCCCTTATGCGAAAGTCAGGACATTCAATGAAAAACTGAGCTGTGCAAGAATCAAGCAGGCAAGATTAAGGACACAAAAAATCTAACAAGGGAAGAGACACAGATAAACTGCATAGGAACAGAAATATCATGTAGGAAGTTCTGAATGTTTAATAGCCAAGGAGGTTATTCATATAGGATGTTCTCAAGACAACAGTATGATGGTAAAGGAAAATCTGTACTCACTTGAGTCTCTCCTAACTAATTTCAGCAGGACAAAAAATCATAATTAGGTAGAGGTTTAGTCATAGATGTTAGAGAACTAAACCACTTTAAAGAAAACTTATGATCCCACCTTACAATTTGGCTTCCGTTCAGGTCACCAATTCACATTTTAGTGGCTTCAGGAAAAGAAACTTTTAGTCACAGATGAAACATTTTTTAAACACCAGAAAGGCAGGGGCTAGCAGGTGGGACGCAGTCAATGTTTATTTTTTCAAGGGTAACTCATTATTCTGCTTTGCTGTGGATTTGCGCTGAAACCAAATGAGGAATAATTTCCTTTCTCTAAAAGTAACATCAGCAGCACAAAGCAGCTGGAAGCTGGATGTACTCCTCATCATGAGGTCTGCAGTGATCTGGGATACACAGCCTACCTCTCAACATCAGTGGGTTTAAGTCAAATTCTGACAAGTACAGAAAATTGCCCCCATCTAAGAAGTGCTCTGGGTGACAGAGGGGCTGGTCTCTGTGTGAACACTGACACCTGGATGCCTGCATGCAAATGGGTGTGTATAAATGATACAGTGCAAATTTATTTGCTGGGTGGTCAAAGGGAATACCCCCCGTACATGAAGTTCTGAGTCTCTGAGTCTGTTTTGCTTCTTAGACATGGGTCATGAGAGCAGCCATGGCGAGAGATTTATTCCCAGCATCATTACCAAGAAGGCCAAAATCTTATTTTCAAGGACAGTCCACAACACCAAGTCCAGTCGTTGCTTTAGTAACACTCTTAACTGGCCTTTGAAAAGGTGTTCTGACTCAAGGACCCAGGCAGCTGCATTCCTGGAAAGTGTCAGATTTCTGTGGAATATATCACAACAACCTCTTATTTCTACTTTCAGCATGCAGGCAAAGCAGCAGGTGAACTTGAGTTAAAGGCTTGTACAAAAGAGGAGCACAGAGCACCATCCTCTCCCATCTCAGTCTTTTCATGTAAATCTTTTTTATTCCCCTGGATAAGCACCATTTTGAAGTGCTACACCTTTTACCAGATCAAGTCTTTGAGCCCCTCTAGTCCAACACATCCTCCTTAGAGATTAGTACAGAGGAAGTTAAAATGCTAGAGGTAGTTCTGTAACTTAGATGAAAACCATGTGAAAATTCACGTCTTTTACCTCTTTTAAATGGTTTCCTAGAGCTGTGTTTTTTTTTCCTTTTTACTGAACCAGATCCCATGCTTGTGAGGAGTAATCAGGTTGTTTTGCTTATTAGTGTAAGAGGTTAAAAATGATTACACTTTAATTATTAAAATAATAGAGAAGTTAATTTTTCCCAAAGACAATATAATCAATGATAAATGATAAATGATGCATTTTTTATCAGTTGTTATTTCTCATAAATTGTGTTCACTGCCATTTTTATTAAAAAGAACTCCAGAATAAATACATACATATTATAGATTTTATAATTTATTATGGGTGAGAAATTTCGCTGGTTTCTAATAAGGGGTGGGTTCACCTACTCCCTCATGACACTAAGACAAATTACAATTCCCCTTTCTCCAAAATTCTCAGCTGATCATAACCAAGAATGTGCCAATTGTAATTGATCCAATTCAGTGCAGAAGATATCTGAATAATTTCCTCTGATTTCTTCTACCCTAGCTTGCAATTATTTTATTTTTGAGAAGACCACTCCCAACAAAAAGGGAGATGAAGTGTATCCTTTTGTAGTGTGAAGTACATGAACCATTGAAGATAACAAGGTGAAATATATTCATGGCTTTATCTTTGAACAACTTCATTTGCATGAGTGCTTTAAGTATGTGTCAGATACAATTTGCTTTTAATGAGTCCTTAATGAGCCTAATTACATCCTGCAATTCAAAAGGCTGTCTAATTTTCTCCCTAGTCAAAGTTGCCCATTTGTTTTCCTTACCCATTGTAATCAGGACAGTATTTACTGCCCTAATTCCCTGAATCATGAGTCTCTTTGAATCAGGTGGAGTCAGTGATTCCTGGCTTGAAAAGCAGCAAGCAGTTGGCACAGATGTACCAACTCTTGAACAAAAGGATCAGCCTGTTAAGAACAGCCTCTTTTATATCTTTTAACATCACTGAAAAGCACCTGATTACAAAATTGGAGGACCACAAAAGAAACTGAGCTGGAAGGGACCCTTAAGGATTACTGAGTCCAACACCCAGGCCTGCACAACACCATCCCCAAGAGTCACACACGTGCCCAACAGTGTTGTCCAAACTCTTCTTGAGCTCTGTCAGGTTGGTGCTGTGACCACTGCCCTAGGGATCCTGTTACAGGGTCCAGCTGAGTGGAAAAAGGTCATTTTTCTAATATCCAACCTAAACTTCCCCTGATGCAACTTGGGTCCTGACACTGGTCACCACAGAGCAGAGATCAGTGCCTGTCCCTCCTCTTCCTCTCAAGGGAGTTGTAACTGCAGCGAGGTCTCCCCTCAGTCACCTCTAGGCTGAGCACACCAAGAGACCTCAGTTGCTCCTCGTGTGGCCTCCCCTCAAGGCCTCTCACCATCTGTTTCCCTCCTTTGGACACCCTCCCATAGGTTAATGTCTTTCTTACACTGAGGCCGCCCCAGTGCAGAGCAGAGCGGGACAATCCCCTCCCTTGCCTGGCTGTGATGCTGTGCCTGATGCACCCCAGGACAGGGATGTCCCTCCTGGCTGCCAGGGCACTGCTGGCTCGTGTTCAACTTGCCACTGACCAGGACCCCCAGGTCCCTTTCTGTGGCACTGCTTTCCAGCACCTCATTCTATACTGGCTTGTTTGATTAGATTAGTTCTTTTCTCTCACTGCTGGAATTGCCCTTTTGTAGTGTAGCAACATAAACATATTTTCAAGCAATGGTGAGAAGCAGCAGCCAAACCAAACAGAAATTCCGCATAATATCTGTGACTGCACATGTGACCTCTCTGTGTGAAACTAAAGGGTCTTCTCATGGGCTGTGAAGTAGCACTTCGCAGCCTCCACAACAACAGAGTAGATTTACTGACAAGAGGATTAGAGGAGGGGATGGGATAATATCAAAACCCTGTGTTTCTCTAGCTAAAACAGAGTTACAAACAATTTCTTGTATACAGGTGAGGGTGAATACAGAGTTCTAGGTTTTCAAAGAAAGTAAGAAAAAACATCAGTGTATTATACAAATAAAGAAGAACCAGATCATAATAAAATTTTTGCAGAAAAAAAAATGTGGTATAAAATAGAAAATGTAAATTAAACAGGAGAAAAACCAGAACATAGTGAAGAAAAAAAAAAAAAGATGGGAAACATTCATTTTATTGCAGAGATGATACAAGGCTTCTCATATCAGAGAAAACAGGTTTTTATCTGTAAAATTTTGGAAGGTATCAGTAGTGTTAATGCTGCCGTTATTCTGATGCAAATCATTATGGAGGATAGTCCCTTAAGTCCTAACTCAATGTATATTATCCAAAACTTTACTTGAAGAGACATCTGGATTAAAGTATCTCAATACATAAACTGCACTCGGGCCAAAAGAAAAAAGTAAAAAGGTATGATTTGCTTAAGAAGCCAAGTAATCTCTCTGGGCTAAAAGAGATAAAGAAATAAAAAGAAAATTATGTAATTTGTCTTTGGCAGGAAAGGAACAAGCGAAATGACACCAATTTATCTTGAAAGAAACAAAAATGGAAGTAGGAGAAGGCATGAAAAGACAAGAACAAGAATTCCGACTAAAACTCTTTCAGTTTTTCCCTTGGCTAAAAATAAATTGCTAAATAAACACATTAAAACATTCACATCTTTTCACAAAGAAGGAAATAATCCTCATTTCACAGGTAAGTGAACAGAGCAGATGCAGGCTCAAGCAACAAAGGTATTCTTATGGGTAGGTAATATGATGATTGGCTCTGGCAATTAGAGAATGAATATTGTGTGTATGATAAAAGTTACATCGATGTCTGGTTATGCTGTAGCGGTTTGCTGTTGGGACATCCTCTGTTTCCCCATAGTCCCTTTCCCGTGCTGTGGGGCCAACATGGGACAGCGCTGGCTGTCGGGAAAGGCTTGTCGCTGGGGGGCGGGGCATGACCACACCTCACCTCCAATCGAGTTGCAAGAATTCAGTCTCCACCAATGGACGACGAAGAAGAGTTGACTGACAGGCCTTGGGGGGTCAGGGTTGCCTGGCAACCCAGGGGTTAAAAAGGTGCAGCCGCCATTTTGTAGAGGAGCTCTTGGCTACCGGGTCACCAACTCCCAGTGTGCTGTCCTTTTTCCTTATTCAATCCTTTGTTTTATTTGTTAAAGTTTAATAAGCCTTCTAAAACTTTAAAGTGAGAGGTTGTTTCTCACAGGTATTGATGCTTTAGGACGTCTCCCACCAAGGACAAAATTCTCCAAATCCTGTTTTATCTGCTGCTTTGCCCTGGAGTATCAAAGCTGCTGATGCTGAAGTTCTGCTTGCAGTGTGCCCAGAAGCACCCCAGGGCTGAGCACAACCAAGCCTTGCTGGAATCAAAGGAGGGATGGGTGCTCTTCTGCTGGCCTCATCCCCAGGGCTCCATCCTTTAGGTGTCCTCAGACATCCCTCTTATGTCAGAGAGCCGAGCGCTGCCCAAGACACCAAAGGAACATTTGCTGCTGGCTCTTTTGTTTTTGTTTTTTTTCTTTTTTTTTTTCCCCCCGTAGTTCAAAGACTGTCTGGCTGCAGAAAAAAACAGGCCTAGGTCTCATCTGAATCCACACCTGTTTCAGCTTGGCAGTGACCATGCTGTGCAGCGTCCTGAGACAGACTATTTGTCCATGTTAGAACTGTTCTCCTTTGCTTGAAATTATTAAATATTCATTGGACTGAAGAGAGGGAAGAGGGAGCCCATGGATTTGTTCTCTCTCTGACCAAATAATTTAGACTCTAAACTCTAGTAAGGGAAATTTGGGCTCCTATTTCTGCTACAGACAACTATTTCAGGTTCTTTTTCCCATATTTTCTATTCAATTTCTAGAAATCTTTTTTTCTCCAAGTTTTATTTGTCAATCTCAACTGCTGAATATTAGCCCCAGGAATTACTGGGAAAAAAATTCCTTCATGAATTCTGTCATCAGATATCTGGTCTAAACTCACTGAAATCAGACTTGATGTGTCTATCTGCTTGTTAAATAAGTTTATCCAGCTGCAGCCTATGATGATGCAGTCAACCAGAGGAAGCCAGTAAATCTGAGTTAACTTAGTGTGCTTAACATATTTTTCCTGACTGCTGGCTTGCTGCCTATCAGTCAGGAAAAAGCATCCTTCTGAGTCTGAATACACTGTTTCTTTTGTTTTTATCTATGTGAGCTTATACCACAATAAGAGATTAATAATTATATATGAACTCTTGATTTGGATCTAAATCTATTATTAAATAAAATTTTAAAAAAGGCCGAACAACCTCCAAACCAAACTCAGAAATGATTACCAAAGCTCCCCTTTACTTCCAGGGGTAGGCTGTCATCCCTGAGAAGTACTAACCAGATGTTTAGATTTTGGAAAAAGTGACTCTAGGACTGAAGGGCACTGCCCCAGGCATTCTTTGTGGTAATCACAAAATATTTGTTTTGCAGATTCCGGTCTAGTGGTGGTGGGGGGGAGGTGGGGTGGGTGAGAGGAAGGGTAGGCACTGCTATTTTAAAGAAAACAAAGACTCTCACATTCTTTTATTTACCACCCTTACACCCATAGGCTTCAAACAGCTTCAAGATTCAGTATGGGAGAACTGGTTGTTAGATTCAGGCCTGTAACAGCTTTTTTTTCCTTTCTTTCAAAGCCCTACATATCAGAAATTTGCTGACTGGTATTCAACAAGCTTGAAAGATAGATGCAAAGAGTCATAAATACATGGCTGGAGGGGACCTGGTGTAGATGTCTAAACCAATTGCTTGCCACAAGGCAAGATCAAACACAGTGAAAATATTTCTGACAGATGTTTATCCAGTCTATTCATAGGAATGTCAGTGATGGATGGCGCTAAGTGTTTCAAAACAAAGTGTTCTCAAGACAAAGAACAAAATTTCAAAATGCAGCCTTATGCTCTAGGACTACAAGCTAAATGATGGCTGAGAGCTTTGTTATACTGGTACTTATCTTGATTTACATTAATATACATATCATCCATAGAGTGTGGAAATTATACCTCCTGCACAATGTGCTGGCAATTGGGACTGTGTGAGGTGACTGGAGAGGTATATGGTGAATCACATGGTGAATCATTTTCAGCTAAATGCCCTTATGAAATATAAAATCTTGCTATGTAGCAATGTGGTTTAAGGATATCTGTCTTAAGGATGCTATCTTTAACCATACTAACAATACATGCTGGCATCTTCAAATATGCCCAAGTGTTTTGACCACAAATGTCATTAAAAGATAGGAGACTTTGCATTCAGAAAGTTGCATACACACTTTAGAAAGGTGCATACATCACTCTGCCATTTCATGAAAAAAGATTATTGTTGAAGGTATAAACCACAGTGCTGTTAGCTTAGAATTCCTGAATACTTGTTAAAAATGTGATGTTGCCTTAAAGCGAGTATGTTCATGGAACTAAATCAAACAAAAATATCACAGGTTGATGTATGTGTGGACTTCAGTACATTTTTTCCTTTGTCTAGTTTCAAATACCTACTTGACTTTGTCCATATTGGAAAGTAGAAAAAGAAGATAAAGATTCAGCTTATCTTTCATGGCCTCAAAGAGAAACCAGTTTGAAACACAATTTTAAAATAAAATTAACTTCTACAGAACATTTTCCAAAATATTTTAAGTCTTCAGACTGTCTGTTTAGATTATTTATAAAGTCAAACTCTTCATTTTTTAAAACTCTGTGGGGCTCTGCACCATTATGAACCTTTGTAACAAATGGCTAAGCTTAAACCAGAAATTAATCAAAAGGCTTATGTGCTTAAAAATGAGGGAACCACACTGAACATCTAGATAGATACTTCTCAGGTTTCCATGTTGAAAATGCCCCTTACACAAAGAAACTAAAACAAGATATAGTAACATTTTCTGATCCTGAGCATATTGAAGACGTGAGTTAGTGAAAATCGAATTTTCAGGGCCATGAAACTGCTTTTGAATACTTTTTGAGGTTTCTCTAGAAACTACTAATTTCGCAGTATGTGTTTAATGATACAGTCTTAAACTTGACAACTAAACAAACTCAGGAAAAATGTCGTATTTCCCTGCTAAAAATACAGGAACCAGAAAAAGATAGTTTTATTCAGCTCTGTCAATGACACCTTCAGTCCAGTATGACAGGGTCTAGAAAGGAGCACTGAAAACAGAAGTCAAAAGACATTATTCCTACATCGCTGTGCCTTTATCTTACTTCTATTGCTTGCTTGCAAGAAATTTTTTCAACAAACATATATAAAACAACACCCAGCAACACTTTTATGAAATTACTTTAAATGCATGAGATGCACTCTCATTCACAGTCTTTTTGGCAAATGAGAGGTGTTTCTAAGTTTTAAAGGAAATCCATCAAAACCATAAAATGTGCATAAAATAAATGCATGGATTTAAGTATTAGCTTGGCTCTTTCTAAACATAATAGAAAATTCTTTAAATGAATAGTATTTCCCATAACTATGACCATTTTTTTAGCCATACTGTAACCTTTTTTTTTTT
>VYXD01014214.1:200-37668 GCA_013397195.1 Hylia prasina | reverse complement strand
TTTTGGTGAATTATAAAATATTTTTGTTTCTTGATTTACTACAGGAGAGAGTATTCCTTTTCAAACCTCCCATTTGTATTTTGGTGTACCATCCTTCACTGCCAATGAAATCACAGGATCTGTAGGAGCCACAGGAGGATTTGGGTGCATCACAGACAGTCAGAAGGATGAAACATTAACTTCTCCTGTGTATCAAACCCTGTGCTGAGAAATGAGAGATGAAAGACAGACTCATTGAAAGGCTGTTATTGGTACCCTCATTTCTGGAAAGTATTCAGCATTTTTCATTCACTGAAAAGAGATACTAAATCATTCCTGTCTCACAGTCCTGGTTTGCTTAGAAGGTACTTTCCAAGACATGCATGCTTGCAATGTAAAGCATAGCAAGGTAAAGTGATTTTGAGGGTCTGTCCTACAATCCCCTAATAAATTAGCAAGTACAGCCATCCAAGAAATGTTGATTTTTTTTTGACTGTCTTTCTAATTCTCCACAGTGCCACAGGCACTGTGTGTTCCTCAACAAATCATTTCCTTCCCTGTGAAAACATTTTATTCTATGGACGTGTTTTCATAAGATACCTTCTTTTCATACAGTAGTCCTAGGTCACAAAATCACCAATTCTTAAATGTCTGTTCTTTTTCTGGGTTAAAGACATAGATTTTTGAAACTAAGTTGTGTAGGCACTTTTAGAAAAGTTCTGCTTTCTCTGGTGTAAGCTTGCATAATTACAATTTAATCAAAAGTTTTTAGCCCTAGTTAACCATCTAGATAACCATCTTTGAGGGCACTCTAATCATAAAACAAAACCAACAGCTATCACTGGAAGTTTGATCTGAACAGGCACAGCAGAATTTCTGTGTAATTTAAGAAGGTTAGACTATTTATTATTTTTGTAACAGAAGGGCAGCCTTTAAATCTGCCAAATAAATATGTTGGCAGGAGTTTCAGTTGTAGAGACATCATGTTTTCTTCAGAATAAAATAAGCCTCTATCATGCTAAGGTCTGCAGTATAGATGGCTACAAAATGTGTGTTTGTTGAACCATTACAAGAGTTAAACAGAGCTCCAGCCTCTGGATATTAGGACTAGGCTGTAGTTTGCAGTCAGGAGTCAGCTCTCTGCCTTCCCGTGTTCCCTTGTCCCTGTCACTAAGTAGAAGCACAAGTTTACTTAGATTAGACCAAGTACTGAATTATAGAAAAGGGAACTGTCTTGCTGAAGGAGAAACCATGCATTAAAAATATGGTGTTATTCATGTTCTCATCTTGTACGGTTTCACTGAACTTTAAATACTTTTGAACACATTTAAACTTTGATTTTTCAAAGGCACTCTGTCTTTGAACCTGCTCTTTTTTAACTTTTTGGTCTTGGGAACTCTTGCACTTACTCTAAGTTTTTGTGTCATTACTTCGTCTCTGTGAAAATATTTCAGGGATATGCCACACATAGTGACAAACACTAACAAGTGCCATGTTATCTTTCCTTTATATCTAACTCTCTTCTAAAGCAGCTGCAGCGTCATAACTGATCAGTGACATTTAATTGCTGTAACAGTATGATAAACAGTTGGGAAATATTGGAGTTTTATTTGCAGTGATTGTATTCTTCTGTGTTATACTTGCTAAGGGGACTTAGTAATGTTGATAATACTGATTTAAGAGGGCTGAGATTAATTTAAATATAATCTTATTCTAAAGAGGCATCTCAAGAGTTGTTTAAAATTAAGGGGATTTGGGGTAAAGGAGACATTTGGGGAGAAGCCGGTGAAAAGTATCTGAAGATTTTAATTTTTTTCTTGTGTACCATAGGAATATCAAGAAAACAGAAATGAGCTAATTCCTGGACTTGTTCTAGCAGGCACTATATTAAGCCCACTGTAATTCAGATATAAACTCCACTCTGTGGATGACGGGACTTACCTTTTAGTACCTCTTTCAGGCTACCTGGAGTGTTTCACACTGTACAATGGTTGCTTTATTAAAAGGAATCCTCAAAGTTGTTTCTGAGAAATGCGTGAGAGCTTATGTAGTCATACACCACAGGCTGTTCCACTGAGAGAGTAGCAAGTATCCTTCAGGCATCTATTTTAACAATGCTTTCCAGAGAACCCAGCCTCTTAGAAAATATATTTTATTCATAGATTATCATGTTTCCGTGTTTTAAATATTTATGGAACTCATAGTCCAATGTGGTCCTTACTATAGTGCATGATACAAGTGTTTATTGAGTGTGGAAATATTAATATAAAAATAATATCTAATCTTTCCTTACAGTATATTTTGATTTCTCTAATGAGTGAACTGCAGTGATTACACTGATTTTTGTTGGCTTCATTCTTCTTTTTCCTTTCATTTAGTTTTTGATTAATTTTGAGGTTTTCAGCACCACAGAATTATCAAGACAGCATTCTGGTTGAAAGTGGGCTTTAATATGCTTATAAAATGCCATTCTTTGTGTCTGCAAGCATTTCTCAGGTACATGAATGGAACCAGTTGGTCTTTTCTTCTAAGTACAGGATTCCTTCAGGAACATCACGTGTTTTCATTTATTCTGAAAGACAATTCAAAACAGGCACCCTGGATTTTCCGTTTGCAGACACACACGCACCAATATAATTAATTCCTCATTAACCTTTGTGTTGGAGAGGCAGATACCCAATGGATAGGAAATAGAAAGAAACAAGTTATGCATATACATAAATTTAATTTTCCAACTACATTTTGCAGCAACCAGACAATTGAGATAGGCTTTTGTGTGGATGCAAAAATAGATACTTCAAGATAAGCAGGAGATAATAAGACTGTTTCAGTCAGAAGAGAATTTGAAATTAAGAGGGTTTCAACATCATCAATAGTCAGCAAGATTTCAGCTTGTAATATAGACAGAATCCAGGTCAAGGAAACTCCCAAACTGTTGGAATGAATATAAGTAATATGTTATAATGATGAATAATGAGAAAGAAAGTTAAAGTGGTGAGTGCTATTATCTGAGGAGCTATGCCAAGAAAACCTTGACATGTTGGACAGGATTAACAGCAAAAAGGAGTCAGTTTCCTATATCTGGTTTATGGGGCCAAGAGATGGAGAAACAGTGACAGCAGAGAACACAATTTATATCTTCTTAATTTATATCTTCTTAAGCTCCCCCCTTCATACTTTCACTGATTCTACCCTGAGAATGTCCAANCAAACTGTAGGGGAAGGTACAAGACAGGAAAGAAAGATCTTGAGTAGAGTAATGAATCAGAATGCTGCCCTTGAAAAAAACAAACCAGTGAGTGTATCCTTGTTTAATAGATATTCGCATATTGGTCAAAGTCAAGAGGAAAAGGATGGGGCAAGTTGCAGAACGTTGTAGAAAAAAAAGTCCCATCTGCCTATCTTGCTCATGTCTGTTCTCCTCACTTTCCCACACACTGGAAAATATACTTTTTCATCTAGATCCTTTATGGATGAACCTTACAGGGATTAAAATTTTGCATAAAAAACACCCCTCACTTCTGAAGAGTAAAATTTTATCTAGTCAACAGGAATTAGACAGACATAAATTTTTCAAGCTCTTATTGACCTTGTTGACATGTGTAGTGGGTTTCATAATTTCAGTAGATAAACAGAAAGCTAAAATCCCAGAGGAAGAGATAATTTTGACCTTTCTTTCATGTATATATTTTGCTCTTTCTGGAAGATGTAATCTAAATACCAGTTAAACTAGCAAATGAATATTTTTTACAAAAATTGCTCCAGCTGTGAAGCTTTGCAGTCACATCATTAGGATTAACTTGTGATCTAAATGCTATCTTGCAGCTCAGTTATCAGCTACTAAATATTGGATGCTTCTCTGTGGAAACCATTTTATTACTTGCCTAAATATTTCATTCAGAACACTCATCTGAAGAACTGACTATTGGATAACACAAAAAGAGCCTGGAAATGTCCAATGGAAAAAAACCAAAACCAAACCAAACTAAACCAAAAGAAAAGTGAGACTGTAAGTTATCGTGCAGCCAAAACTTTATGACCTTTTTGAATCTCCAGTATTTAGAACAAAGAAGATCAAAGGAGGAAGAATTAGGGATGAGAGATATCTGACAAGATGTACTGACAAGATGTGATCACTACATGTAACAGTTGGATGTTGAATAATTTCACCTTGTGAGAGCAGTGGATCTTGTGACAGCAACAATGGTGGTATGGACATTTCCCACTGTTTCCCATTTTTACCATAAATGTGGAGGTGTGGTCTGCAGTCAGTGGAATCAGTGCAGAATGTCAGCTGAACCAGTTAGGAAACTTCTTGAAGGGCTCACCAGAGGATTCCACATGTTGCTGCGCTGTCCCCAATTGCAGAGTTGGAGCAATAGCAATGGCATTGCCCAGTGCAATGAACACATACCCAGAATATTATCCAATACTCTCCAACCTTGTATGGGACAAAGTAAAGATGCACTGCTTGATTATTTCCACTCTAGCCTGTCCAAGTTCTTTCAATAGGTAGGTAGCACATCCTTGCCTGTTCAGCTAAATGCATCAAACAGCAGATACTCTGAGATAGAACTACTGTCTAAAGAATTGTTTTTACAAAGGAAATGAACTATCCCTCTACAAATATAAATAAGACTTTATTGACCAGGAAGGAAAAGAGGTCCTCACTCACAAGTATTTTCAAAGACAAATCTTTTCTTATTTACATTTCTTAATGAAGTTTACTTTAGTAACATATTTTTGTTGCCTTGTCTCTAACCCCACATTCATTTATTAGCTCTTCCATAATCATTCAGTCACTGCCATTTTTAGGGCTATTTGCTCACAGAAGATAATAAAACATTAGGAGTCTTTGTCCTAATTAACTGCAATTGGTTCCACTGCAATTTCTGCATGCAAAGTTTTACAGGCTGTGAGCCCTCGCTCCTCTCTTCTTGTATATAAAAAGAACAGCAGGAAATATTGACTCTTGTTTTGGATCATGAACCTTGAGCAACAGTGAGCTGTACCTATTCTATTATCAAATTCTACAGAGCTGGATTTGGGGACATGTCCATGTACCTTCTCTGCTATTCTTTCATTCAGTCAAAGAAGAGCTAACCAAATAATTAATTCCCTATCATCTGAACTGCTATGCAACATGCAATATAATTATTTCTACCAGATCAAGGTCACTTCTGCCACCTGAAAAAAATGATGACTGATACAACATTGTGTATGTTCAGATCCATATAATTGAAATTCTGCTATGCATTGGCCTGAAAATTTGACCTAAGAAGTAGGCACGGAAAATTACATTTGCTTCAAAGACAACTGCAATAACCAAGCACAATGGCTTTTCAAATTTTATTGGATGCAGCTATTATCTATTTAATGGGGTTTCAGATATGTTGGATATCTGCAAGTATAAATGAGACAGTTAAAACACTCAAAGGCTTTCAGTATTGTACTTTCACAGGCTACTTGTTATCCACATTTTGATTATTTCTCTGAATCATTGTCAACAACAATAATAATAGTGGCAGTATTAATAATCCAGCTGGGAATCATTCTTTGATGTTCTTTATGTGGCTAATTGTGAGAGCATAAAATAAATCCTACTTCTGGCATATCTGCCAGCAGTGTCTGTTTACATCTGAAACTCTGAATGCATGTTGGATCTGTCAACAGTAGCTGCCTTGGAGAATATGTTTTGCAGAAACAATGAAGGAAAATGGCCTGAACAGCATGAAAAGAGACTTAACCTTTGTGTAATAGATGGGTCAATAACAGGGTATGGTTTGAATCATGTCTTACTCATTATTTTTATTCCATCTAAAAAGTGAAAAAATTCTGAGATGCCAAACTGTTTTGTGCATCTTTTTTGAGAAATAAGAGCTTACTCCACATGGAAACTGGGAAAGCAGGTACACTGAGGTAGCAATGCCCTTCTGAATCTCTCCCTCATACTAGTGAGGGACTGAGCAAGCATTTGTGTGCAGCTGAGCTGCCAGCTGAAGTTGCCATGCAGCAGTCAGGTAGCATTGTCATCGTGTAGACAGAAAACTGCTTGGTAGTCCCTCCATTACCTGTCCATTAGCTCCATTTTGGAAGCTGACTTCATGGATTTTTCCTGTTGTGAATATAGCAGTAGGTATGCAGGAGAGAAATAGTTTAAGTCAGAGCCACCAGATGGGAAGGGAGATGTTCAGGACATTCAAAATAACACAGAAATGAGAATCTGAAGCACAGTGTAGAGTTAAGCTGTACCTGTTGGATGTTATCAATCTAAATTACATTTCATTACACTGATACAATTGCAAGCCACCTCCAATTTCCAGCTGGATACAAATATTTTCAGTGTTGTTATTGTTTCACCATCTAAATTAGATTCTGTTTGAAACTTTCTCCCTCTATTGATTTTTTTTCCTGTTATGACACATCAGTGACAGAGTACATTATATTTTTGCCTGCTAGAAAATAGGTTTCTATCCAGGAGGCTCTTTATCCTTTGGATTAAGGCTCTTTCTGTTACAAATAACCCCTTCTAGCAAGCTTCCGTGTATGGTCTGTGTTTGTAGGCTAAAGATCTTTCTCCTTTTAGGAAAACCTAATTTAGGTTTTACCTGGCTCACAAGATGGATAATGCTCCCAGGGATAAATCCTCCCTGATCTAAATAGTTGAGTGCAGACAGCCACATGTGTGTAAGGAAGAGAATGCTGGGCAGACAAAGTTAAAGTGAGAGGAATATTTTAGTGGTTTCTAATGGATTTTCTGGTTAAAGCTGGAACTTGTGTTTGATTCTGAAAATGCTTTAGCTTATAATTATTCTCTCTATAAATAATGTAACAGTTCCTCTGAAAGCAGCATTTTAATCCCCAGTCTTGCTTTTCATGCCAAGTAACCATAAGGTGAAAAGATAAGGCGGCCTCAGAATGGCTGTAACCTCAGAATGTCTGATACTGATCTTGTTCCACCTTCTAATGCATTCTATGAGACAAATGAAAGAAACAGAACTGTGGGACACCAACTGAGTTATGTGCCATCACCTCATGGAATAACATGTACTTATTGTGTCCATTTGAAGTTAAGGTAGTGTTTCTTTCATTCAGCTGTTGTGTGTAAATGAATGCTTCATGTTAAAATGTGCATGTCTATGTGGACATATGTAACAGGAAAAAATCATTAATTTGGGATATATAAATAATACAGATTTCCAAAATACGTGATATGCCTACCACAGCCAAGTGGTTCTTCACAAACCATCTTCCCTCTGTCAGAGTTTATCATCCACTATGTATGGATTGATGGCATTGCCACATTGGAATAACACTACTCTGTTTATGATCCTTGCTGCACTCTTGCATTATAGCTACAGCAAAGATCATGCATTCATTTCAGAAGGGATCTGCCAGTGGTGTCCTTTAGCTGTGTTCTGGTTCACATCACAGAGCAGTCTCAAAGCACAAAACCTGTGCTCCTTCTGGATCAAATTAAACTGGATGATGTGTCCAGGAGAAAACCTAGTGCATCCCAGCTGCTAAGAGGATTTCAGTCTCATGTACTTCTCTCCAGAGCTAACCTGAAGGAGCTCCTCAAAAAATCTCACTGGGAAAAGGAAGGGCTGTGTATGCAAAAATCCAACTGATTGTTTAAAGAAAGTGTACTGAACAGACTAAACTCATAAAGGTTTAGGAGTGAGCTGTAAGATGCTAAATATCTCTCTGAATCTGGGCTGAAGCATTTGTAACCTTATGCAGCTGCTGTACAGTTTGATTCTCCAAACCATCGTACCAACACAGAGGAGTAGCTGCATCTGTTACACCATGGTGGTGAATGTGGTGCTGCCCTTCGACTAACTCAGACACATTTTTTCTATTCCTATTTATTCCATTTACACAAAATCTCTTCAGAGTACTCCTCAAGACTCACTGTCTACAAACAAAGGTGCTTGAAACTTTCAGAGAGTACTGCGAACTCTTGATAGACGGCTGATAACTTACCATCTGTTTGCAGTCAATTCTTAGTGTGCTCTTATAAGGGGGAAAAAAGCAGCACACAGAATTATTATTTTTATTTCTGCTTAGTCTCAGTACTCAGAAGGCTTCACAAGGGTCTCCCTCTCTAAAATATGCTGTAATATATGCAGCACCCAGGCTGTATAGGGCTGAGGTGTGCCTGAACTACTTGTCACTCACAGTAGGATGGGTCAGCATGAACAGAAGGGTTCATGTTCATTTGACCTGTTACCTCTCTCATAACAAAATGTCTGCTTTCAGTAAAAATATGATGAGATCTTCACAGCTGTCCAAATAGCATATGTTTTCTGAAGAGATGAGAGAGCCCAAACTGGCACATGTGTTTTATGGAGGCCTAATGTTAGGAATTGTCAGCTCTAATCAAGAGACTGTTTAGCAGTGACCACCTCAGGATGATGATAAGGTGCCTTGATTTAGATTGATTATTACTAATTCTATGTAGCCTTATGTGGGGATATTTTGAAATAAAGTACCTAATCATTGACCCCTCTGTAGAGAAAGAAAAGGAGAAATCTTTAGAAATCTTTATATAAGGGCACATCCTTGTAAATCAGCTGCTGTGATTTTCTTGTTTTCTCAAGAATTAGTCAGGGAAATAGAAAAGTGCATCCTACAACAATAGCTGTTTTATCTGGAGAAAGTACCATTCTTTTTCCTTGAATGAATTCCCGTATCTTGTGTTCTAATCCAAACACTGTTTAACAATGTTCTAGCTCTTTGTTTATTTGTTGCTTTTTGGCAGACATTGTGGCTTTCATACTTTGTCCCTTAATTACTTGCCATTTCACCCCTTGATTGTTTTCAACACTCTCTCAGCACAGCTTCCACTAAAGATTCATTTTCACATTTTCTTGTAAAGTATTATTTATATATTTGCTGCCAGGCAATCTGGCCCCTTTGCAAAGCCTTTGTCTTGCATCTTGAAATAAAGCTGGCTGCAGAAACAGAAAATATTTCTTGTACTCCATGAATGTACTTTGAGAAGAGGTCTTGTACTGCTTGGCACTAGGTCCCCTAACTTTGGTCGCTTTTGAGGATTCTGAATTCTAGTAATGTGAAGGGAACCCTTATTCTTGAAGAAGAGAGAGGCCCTTAAGACACAAGGCAGCAGAATAATAGTCCTGTATTACCCTTTCACACTCAGGTGTAAACTATATGAAAGTTGGGTTCACCCCATGGTTAAAAATCACAAAAGGGGATGCTGGCTAGTCTTGCAAGAGGGGAATCTTGCCAAACCCAAAAGTTATTCTCCTCTTTCTCGTCCCATTTACAATAGCAGGAGCAGAAAAGCCTCCCCTTTGGTGATGTCCTCCAGCATTACAGCCAGGCTTGCTATCCTACAAGAGCAGCAGGATCTTGCTCAGTTCCCTTCTTCCTCATCTGCTTTTACAGAAGGATAGCACAAGGAGGAAGTTGGTTCACAAAGGATATTCCTCTGGTGACCAAATTGTGACCAGGTGTGAGAACAGCATGCTGAGGGCTGGAGTCCTGTACTACAGCAGAACAGAGAAGAGAAATCCTATGGTGAGGAATCCCTAAAACCCCCCATGTATCCTCCCATCTTCTCTCTCAAGCTACCAGCACTTGCTTTGTTTCTGGGAAGATGTGCAGACATAACCAACAGTACTGCAATTGTGGCAGCTATAACTGGCCACAAAACTCAACAGGATCATAGGAAAAATTAAGAGCAAATAAGAACAAAAATGCATTTTCTGTGATATAACTTTAAAATGACCATGTTGGACCAAGACATTTAGTGATAACTAGAGACTGAGTGTACAAATAACCCAATCTGCAAGAAAATTTTCCCAAACAATGAGATACAGTTGGAGGATTATGCACACTCCTCAAACCTTTGCAATGAATTAAGATATTTGATTCAGTGGGAACTAGAGCATAGATAAGTGCATTAGGTATCATATTGCCTATCTTTAAGTGGAGTGTCTGGCCTCACTTGACTAAGGAGGTCATTCCCTTCAAGCATCCCTGATCTTTATGAATGTTCTATGCAGGAATAACTTACAGATCTGCATAATGTTGTGAGTGCTGTTGAAAAATGAGACAAATTGTTTTTGGAGTAAAGGACTATTCTAAAAAATAACAAAACAGTTTTGGCATTATAAATTAAGAAAATGTTGAACCTGATGGTATAACCCTGAGTCAGACTGTTAATACTACATTTAGCATATCCTTCCTGTGATTTTCTCAGAACTGTTTTCACTGAACAAGAGTTATCTCCAGGTTAGGTTCTATTCAAATGACTGACCTCAAGAGTGTGAGGATTTTGCTAATGTCTGAATAAATAATTCAGAACAGTTGTTATGAAAGCAGTCATGGTCTCCTCACTCATTTGCTGCTCTTTATTCTAAGAAGGAAAAGCAAAAGAATGTGATAAAAACGTCTTCTGATGACTTTCTGAGTGAGAGTGGGTCATGATAGTAGATTTTTTTCAAGTATTATAATTTCTAAAACTCTACATTAAAATAAACATGTCCTTCTATTCAGGAATTGATTGGTTCTTTCTGACTAAAGACTGGAGGTGTGGATAAAAGAAGTACATATTTTTCTCCTTGTTCAAAATAGTGTTGCATGATACAGTGAAATCTAATTGTAGTTGCTACTTAACTAAGGGGAATTTCACGTATTGTATCAATCTTCTGGCTTCAGGGGACTGTGATCTTTCCTGCACGGATGTGAGCTGCAATGGCATCTCTGAGCACGAGCAGGCAGCAGAAAGAGACACAGACAGCTTTTGGCCCAGTTCTTGAACAAACCACGTAACATCAGCACCACTGAGCTAAGCCTAGGCAGACAGCAGGCTGCAGCTGATCTCCACGTCTCACACAGAATCTCACTGAGCTTTTTCAACAATGCATTTAAACCCATCAGTCTGCTCAGAGATAATGCCACCCATCCCATGGCAACTACCAACCAATTCTGAATTTTTCCTATCGCAGCCAGAGCTGTCATGAGGTTTGTACCTACCAATTTTACTGTATTTATTCATTTCACATGTTCCTTTTGTTGCTGAGAAAAATTATGTTCACTTTTTTTTTTCAATTTCACAGATGCATTTCCTCAGAGCAAATGAAAAATAAAATACCCTTTGTCCAGAAACCAAAGCAGATCATGCAACAGACATACAAATTTTGTGTAAACTTGGAGGTGAGCAGAAGATGAGGTTTATTGCAAGATAAATTAGTACTTCTTGTTATCTTCAAACAGTACTTAAGTTCTATTCATAAATTAAAAAAAAAAAAATCAAATCTAATAGCTGGCACTGAGAGCCAGGAGCAGTCATCTGACCATGCTACAGGTGGGCCAACCTAAGCTCTTGCTGATTTACTGAACAGACAAATCCATCATTTTTTGTCGTGTGCTGTCTAACAGCACACCAAGGTGTGTGAAGAAGCAGAATTGGCTGCACTTTAGGAGTCCATCAGAATGGTATTGAGGGGAAATGTCACCTATTTTTCTTGTGTTATTCCCTTGTCAAATCTGTAGTAATTCTGTCTTTTAAAGGACTGAAGAATTATAGCAGATTCAGTGTCTAAGCTTAGCTTTCTATAGTGGCTGTCAAAAATATTTCCCAAACCACTCCTATTTACACCCATGGAGCTACCAGGGGATATATGTTCACCACAGTAAATATTTAGAGGATTTAGAATGACTAGTTCACTGTATAGGTGAGAGAGACAAAACCACAGGGTCCAGTTTTGGTCCAGGGATTAGCTTTCTCTATAAACCATCTCCGTATGTCCTATACATTCCATGGCTTTCCTTTCAGTTCAGTCAGCTGATATATGTATTTAAACAGAGCACTGACCCAGAGACTGTGGTGGTATGTAGTAACCATATTTTATTTATATAACTAACTAAAATACATATTTATAAATGTATTTTAGATAAGGCCTGTGTCAGGACGCTCCAAATATAAAAACAGGTCTCATTATTTTCTTTCCCATGCATCCTCTGGTAGGGATCATATTGGACAGGAGAAGGAAATTTTATACATTTGACTTTCTACAACTGTATACCCAAGGTAGCATGAGTGGAGTATTCATTCTAATGAATTTATCCCATTGATTTCTTTAAGCTGAGACTTTATAGCTCATGGAACAGTTGTTACGAAACATACATAGTAGAGACCTTTCCTGCCTTTATATTTCTCTTTCAAGGAAAAAAATATAGGGATTATTGACATTGTAGGAGACAAGCATAATGGTAAATTGATAAGCAAGAACACATAAGTAACCTTTATTTGAACTTGATTTGTCACAGCCTTTTTGTGTAACATTTATGCATCTGATGTTAATGGATGTTCCTTTGTTGTATAAAAAGGGAAATAGAAAAAAAATGTCCTTCGAAATTATAAGCAGAGGGAATAGTTAAAAGAAAGCATATTAGTAAGATAACTGCAAAACAAAAATTACTGAAAGTGTCTTCTGAATTTTGGGTTGATAGCTAAATAACTAAAATTTCCCTGGGATGAATTATTTGTCATTATTAATGTATCTGCAATTTGGATAGACCTCACTGATGAGACATGCATAAAACCATCCTCATTTTCAGAATGAATCATTTCCTGCTGACATTGTCTATCATCTCAGAGCAACGCAAATACTGCTGAAAAACAGAGAACATGTACACAGACACCCAAACTCTGACTTTTGCCATTTGTGGTTAATGAACCCTTCATGATTTTCCTTATCCTGACTTGGTTGATAAGAAATCCCTTATAATTTCTTATGGCTAAGTGCATCTTTACTTTCAAAGATGTTTTACCATCAGTATCTCTGATATAACTTTTTTTTATATCATCCCTTTCTGTTAACCAGGCTCCAACTTGTGTGCACTCCTTTATCCCTCAGCTAACAGCTAACAAGTTTTCTTGTTTTCCTGGTATATTCTTCTCATTTCTACAAAGACCTGCATTCATAACTTTAGCTTTTTCTATATCTCCTTTGGTTTTTTTTCCTCTAATACACCACAAATCTCCAGTAAGACAGGGTCTGAATTCTTACAATACAGTTCTGTCAGAGTGCCCTAGAGGAAATGAAAATCTGACCCTCTGAAGGCACTCCATAGGTAACTTTTTTGATGGGGAAATTTGATTGTTTCCTGCTGTTAAATGTTTGCATTGTGTTCATTTCAGTGCAAAGTGTACGGATATCAGCATTTATGGGAAAGAAAGTTTACCTGCTTCCATGTTTAGAAGCAAAATAGTCCCTCCATAGAAATCAGATCTCAAATTGTCCCTTGTTTCAAGGGAACAATCACACCTCCTCCTCATGGCCTCACTTTTGAATTCATTATAAAATACTGGATTTTATGGTAACATAAAAATAGTTATTGCTAATCTAATTGTACTTGAGCTCATTGGCTATCACCATATGATTCTTTGAATAAAGGAAATCCTTCAAAACCTCAGCAAAAGGAATTTGATGGTCGTTGAAGAACTACGAAGCACATTCTTGAGAGAGAGATGCATTTTTCATCTAGGCTTATTAAAGAATTAAGGAAATGTACACTATCCCCTTCCACTGCTTTCAGACTGGACATTGAAGAGACATCATTCCATTGTTATAAACGAAGATGAAACTTGAAAACAGTTTGGGTGTGACTATGCTGATTTGGAAAGGAATATTTTGATGTGACTTCCATAATGAAAGCCAAAGCAGCACATTTATTCAGCCTTGAGACAGAATTTTAATAAGCAAAACCCATTTGTGTGGATTGATTAATATCTCCTGGTGTGTCTTCAGTGTGCTGGTACACCAAGCCACTTATGGGGAATTAAGTATTGTTTTCCCTCCTTAGAACACTTTGCTTGTTACTGTGTTAGTCAGTCATAGTAAAGGAGGTTGGGGATACTTCTTTTGTAAGGATGCCACTAGAAACTGCCTAAAATAGCTCTTCATACTTGCAGTGTCGAATTGTCACAGTGAGCAAAACAAATCATTATTTTTACGGGCTAATAAAGTAAATCTCACCATGAATCAGGGCGGAATTGGTATTCTCTGAAGACTGAGATAAACCACCATTTTCTTTTTACAGGTGCCATATTAAAATTGGATGAATCCTGTAAATGTTTAGAGCTGTGGAAAGAGTCTGTCTCTCTGGTTTTGGATGATGGTTTCCACAGATATATTCAGAAATTCAGATACGATGCCACAGCATCTCAAATAGCCTCTGCATTAATGTCTGCTCATACACCAATTGCTTGAGCAGGTTGGATTACAGGAGCAGCAGAGACTCTGAACTGATAATTTGTTGCAGATAGAGGCTATGAAATGTTAATTACAGGACAGGAAAAACACTCTCCTTTGTGTTATCGCTTTTGCCTGGGTGGCCCGGTGAGATAAGATATTGTTCTAAATTCAAATTAGTCAATGCAAAGCTGGATTTACAGAGCCTCAGTGACTTAATTGGAGAGAAATGAGCTGATCCAGATAAAAAGCATGACACTCCTAATCTGTTTATGCACTGGAACAGATGGCAAAGCTACATTTGGTTTTACCTACAGAATGTTTAGCCACATTCTCTGCTTGTTCCCTGGGTATTGCTCCTTTTTGCAGGCCCATCCTTCCTTAACACTGCAGCAAACACACAATGGGACCCTGTTTAACTTGTCAGTCAGGGCATTCAGTGGAACTATTGAAATCCAGCCAGGTGGCAGTTCCCTTGTTTTAGTAGAAGTCATTACAATCTGGTACTTTTGAAGGGCACTTCTGCTTTTGGCAGCAATAGGTGGACTAATGTCAGCTTATTTCATGTCAAGAGAAATGTCAATGCATTAAGCAAGGCCTTAGATGATGCCATTCACTTTAAGAAACTGTGGGGTTCTTCTGCTACACACCCTGCAGAAAGACATTTTTGGAGTACATATATAAGAAATATGTTATGCAAGGGGTCAAGATTTTACTTATTTTTCCTAGCAGTGTTGTTAGAAAAGCCATTTTCAACCTCTTTGCTAACTGGTGTCACATAGATCAACCTCTGAGTGTTAGTGTGACCTGGCGGAAAGCTCATTGGTGTTTATCACAGGGTGACCTGGATGGGGCTTGGAGCAACCTGGTCTAGTGGAAGGCATTCCTGTTCATGGAAGAGGGAAGGAACTGTAAGATTTTTATGGTCTCTTCCAACCCAAAACAGTCTACGATTCTATGATTCTCTGAATCAAAGCATTTGCTGCCCTTATGAGATGACATTTCTTTTGAATTGTGCTTCATAAATCATTAATATTCCAAGGTGCTAAAATTTTCTTCTATTAAAAAGAAGGACCAAATGGGAGTAGTGACCCACCTACTGCTGATTAAAGTGATCGATAATTTGGCTACAAAAATATGTCATATCTCATATTTTTGCCATTTAATATAACACTATTGCATCTTCCTTGACTACCTGTACCATCCAGTGTCAACATCATGTGTGCCATCATCAAACTGAATGAATAAGACTTTGTACTGTATATTTGAGGTCTCAAAAGTTGTGTTCAACTAATTTTCCTGTCCCTGTTGCAGTTAATCTACTCACCAATGAGCACTGTCAGTGAACAGCTCTGAAGGCTGAATGCAATATTGCCAAAGCGCCGTAGAAATGAGACAGCAAGTGAGAACTCCTTAAACCATATGAAGATAAAAGCTAACTAACCCATAGTTATTTCAGGTTATTTGAGGTTGTTTGAAGAACTCTGAGACAGAGTACAGTTAGTCTCTAGAAATAGATGCCTCCCAAGTTCATATTTTGATTTTGACACCTCTGGTACTAGATTCTGTCAAATTGTGATAAACTATTTATGTACCTTGAAAATTTAAGCTTGATTTGCTTGGTTTTGGATCAGTGGATTCCCTGCCTATTCTGGCTGAAATGAAATATTTTCTTTTCTTCATGTCTTTCTTACCAGGGTAGTTTCCCTTGTTGCTATTATCTGTAAAAATGTCTTGAAAATCCTACATATTTCTTTTAGTATTCCAGTCTGTGAGCCTCCATCTTTAGCTCATTTCATTCAACTGACTCTAGAATTACCTCATGATGTGTTCACCTTAAGTGACATAGCTTTGCATGTATCCTCCTCTAATTAGGTTGCCTCACTGTCAATTAGAGACAGCAGAACATGTGTTCAGAATGTTCTAGGACATTAAAGTGATTGATGGCAGAAAACAAAGTGTACCAGTCCTAAAAAAAAAATCTTCTGATTAATCCATCTTGAAAGCAAGTGAAAGATGTTTTTCCTCATAATATGGTGCTTAATCTATTCAAGCAATAGGTTTTAAAAGTTCAATGATAAAACATTAGGTGTTTTTTTTTCTTTTTTTTCCCCTGATCAGTTTTAAGAGGAGATTTATTCAAAACTCTCCACAGTAAGTATATTTCAGACTTACTAATCATAAAATAAGGATGAAAATAATGAATGATTAGGGTTGTTTTTTCAAAAAAGGTAAATCATGTCCTTATTCAGACTCTTCAAACAACAAATCCTTAACTCCCACTTCCTGAGGACAGAGTAGATAGTCTGGAATACAGATGGGATTCAGAAAGCCAAAGTGGTCCCTCTGGTTCCTTGGTGCTCACAGACAACATACAGAGGATTAATCCTGTTGGTGCCCTTTGAGCAGTTTCCTTTTGTGGGAATATGACTCCCTTTTGCGTGTGCAAAATCTCTCCAGAGATCCAGAGCTCTGTTATCCAGTCACCAGCTCTAAGAGCATGATGCCAGGTATCACAAGACCCAAGTGTTCCTGTGCTTTGCAGCTGATAGAGGAGTCAGCTGTCATGAATCCTCACTCAAGAATATAAGTAATAAATGTAGAAAAAGAGACCACTACAGCCATGATTGATGGTGGGTGTGAAATGCTCTTCTTCCGAAGAGCAGGAGAGTTGTCTGGCATTTGAAGGCTTAACTTTGCTGATTCTACTGCAGAAGATAAGAGCTTTAGCTTTGGAAATTGTATTGCCTGGAAAAATGAAATCTTTCAGAACACATCTTGAAAGGTAAAGACCAGGCAATAAAGCAGTGAAAGAGAGAACATGAGAAATGCAATTCAAAGAAAAAAGACACCCAATATATATTCTACTGTGGCTAAAGTATGAAAATATTTTAAAAAATCATATGAAATCAACTGCAGAAAGATATTTTTCTCAGTAGCAGAGCAAAATAGTATTGGGGAACCAACATGCAACAGCAAAAGAAGAAATCTGTAAAAGAGCTGTTTTATTTCCCTAGCCTGAAAATGCTTCTTCAAGAAAATGGAAGGCTTGACAGGGGCATGAAGCTGTTTGAAATCCTTCCATATGTGTTGACACACATTGGGATTCGTGGCAGCCTTTCAAACAACACACTTAGTCAAAATTTCAAGGATTTTGTGAAGGCACTTGAGGGAAAGGTGAGTTAAAAACGAAAAAGACAGAAAATAGTGCAGATGCCATACAGAAAGAAACTATGTGAAGTTGGAGATACCAGTTCTAAAGAAAAGCTGTGAGAAGACCTGGAAGAAAATGGGGAAAGAAAAATAACTTTGTCAGATGAAAGCTAACAATTTTCTGGAGCAGAGAGGAGTTTCATTATATGGATAAGGAGACAGATGTGAAGAACTGAATTCAGAGTTGGAGCAATGCAACTATAAAGGAAAAGAGATGGAAAATCTCTGATAGGAGTCCAAGATTTGTTTTCAGGTTCGTAAGTTCTCTTTGGAATGCAGTTAAATTGGCATTACTAAAATTTAACAGGAAGATTCATTTGAGTTAGATGTGAAAGTAACCCATTTAAAGTCTGATATTGTTCTTCTTGCTGTTGTAAACATCATAATGTTTGTCTCCATTATGTTTGCTTCTTAAAAACTCAACAGAGCAAGCAAATTTCTGTATATTTTCATATCTTGAGAAAATGAAAAGGAATAGGATGTGTCTCAGATAAGTAGCAATCTATCACTGTACTAGGCATTTTGGCTACATGAAATGGTAGTTATTTCTTTTCCCTGAGAATTTACATCTTAAATAGACAGACAGGTACATGGAAAAATCCAACAGACAAACAAGGTGAACAGTGTGTTACCTCAGCACTTCAGTTTCACTCATTTTCCCCAAAAGAGATAAAGGCAAAATGGAAAGGAAGGGTATAGCACACAGAAACTGGAGTGGGTAGGTTGAGAGAAACCCTTATTCACCAATCTCAGAGGGGAAGAACACAAGACAGCTTCTTTCCAGAACAGGCACTTCCTTCAAATTAATTTTTCAGAGTCATGGAAAATAAGGAGTAAAACTGATAAGGTGGAAATTTGGGAAAATAAAAGCTCAGCTAAGCTCAGCTCAGCTAGTCTGATAGTTCCAATAAACATTCTCTGCCCAGCATCATATATGTTTCAACAAATTAGCGTCCAAATTAGCTACAAATTTCTATTGAGCTCTACTTTTACCACATAAACAAAGAGAAATGTTTTGCCACTCTTTAGTTCCTTAGATATATACTATCAACTAGAAAGAAAAAACAAACCAAAATAAAACAAAAAACAACATATGGCACTCCATGAAAATTGTCTGAAACGTCTCTGATTTGTTAAATTTCATCTAAAAAATCTTAGAACTTCATGTACACTTCACAGGACTGGAAGAACATCATGACATTGGCTAAAAATGGAATAGTTTTTAACCTTATTTGATAGATAAGTTTAAAGCTTGAAATCTGTTAGAGGTTGAATCAGAACTGATCAGATATAAATTTGAATTCAGACAGAATTAGTAGCATAGCTGTGAAAAAAGACCTCTGCAGGTATTTCTTGTTAGATAAGATGGATACAGGAACAATCTTTACTCTCTCATTTCCTCATTTACTCTCTCACAAAAAAATCCTCCAGGAGCTTCCCATGCCATCTCAATTCCCCTGTCCACAGATTTAATATTGCACAGCAGAGAAATGAACAATAAAAGTGATACTTTACCCAGAAAATTGTAATGGAGAGAAAAACAATTCAATCACTTGAGTTTACTAAATAAAGTACTGCAAGATTACTTACTAAGAGTGTATCTATCTTCACATGGGGAGAAACCCACAACACTGGGAATTAAAGGACTTTCTGTAGAAAAGCAGTCAGGACAAGTTGCTGGATCCTGAAGTCAGACGTTGAACTTATAAACTAAAGACATATTTTTAACCAAAAGGTTATTAATTGATGAAATAGAACATCCAGGACAATTAGAGATGACTCAGTTTTATGTGTATTGATGCCAAGATACAATTCCTGTGTGGAAGGCATGTTTTTAATTTGTACAATCTCAACATAGGAATGGCTAGTGAAGTTTAGCAGCCTAAAACATGTTGAGGATTAAAGTGCATTGTTCCTTAAGGCATTTAGGAGTCTAAGAATCAGTACAGAAATTGCTTTGATAGATACGTGACAGCAGGATACTTCCACAATAAGTTATATGCCAAACATTGTATTTTAGTAGAAAATTATTTTTATTTTTTAAATTTGCTTATAAAATGGACCCAAAAAAGCAAAACAAAACAACCAAAAGAAACCTCAAAAACCTGATCTAAATTAGCCTCAAGTTATGAATGTTCAGTGAAATTTTTCAGTTTTCTCTTGAATCAGCATTTTCTGAGCAAGATCTGACTCATACCACCTGAGAGTCACAGGCCCTGAGAACACATGCACAGTCCTGCAGTCCCAGTTCTGAAGATACAGGCACTGAGAATATTGAGAATTGTGGCTCCAGATGAGCTTCCTAAAGCTCCCTGAGCTCCCAAGACTTTCAGGATGCTATAGCATCCAATGAGCAAACCACATATGATCTCTTGAAGCTTGGCAGATATTTAGCAAAGTTTGCCTTCAATGAAGATATCCTGGGGTCAATGACTTCACATTTCCTCGAAAAACTGTTTCAGTAGGAATTTTATGGGTGTCTTTAATGCTAAATGCTAACAGATTTAAACTAAGAAATCCATTGTCCAAGTCTCCATGATTTCTTTTTCTTGAGAACAAGCATTTCCCAAATTATAAAGAATTCGGCTAGTGCAGCATTTTTGTTCCCAGCTCCGAACGTTTCCATTTATTGAAAGGAATACTTGATGTAGCTGTTGCCATAGAAACAAGAAATTGTTTACATAGGAGCTGAGCTGGAGAGTGGTATGTGTGAGGGGGGCTGCAGGAACTGGGTGAAGTATTGGAACTGCACAGTCTCTCCACTTCTGTTTATTGTGGATTTCAATCTGGATTTGTTCTAGTTCCTTCTGGATTTATTCTGTGCAGGGATGATTTGTGTACAAATATTATAGTTGGTTGCATGGAGCTATAGAAGACTATAAAATAGCCCAGAATGAAATCTAGAGTAAAGTTACAATTACCAGACCTCAAGATTTCTGCTTTTTGCAATGTTAAAATATATCAGCAATCAAGCACTGTCCTACCTGTCACCAAGAGTTTCAGTACTAACATTTCTACACTCAGACTCACTACCAGAAGTGCTGATGTCTTTTTGGGTGCCTGAGTCAAAGATTAGCTTCTCAAAACCTCAGCATGTCAGGCCATGAGATATTTTGAAAAGGCGGACATCATTGCCTGAATGAAAGCTGCACAACAGGGTGGACATAAAAGTTATCCAACTTTCCAGATTTTAGAAAATTGATTTTGCAAAAGCACTTCTATGTTTGTACTCTTACCCTCCCTTTTTCGGGGAGCAGGATTAAGTAGTCTACTTTCTAGCACAGCTTTTCCACCTGAAATATCCTTAAAGATCTCCAGTACAGTGGACTTCATTGCTGCCTAAAGCAGTTGAGCTGGTTGATTATCCCCACCAAAGTGAAGGTCTTTTCCCCATCAAAGAGCATCCTGTTTGCTTCTTCTTGCTGCCAGGTGACCCTCACCAGGTCTGATTTTTCAATTATTTCATACCTTTATCCATACCTCTTCCATCTATTTTTTTTGTACATTTCTTGTTAAAAACAAACATATTAGGCCATCCTTCGTATAAAGACTCCTTTAAATGCCACTGAATACTTCAGCCTTCGCAGCATTATCAGCTATTGTTTCTCCACCTGGCTGAATAATAAAGCAGGCCTGTCTTTTATTTTGCTCTTATTACTCCTACTAAAGAATTTATTGTTATTCTGTGTTTTCTTTGTTAATATTGGCTCATTTATTATCATAATAACCAAACGACACTATTTTTTAAAACAAAATATTGGCATGCAATCAATTGGTACTCCTATTAATCATCTAACTGCACCTTTGATACTTGTTGATCTGCTTCCTAAGGTCTTGGTGAGTGATCTGTTGTTTTTTGTCAGGGAAATATTGTGTCTCTCCCCCTGATACAGAGCCCTTGGCTGCAATGGCCAGGCACTAACTGAGGTTGCCTCAGCAGGTCTAAGTGCTATTTTGTACTTCTGTGCAGAAGCAGTAGCATGTTGTTAATAAACTGACCAGACAGCTCTCTTAAAGCCAAGTATTATTTACTTATCCAATGCTTTTCAGAGAAAATCTGTCTTTATGCAATAACTGTCTGCTCACAAGTTTAGCTCAGTGATTGTCAACTTGTGGTGATTTTGATAGCTCAAAGTTTCCAGCAAAACCTCTCTAATCTCTGGGCAGAGTAATGGGTTCCTTTTGTTCAAGGACCAACTTCTTTAGCTTGGGCATTGAGAGAAATATGTTTTACAGAAGAACAGATGTGGTTATCATCCTCTTTTCCAGAGATGAGACTACCTTACAAATATTTTTTTATAGCTTTTGATTCGCCTGTTTGCAGCACTGGCAAAACTCTTTTCTAATTTTGGGAGATGCAGCACTAAAATAAGCTGTTGCCATGGACCCCTTCCTCTCTTTCCCTTCTCACTGTGTTCATTTGGAAGCAATTTATCCACATCCAGCTGTTGCTTTCCTGCTTGATTTCTTCCAGTGGTCTTCTATTAAGCAAAATCGATATATTATTTACAGGATATGTATTTCATTGCCAAGGTGGTCCATAAGGATCCCAAAACTGCTGCAGCAAGGAATGTGTTGCAGCTATTCCAGAAAATCTCTTCCCTATCTTGCCTAAAATAAATTTACATGAGCTAATAAGGAAAAGGATCTTTATTTTTGTCTCCTTCTTCCTGTTCTGCACATGCACTTTCCGAAATGCCTTTTCAGGTAAGTCTGGCCCCTCACTGAAGGGAAAATGGTCACATAAGAATGTCAGCAGTCAATGCTTTGAAGGGGGGAGGGGCTTTTTCAAAAATTTAATATCCTTTAGTTAACTCCTCTTAAAAGAAAATCATTAGAATTTATTCTTCAAATGGGAATTCTACCTTCAAAGAGGTCGAGTGTGTGGTGAAAAGGTAATTCAAATATTTATGATTGTAATAACCCGCCACATATGAAGAAAAAATAAAACCAACATGACAAAGCAGATGCATCCTATCAAAAGCTGTCCTGGAATTGTAGTAACTGTAATAAGTCTGTATCCAAATTTTGGTTGTACACCGAGAGCCAAACTGTGAGGTCCTCTGTGATTAGACTTGCTGAGGAACCCAGAGCTGCTGCTATGGCTGTGCAGGAATCATTAGCAGGTGTAAGGACAGAATAGGGAGGGGATATTACTGTATTATTGCTTAAAACTCACTTTTTGGGTTTGGGGACACCAAAGCATGCAACAGGTGAGTGAGAGAATTTATGGCTGGACTACCAATTTTTTTTTGAACAAAATATTATCTGGGTAGCATCTCTACCTGGTCAAGCCATTTGGAAGCCTTCCTTCTCCTAAATTTTATCTAAGCTGATTTCTTCCAACACATAGTTGAGGAAGGTGCTGGAAAATGGACATTTGGAAAATGGACATTTGGAAAATGAGATGGGCTTACAGATCAGGTGCTCAGATTGCAAGCCAGTGGTTGCTGTTTGCCATTAGGGAAAAATCCCAACTGCCAGCAAGATTACTGAGGTGTTTTTAGAGCACAGAAAAGCAAACAAAGATACTCTGGGAATGGCACAGTGCTGTGTTTATTATATCCTTGGTATAATGACACAAGTTATACAAGCCATGAGACAGGAGTTGAGGTGTATTCATCTTGTAGCCCTTTCAAAGACCAAACAAGTATAAAAGTAGAACTTCTCACTTGGTGTCACTGAACATGTACACCTCAGGCACTGGTGGCAGCTTTTGGTAGGCAAGCTGCACTTTATACCCCTGAGTGGGATAAAGAGCACACAGCAGATAAGAGGCTGGTAAAGCTTGAAAAGCAAATATGTGTTTGGCTTTATTTTACTTTTCTTGAAGTTATTACTGTGATCAGTACAGACACAATTTTGAAAGATCAATGTGAGAAAGCCATATAACTACTGTAAAATATTTGTCTAAACCTCTGGCTGTACAATTTTTCATCCTATCATTATGAAGACACATAGAATACTGTGCCCCTTGTGACTGCTGAGGAAATACCTATAATATATGTTGTTAGGCAGAGAAAAAACAAACTGTTAAGGTGGGAGAAAATTTTAGAAAGGTTACAAATTGAAGTTGATGTGCATTCAAATAGGTCAGAAAAATAAGGCAGGCAATACATAGCATATTGAGAAAAGTTCATACATTTAAAAACGGATGTTTGAGATTTAGATGTTCAAAAGCATCAGTGCTAATTTAGCAGTAAATTTTAAGTTCACCCAGGTCAAGCCAGTTGCAATAGCTTTACTCTGTAAAGAACTTTGACAGTTCAGCAGAGAACAGCAGTGGTTCAGCTACTCACTAAGCTGCAGCAAACCGTAAGTGATCTTGTGTACTGCTGTGGAAGGATCTGGTCTCTCCAGCCAGGACCTGCAATATTGTCAGTACAAAACTGTCTGAAAGTGGAGCACGGTGGAGTCTTCAATTGCAAGTGGACTTGGTCAGGGTTGAGCACAACTTGTGGAGGCTGAGCACAGCTCTGGGGAAGACAGGGACATTTTGGTGTAAGGAATATAGACTATTATTTATTTAAATGTCATAGAGATATTAGGGGATTAATAAAAGAAAGCCAATACAAGACTCATAGACATGTCATTCTGTACGACCCTCAAGAACTTGTTTGGTCAAAGACATAATCTGTGTATAAACAGAGGAAAAATGGAATGGTGCTTATTTTAACAGATTATCATAAGATATGTGCTTTCACTTTACAACAGAATTTCTGGAAGATTATATAAAGAAAAACAATCAAACAGATAAACCTGCTTTCAGGTTTGCTTCACCATTCATAAATTCTTGTTCCTGGTGGAAATATGTCCCTCAGAGGACTAAATCTGTGTTAAAACTTCACAGTAAGACTTGAAATAGCGCTTCCATATTTAAAATTCCTACATGGCATGAATTAAACTTTCTTTCAAACATGAAACTTTCTTTCAAACATTGCCCAGTAGCAGAATATGTCCTGAATCAGAGGCGATAATTTCAGCTGGTTATATAGTTCTTAATTTCATTTCTTATAAGCCACTCTTGTGTTTTGTGTTCAACCACCACTCATCCCATCCTGAAACAAGAAACAATGAATTAAGTTTATATATAATCTCAGAAGTAAACATGTGATCCTTGTGGAACGATAGGTGGGTGTAAACACAGAAGATGTTTATTCACGGCTAATGCTCAAACTGCTCGATTTTTCCTTGGGAATATTGGCCCAGCTGTTGCAATGAAGGTGTCTGTGGTGTAAAGGAACACTTCAGAGCCGTGCCCTTATCAATGCTCTGGAAGGGTTTATAGAACATTCTGTTGTCAGTTCCCTGACAAAACTTTCTATCATACAACTCTTTTCGGAGACGTGCATCTATAAATCTGACAGGAAAGAAAACAAATTAGCTCTATTCCCCTCTGTATGCATGTAGAGATCTCTCTGTTCCTGGCAGTGCTTCAATGCCATCTCCCCCCCTCATTGGTATGTCTGTCTTACCTCCTGGGGCTCAGTTGGGTATTGTTATTTTTATTAAAATTATAAAAGATATTTTATGAAAGGAAACTCTGGGGTTTTTTCAAATGGAGACCTGAACACCTTGGGGTCCAGAGGCAGAGCCAGGGCTGGATCTGTCTCAACAAGCTTTGATAAGATAATATATCAGGCATGTTTCCAAATAGACCTAGTGTCAGGCTTGGAGGACTCCTACAGTATGAATCATAACTCAGCACAGATTCCTCCCAGTCTAATGGCTGGAGTCTGCAAAGTCTTCGCAATCTTCTTTCTCATGTGTCCCACAGCAGAAATCAATTGTATAAAAATAATTAAGCCTCTCATTCTCTCAAAGGCACAAGAATCACTAGGAAAACGTCTTCTTTTTATTCCTGATAGGTGATTCATAAGGTTTTTAATCCTCACTGGACAATGGCCACAAGCTATGATAAACAGAATCTGCCTTTCAGCTACTGAGTATTGACATCTCTAATTCTTCTGCTCTTTGATCTAGCTGGACTATAATGAAGATGAAAAAACAACTTTCTAGTTCATCTGGCTGTTATGATCCCAAATGAAAAAGCATTCTTTTTGTCATAGGAAAGGCGGTGGGTCAGACAGATTTTGGAAGCCATGGCCTAAAAATTCCTTAGAATGTTCACATTATTTATATTTATTTATATTAAGTGATGGAAGGGACAGAGAGTTGCATTTTGACAGTCTCTTTGCTGCGGCAGAGACTCATTTCACTTCTCCTAATGTCTCTCACTTGGGAAAACTGATAAGGGCACGGAGCTAAAGATAATCCCATGAGAATGATGGTTACTCTGAAGTGCTGCACTGCAGAATGTATCAAGCTGAGCTACTCAGAATATTTTAATAATTACCTGGTATTATATTTGACAAAGTGGAAGGAACTTGTGGAGATTCATCAGTTCTAATGAAGTTTAAGGGGAATGTCTGAGGCTCTGGGATCTCTGGTCATTTCTCTTGAGAGAAAGAAAGAACAGGAAAGCTTAAAGCTAACATTTTAAATCTGAAAATAGGTTTTTGATGTAGTTTAATTTCGTCTGAGATCAGTGGTTTTGCCTCATCAACAAACTATTTTTCCTAAAACCTCAAAACTGTCAAAGCTGACATTCATGAATTATTACCATTCTTGAATTATCTGCATTTTAAAAATCATTGAAAAATCTTCCATAGGAGTTAATGGGCCCTGAAACAAATTATCAGTGGAACAGGGCTGAAGTGCTTCACAAAAACTGTTTCTCTCTGTGTTAAGGAGCAACTTTCTGAATTACAGCACAAATGAGTCAGTAACATCAGATGATCCAATATCAATGAACTGTATTTCTGTGAAAGCATACATGAGTTGAAATTCAGGCTTTAGTGAATGTGTAGATCCTTTATCAGAATTTCATCAGATCAGAAAATCTGAAGTTCTTTAATAGACGAAACTGTGAGTTTTAGAAGAGCATCTCAGTTTTTCTTCTAGATTTTTTTTTTGTTACCTGTATCTGTTTTAGCCAAACCTATTAGAAAAAAAAAATCTTCAAGACTTCTTCTCTCACACTTTTTGGTCATAAGCCATTCTGACCGAAGATCATTGAAGGAGTTAACTCTGAGATGAAGGAAAATCATTCTGAATCAATCACTAAAGTTGATGATGGAAACATAAACATGGGTGACACACCGGTGTGTCAAAAAAGGGTCTGAAGGACAAACTGAAAAGTCCTGCTTGAGAGGGAAATGCCCCAGAGGCATGAGCCCATGACCCCCCAAGCAAATAAAGGTAGAGCAGGTCCAGGCATTGCATGGCAGGAGCAGGAGCAGGAGCAGTTTGACTCTGTCTGAGCATTTTGCTGGCCGTTTTCAGATGTTTTCAGCCAGGGCAGGAGCAGGGTGTTTGCAAGGTGGCTGCAGGAGGCTGACTGGGTCAAGTTATTTGTTGTTGTGAGCACCCCCCCCATGATGGGTCCCAGGATCACATCCTGCCCTGCAGGATACCAGCAGTCTGGGGAAAAGAAGGCTCCTTACTTCAATTACCTTCCCTCACTCCAAACTCAAGGGAGAGCCATGGCATAGGGCCAGGATTATCTTTACAAGACCATTTCCATTAAAGCCAAGTGAGAGCTTTTAGCCTTCCTAATCCCTGAACTCTTCTGTTCCAGAAAATAGAGCTAATCATGAATTTTTCTGGTACTATTAAATAAGCAAATATGTGGCTGAATGATACAGACTGTTATTTTATCTCAGTTTAAAACACAATATGCTTCCTAACCCTATGACATCCTTTTGTGTTTTTCATAATCAGAAAAAATGTTGACATTTAGATTCAGCACAGCTTTGGATATCAAAAAATGGCCCATTTAATGAAAAATGTCCAGCTCACTAATTAGTTTCTAAAGTTGGAATCAGGTGTTTATAAGCCATTTAAGCAAAACAAATTAGTGTTCTACAGAGACTTTGTTGGCCAGGCTATTAACTGAGTTAAAATACTTTTTAAAAACTCTGCAAAACTGAAAAGCAGGAGCTTTGTGAATATCCAGTCTTCTGAAAAAGAACATTTTTTTTTAATTTAGTGCCATCCCTAAGTCTATTTACTGATATCTTTGAATAAACACCTTCTAACTATTTTTTATCCAATCTCAAAAATAGTACTTGCAAGTCAAGTGTGAAAGGAATGGAAGGAAATGACAAAATAAATTCCTGAAAGGTATTTTAAATAAGCCCATTTATAGTAGAGTGCTTGTCTAATTATAAGGACAATCACCCTTGGTGAAAATTGTAGGTGTTAAGCAATTCCCATTATTTTAGCTATCTAAGGCACCAAGCCAGCAGTCAGTGACACAGATATTTGACTTTAGATAACCATACCACAGTCTGCTGAAACTGCAGTAAAGCCTGCATGTTTGCAGAGCTGGGACACAACTGGGCATGTCCTTTTTCATTTGCACAGAGCCCCACAAATACACAAAGTGAGTGTAAAAAAGGCATACATATTAATGGCTCTGAAAATAAGCAGTTTACCTGCAGTTTGTTTGGTCAACCCACCTCCAGTTTGTTTGGTTCTAGTGTAAGTAGCTATACAAGGCAAATGAGCAGCTGCATCTTTATATGTTTAGTAAAATTGGGTGATTTGGGTCTGTAAGGGACAACCAGTCTTTTTGTAAAAGGAAAAAAGAAGCTCCCAAACTCAATCCTGTTCAGTTCCTGCTAATACTTGATAGGCCAAGTTCTCAGTTATTTTCTTTCACTCCACACTCAAGGGAGAGTGATGCTATTAGTCCAGGATTGTCTTTCCAAGACCATTTCCATCAAAGCCAAGGGAGAACTTCCCTTTAAACTCTTCAGCAAATAGAATTAATCACGACTACAGCCTGTGTTCTCAGGGAAGACAATGGGGTTGCTAGATATGTGTGGAGAAAAACATGCAATCAGATTGGTGGTAAAATCTTATTGTGAATTTGTTAGATACAATAGGACTTTAGGGCCATACCTTTGCCATCAGCATCAGAGAACAAGTAGATTTACCAGTGATTTTGAAGCAAAACAGTATTATATAGTCTTGACAAATGTGTCCTGTCTTTTCAAATATATTGAAAAAATTAATCACAGTATATACATTATTGAAAATGATATAACCAAATCATGAGCAGCTTAATACCTGAATAAACTAAAATATGACTGATTGTTGGTATTTGTTTGTCAGGAAGCAGCAAAATTATATGGCTAGAAACAATCTTCTTTTCACTTCTCAGATTCCTTCAGGCTTCACCATCCTTGAAATTTTCAGTCAGCCATCAGAGCGGGTCAGGTGCAATTCAGACTGGACCTTGGGAAAAAAGTATGTGAAACTTCTACAAGATCATTGCATTTCTATTTGTTGGAGTGTTTCTTTTTTCCTTCTGCTGAACTGCAAGAGGTAGAATGAGCCCAGTTTCATTCCTTACATTTTGGACTATTCTGTTGTTCCTTGCCATTGCTGCAGACAGGACTAAGAGATCTTCCTCGTATTTTCAGATTGTCAGTGGTCTAGATGGGAGGATTTCTACACTGTAACCTTGGAAAAATGAACTTCCAGCTTGTTGAACCAAACTTCTACAGTAGTAAAAGAACAGAATTTTCAATTCATTGGCTATGCAAAGACCCAGCATCTATCAAGGTAGTTCAAGTCAAGACAAACTGAAAATGCTCTGCTGAATTTTTTAACAAAAAGAAAAATTAAAAAAGGGGGGAAAAGCATTATACTTAAACTAAAATTCAATACCTCCTTTTCTTTTGAGAGAATGCAAACTTTTAATCTATTTAAAATTAGTAGACTTTAACAATGAAAATGCTTCTTAGGAAAAAAAAAAGCCTTAAAATATGTAATTTTCTTTAAAGAAACCCAAAGTTGTTGTAAGAAACCATTTAACTTGCTATTAAATATAAAAATAATTCTGTTCTGTGCTAAGCTCTTTAGGTTAGCAAAATTACTTTTCTCAAGGTTCAAAAGAACCTCCCTAACTCTCTTTTGTAAAGTACAGTGACAAAGAGCATCACTGGAGGGGATTCTTGCTGCACTTGCAGGACATTATCACCAGGGATGTCTCTTCAATCAGTGCCACTTGAGGCAACTGTGCAACAAAGGAAAGGTAAATGTACCTGGTCAATCTACTTCCTATTTAGATATCCCTGAAAATGCCTTATTATCACTTCCATTCACCTCAAATACCCAAAGCAGGCCATCCCCTTTTTTATTTCTGGCCAGTTCCCTAAGGGATTGTCTTGCTCCTCACAGGAACTGCTGGCTACAACAGGATCAGCTTCCAGGTCTTTCACTACACCTGGGCTGCCTTCTCAGATAAGAGCTGCTTTTTTCCTTCCTCCAGGCACCTCTACTTTTGTGAGCAATCAGGTTATTTCCTGCTCTGCAAAACTGCATTATTCTTATCAGTATTTTCCTCTGTCAGTATCAGCAGGGAAATGACTGTGTGCTAGGAACTTAATTATTCATTAGCTTATGGCCAGTTCCTTCATACAGCTTTCTCTGTTATGATTTCAGCTGGTACAATAATAAGAAGACAACAAAATTGTGCCTAAAGCAACTCTCCTTCTAAAAAAAGAGGTGGAAGCAGATCTTGGGTTGGATGTCTGAAGTTTTTCTTCTATTTAATGAAAGCCCTGGGTAGGCTTGTATTTAATTTAAGTCAAATAACTTACCTTGCTTTAAATTGCACTCCCTCTGCAATTTGATGCTAGGAAACCCATCCAGAAGGGTTCTTCATTTGTCCACAAGAGGAAATTGCTTTTCCCTGGTGGATCTCTGAAGTTTAGAAATGTACTCCCAGAACAGACCCAGCAGTGTAAATGCAGCATGAATTTTTTAATGTACTCACTGTAAACCAGCAAATGAGATGCTGCCAACTATGCTGAGCACTCTAGTTTTCTTCAAATCATATGTGAATATGAACTTTCTCAGCTGATTTTTGTTTGTTTGTTTTTTAACAGAATCACAAAAATCTGTAATTCCCAATATCTTCACTTTTTATATCTCACAGAGTATTCACTGGTTATAGTTTATCTGACAGATTGTGCCAGTTGTATTGAGAGCTCCTTTTACATTTCTGTGTTTTTGCTAGTTCTTTGTTGAAAATGTATACATAAAAATAAAAATAGATATAAGTGCAGTAGCAGCTCTTTCTAGCATTTCCTCTCTTGTATGAAGGCGGCAATGGCTTTAAAGAAGGACTGTGGTCAAATAATGTTAATATCTGTATTAGTTTTCTTTCCAGCTGCAAGATTATGAGAATTTTTCAGCAATTAGACAAAATGCATATTTTAATACATAAAATATTTTATTCTCTAGTAGCCTTTCAATATATAAAAGGCTGTTAGAGAGAAGACAGGCATCTGTTGTTCGTTGGATACAGGACAAGAAAAAATTCAGCTGAATTTGCAACAAATAGTAATCAGACTAGGTACTGGGACAATACCCAAAGTAAGTAAAGGGCTGCAAGAGGTGACATAGAAATGTTGAATCTCTTAGAGTTTATAGAACACATTTAGTCAAATTTATCAGCTGTGGCTCAGATATTCTTGGTGCTTTTTCAGAACAAAGGAAGGGACTTTATAGTATTCTGGAGTTCTTTCCAGAAACATAGTGCCTTCATGGATGGTTCTCTACTTAATAGCATAGCATAATAATTTATGCTAACCACTGTAAAATCCCTGGCTTCTGCTTGTTACATTAAAAAAATTCTGGTTTAATTGCAATATTAATCATCCCTAATTGATAATTCAAATTCAGAAAGTGCCATTCCCTGGTTTGAGGCACATCACTCTTCGTGGGCTCGATTTTAGCCTGTGCTCCTGTGCTTCTCAGGGAGATCTGAGCTTCCAAAGCCTCTGGGGCTTCTCAGCCTGATCAGGACTTCTGAAAGTTGGGGTTTCAGTGTTACATAAAGGGAGCACCTTCCATTGGAGACCTATTAAACACCCAGCTGATGAGTCTGCTGCTCCCTGGATCCCACCTGAACCCCACTTAAAGGGAGTCTTACCATCTTTTCCGCTGACGTTGTGAAGGTAGGTGGAACTATGTGGCACTTAAATTCTGTTTTGACACTTGACATGTATTTTTGCTAGGTAAATCAAACTTATCTGTGTGCTCCAAAAGATATTAACATGTATGGAAAGGGAAAGGAAAATCTGAACAGATTGCTCAGGTACATATTAAATGTTAATGTTATCTGTTCATCTGTTCAAATGTGTTAAATGACCTGCACTGATTATCCAAGAGCATTGTATTCATGGGACTAAAAAAATATAGAGTTAAATGGAAGAGAGAAGTCACTAATCTTTTTGAACTAGATGTTTTATAATTCAAAATACAACTCACTTAGGAGAAATACGTTCCTAAATCATTTCAATTAATCTAATGAACCTCCTTTCTGATCCTGTTTATAGTTCAATTTTCTTTCAAGTAAAAAACAATAGAAGAAATGTACAAAATGCATCAATAATGCAGTCCTTGGGCAAGAAAGTCTCAAAACACCCAAGAAATCAAAATGCCTGTTGCCATCTGTGGAAATTCTTCCATTTGCAGCCAATATGATCATTCAAATCCTTACCTGTCAAGAGTATAATGACATGCTGATTAAGCAAGAGGGATATTGAAGTTCAACAGATTTATTTGAAAATGATCTGTATGAAGGATGCCATACTCCCTCTGATTCCAAAAATCTGGCTTGTCAGGTGGTAAGATTAGTGAAACACTGGTTGTACTTGATCATTGCACAAAATCAGGTATCCACACACCTGTTTGTGATACAGCATCTGTTTCTTCACAGTAATTCCAGGGATGGGATGTAGGCTGTCTCTGCCAAACATTTTTCCAGGGAGTCATTACTCCGTGGGAAAAACCATACCTCAGCAAAAAAGCTCTCTGCTGGAAGTCAGTCCTGAACCTATTTTCCACCTCATCTCATAAATGACCCTGATTATGAAGAGAATTATTAGATAAATTCCAGGCTAAACAATTTCATTTAGAGGAAAGAGAAGAAGAAAGTGAAAGTAGGATAAGAAAGAGTAGGAGACTGTCTTGGTGCCCCTACAATTATGAGATTAGCTACAAAATGCTCATCTAAAATCATAAATCCCAAGTCTTTTAAAAAAATCCTTCCAGTCCCAGGTTTGAGGATCACTAAACTCTGGTTGTACATTCAGCTGATGTAGATTGTCCAAGTGCTGTTCATGCTGGGGAAATGCATATTTGTAACAGCATATAGAGGTGGTCTAAAATGTGACAAGATATTTTGTGAGAACATCTTAGTCTCCCTCATGAAAATTGAATTGATATTTTCCTCATTTATTAAAAATAATTTATCATCCAACAAACCTTTTATTTTTCGTTTTTTACACATAACTTTGGTATATCAAAGAGTAAGACACAGCAAATACCTGAGCACATGGTCAGTTCCTGTAAAACTTTGTATTTCCATGTAGTATTCTAAGTTTATCATCATTGTTATTATGAGAAGGTCTGTATTACTTTCTGGCCTCTTGGCTTTTTAATGTCTTTGCTTTGGCTGTAGCTTTTTCCTTAAGTCAAATTCTGTGGAATTTAAAACCTGGTATCTCAAAATCAGGCAAATGCTGTATTTTTTTTTTCTTTTTTAAATTCTTTCCAATCTTTACCTCCTTTCTTTCTCCTAATTTCTCGAAGTCCCTATGTGGCATTGGTTAATCTTTAGTAAGGGCATACTTGGTATAAAACTGAAATATATGCACCAGCAGCAAATACTGAATGGGATAGGCAGGGGTATGGCCTGACTTATGCCTCTGTATAAGCAAGATATTTTCTTTTCTTGCTGTCTGGGGTAAGAGACAGAAGTGTTCTGCCAACAGAAGGAACGTTCCCAGAAGTGAGCAGTGTGTGTGGCTGGGTCTGTGTTACCTACAGCTCTGGCTGCTGCTTGTGAGACTTCTCCTGCTTGTGACAATCAGTCAGCTGAGCTGAAAGACCGGAAAGAAAAGGACGTTCCAGGCAGTGCTTTTGTCCTGCTGTTCTTGAAAGTACGTTAGTGGAAGGAAAGCATACAATTTCCCTGTTCCACATGAATGCCTGTGAGAACTTCTCCATGGCAGTTCAGTGTCTGGATTGGTATCACATCCCTATGATTACAAATATTTAAATATTGCAACATCTTTTCCCTAATTTATGCCCCCCACGCCTTTAAACAGTTTTTCTTTTCCTGTTATTGTCTTTTTATTGATTTATACATGAGAAGCCCTATTTTTAGACACCTTAGACATCTCTGCTTGACTGGCAGAGATTTTGAAGGTAGATGGCAGATCTCTCCAGTGTCAGCATTATCACATATCTTACAGCCACCTAAACAGAAATAAATCATCTGATCAGAAACCAAGGTGAGAACAGTCCTGATGTTCTTCAGAGATTTCAGAAATACTTTAGTGATTTTGTTTTTAATTCAGCCAGCTAAAAGTGGCTGGCTGAGCTGAGGACAGAGGGTGGTAAAGAAGAGGATAAACTTTTTGGCAGGGATACTGCTGCTGTAATTTAACAGAGGTATGAGTGACTAAGACTCAGCCAAATGACAGAAATATTTGTGATATTTTCTTCAAAATGTCTTCTCATAAGTTTAGTTTAAGAAAAAAACAGCAAATAAGTTGAGAAATTATTTGCCAGTGATTTTTTTTTTTTTACCGAAAATATTTGCCGGTGATTTTTTGGGTTTAGGTTTTTTTTAATCAACTCTGTAACTAAGTTAAATTGAACATCAGAATCAAAACCCTTTCTAAAACTCTTGTTTCTTCTCTCTGCTATAAAAAAAATCAGGTGCTTTTTTTTCGTTCTTCTTAAACATCATATAATTTTTTCTTTAAAAAAAACTTTGCAGTTTAAAGGCCAAAAGAGCATGGTGGAGGAGAAAGTTTGTGAGATTTGTGTTTTATGCCATCAGATCAAAAAAAGCATATGGTTTTTTTGCCAAACCCAATTTTGATGTGGAGTGTTGTGTTGTTTTGGGCTTTATTTTAGGTTGCAGTATAACCAAAAAAGTCTAGCTCAAATGTCTGGCAATGGTATTATCCAGCCAATGTGAATTACTTGTGTTTCTCTGACCGGTAGGGAGGAATTTGAACAGCAATTAAAGGTACTCATATTATCAATATTATGTTGTCATATTATCAATAACTTATTTTCACCTCTTTTTTCCCAAAGACTGGCAGAGCCACAACTGTCTGTACACCTAAACAATCTGTGTAGATGCCAAAAAACTATAGCAAACTTGTGAAGTTTGAGAGATGTGGTGGGTATTTAACACTGCTTCATGGATATATATTTCCCCCCAAAGAGCTTTCAAGCCATCAATATCCTTCTAAAAATAAACAAGCCTGTGAGCAATGCAACAATCCCTTCACAGCTGGTGAAGAGAATGGGCAAATGAACCCCTTAAGGTACTGACACATTTCACTTCTGAACTGGAGGAGGGAGATACCTCCTTCGCCCCCGATTTTGACCCACAGGCAAAAAAATGTACTTTTTTTATAATCAGATGTGGTACTTCAAAGAATTGTGGGCAAAGCCTTAGCTCCTGAAAGAAATAGCTAAGATGATCAAATTAATTAAAAGAGTGGAAAAAAACAAAGTCTAATTTGGGCCGAAACTGTTGTTTCTTTTGGCAGTTGGAATAAATCAGGATGACACAGAAAGCATGTGAAATAGAGCAGGCAATGCTTCTTCAACTTCAGAATGGTTCAACTCCATTTTAAAACAGAAAATATGGGTCTTAGCAGGATCAGCTCCCACAGAAATGGATATATATGATGTATAATTGCTGAAGTAGGGATATTAATCTTTCTAATCTTTATAAATGCCTTGTAAAACTGTCAAAAACCTTGTGGGGAAGTCATACTGCAATTGGTGTGCAAGTTGGGTGTGATCTATTTGACTTCTTCGGATGCAGAGGATAAACAGGCTTTTTCCATCTACTCCTTTCCCCATGCTGTTCTCAGTGGTCAGACTCAACCCTTTGTTAACTCCCAAGATCTTCTTAAATGTGATACTATCAAATCCATGCAATCCTTTTTTTCCAAACTGAAACCTATGTTTGTATAAGGTAAAGGTAAGTGAACTGGCAGGCAGGGCTGAGGAGGAAACCAAATTGAAATAGCAAGCAGAAATCCAGGGGAAGGCAAGAGTGTTATACACAATAAAAGTCATTAGTGAAGAGAAAACAGGTATTGGTACCATTTACCAGTGGAAATAGTCTTCAGAAAACTCCATTTTCATACTCATGGCGTATGCAGGTTTGTGAATGCACAGGTGATATGGATCTGAGGAAAATATAGTTGCTCAGTTCTCAGCGGACAGATGTGATTGGAGAATTGGTAGTTTGAATTTGTCCAAAATATTTCCAGATCATCCTGATCTTGTGTCCTGGCCAGCCCTATTTCAAACACATTGATGAGTCCAATTTAGTCTTTGCATAGCTTTGAAATAAACTGTATGGAAACATAGTGACATCATATTATATTATTGATAGCCTTTTAAAAATCAGTCATTAAACTGTGGCATTCTCAGGCTGTGGGAAAAGTGTTTGTACTATTAGCACCACAGATTTATGGCTGCATTTGTTTTACTTTTAAAGTACAATTTCTTTTACCGCTTGAAGGATTTTTAATTGCTGTTCTTCAGTCCTACCATATGATGGGCTCTCAGAAATCTTGATCATGAAAGCAAATAAAATTATTCCCCTTCACTTCTTCCTTCAATATTTGGATAGAAAATGTTCCTCAGACTTTCATATCTACACACGATTATCGTTTTGTGACAGACGGGCTGTTAAACTATTTAACTACATGCTTATAAAACTGTGATTTAATGATAATATATATTTCCTTATTTCCAGGAGGACACTTGTCTTGGTTATGGAAGATTAAATAGCAAACCATATGTGCTGGCAATGGGTCATAGCCCTGGAATCTTTCATGTGGCTGGTGGGATGTATATCACATCTTAAAAGAGGACCAAAGGACTGAACAGGCATATTGCACCAATGCAAAGGGTTTAATTGCGTGCTTGGCTTTTAGAGATGGCTCAATAATATTTTATAAAGGGTGTTTTAGCAGGAAAAGCACTTGGTGGTAGCTTTAGTTGGTTTAGAACTGCAAATATTTGATAGACCATCTATTGGTGACACCGCAGCAGAACAGGAGCTGCTCCATTTTGACTCTCTGTGGATTCTTGAAAAGTAGAGACACTCATTTCAGATACTGAGAGCCAGGTAAAAGTGGAACTTGAATCTGAGTCTCTCATACTTCAAGTTCTAACCAGATTTGCAAGGCAGGATTTTCCTCAACAAATGTGGTGCAATTAGACAAAATGGGCACAGGGCTTCCCAGATTACTTTTTCTCTTATTGGCACTCAGCTATAAGCCCTTCTTAGTCTTTCTCCCCCCCTCCATGGTTTTAAATGGTTTTTAAATGCTGATTTGAGGTTGAATTCAGACACTATGTCTTGCAGAGGTTTGTGTTTGAGGAGGAGAGAAATGACTTGTAGAAATTGCTGAAGAGGGCAAACATATGCCTTAGCAACACCAGGTAAGAAGCCAAGCTGGCTTGCTTCTCACCTTTGTTTCCTGCTGGCCTATTTCCTCATGGCTGGGTACAGACTGATTCTCTCTTCATTTCTGCTTAAATCTCCTCCAGGGACAAGGAAAAATGTGCTGGGCTGGCAGGTATAAAACCTCAATCAACTGTTGTCCTGAATATGATTTCTGCAATCCATTTCTTAAAGGCTTCCATGTGTTTTAATCTTGGTACTCAGTTTGCATGTTCATTTCCCTGTAGTGTAAACACTTCCCCAGGGATTTCATAACTCGAGAGAATTTAAACCTGGTTACTTTGTCCTTAGGAAAAGAAAGATCAGCCTAAAATGTCCGGAGCTTTCTAAATATTTGCTTATCATATGAATTCAGTGAGTGGGCGGAATTCAGATTTCCCCTCTAGAATTAAAAGAGGAGGGAATACCCCTTTCATGAGAAGCAGGCTTTGAAAGTTCACACATAAGA
>VYXD01014213.1:1712642-1755564 GCA_013397195.1 Hylia prasina | reverse complement strand
CTTTTAAGTAGCAAAGTCATTTTTTGATATTCCACAGAGACTCTGAGTTATCTGCTTTTATAGGTCCCATGAAGTTTTAAGAGACTTCTTGAGTGTGGTGAAGATGAGTAAATAGAGGATATTGCATAATGAGAGCTTTGCTCTGTTTACAGCTAGGGAAACAGAGCTGAGAATACTTTGCACTCTTTTGCAATGGTGTTCAGGGGCTGGTTTGTTTGGGAACAGCTGCAACTCCTTTCTGCACTTCTCAAATACCTCTGTCATCCCATTGATTGCAGCAGTCTTAGTTTTCCAGTGATTGCTTTATAACTTCTAACAGACTCTATCTACTAATTAAATTGGAGGTTAGAGACAAAGCTCTAAGCTAATGGTGCAAATTAAGCACAAGAGAACTGCTAATGGCCTGCTCATAGAGCCACTCTCTGTTCTAATGTCACAGCCTCTCTAACCAGAGAAAACAGTAGTTTGGGGTTTTGTGAGTTTCAGAAATGAGGGAAATACCGACACAAATGGAAAAGGTATTTTCTTTGTTAGCTTTGTATTGACTAGCTTTTGAAAACCTTGAACTATATGCAGTTATAATGACTAACAATTAATAAAAATCAATGATATGAGTTTTCTAGGAGAGTGACCTTCTAGTTATTCTTCAAAGTTGGTATCATATGGTCTGAGAAGTCTTTGTATCAGCATATGTATCATGCACCCACACACACTGTGTGCTCTGAGACAAAAATCCCAGTGTTGTATCAAGGACTTACCCAGCAGAGGTATCAAATGCAAGAAATTCAACTAAAATCTATCCTTCAGGGTTGTTCAAATGAGGTTTTTCCTTCCCAGCCCTCTTTGGAACCTGTCCACATAGATTGAAGTATTTTCTGTCTGGAAAAAGAAAATCAATATCAAGCAAATGACTGGGGAGAAAAGTATATTTAAATTTAAAAGATCTTGTCTTAAAGTGATTTTTTGTTTGTTTGTTTGACAGCTGAAAAGTCACAGGCCTACATAATTTCTCTAAATCACCCCTAAATCTAAGCACATTTCTGAATTATTCTCTAATTGAAAAGCTAGTTGATTTCTAGGTTTGGAGAAACAATAACACTTTCCAGGAATTTTTTGAAGCTACTTCTAGAAGAATCTATTATTTTTAAAATATATATATATATTTATTTGTTCTTTGACTTTTTCTGTGATTTTTTTAATAATTGCATTAATCTACATTTTCAAAGCAGTAATATTAAAAATATTTTTTTCAAATCACTTGGGTTTGAAACATAATAGTATGTTATTGCACCTATTTGTGTATAATACATGTCAGAAGTAGCAGAATGTTTTAGCATCACTCAAATTGGCATACATTGAAAAAGTATTAATAGAATTTTTCAAATTCTAAAGGAATAAAACTTAAAAATAAGTTTTCCAGTAAGGTTCAAAAGTTTTGGTTTGGGGTTTTTTGGCTTTGTGTTGTTATTGTTTGTTTGTTTTTTAAATTAAATTGGAAACTTACTGCTTTCCTCTCTAAATAGTCTAGGACAAGTAGATCCTGTTACGGGGGGTTTTTTGTAGGGAAACCTTTTTAACTTTTACAAATCCACGCTAGTAAGGATGGAGGGAAAGAAGAGTTACAATGTAAAGAGAAACTTTTCTTAAGTGTTATTATAGTGGAAGAATATGACAGTCTTCTAGTAGATTTTCGTTGTTGTTGTAATAAGAGTTTTTCTTAATGTATCTTGATGTGTTTGAAAACCAAACCCCACAGCAATGGAAGATTCATATACTCTCCATTCACAGAGAAGGATCACTAGAGAAAATGGCAACTCTCATCTTTGACATGGGTTTCTCACTAGTTTCTGGAGAGAAATCTGTGAGAGTACCTTCTCTGGGGAGCAAAGGGATTTGTTGTTTGGGGCAGCACATGCCTTCATTGCTGTAAGAGGCAAAAATAATTGCCAGGCAGGAATACACCAAGCTGCTGGTGCTGAACAGGTCCAGGAGAAACCAGAATCTGAGATCTTAAAGGACCCAGTGCTTTGCTAGAGAAAAGCTGGGCATTTGGACAAAGAGGCCCCTGTGCACGTTCCTGGTTAATAACCTGGATTTCACCCAAAACATACCTGACATAGCTCATCAATGTCATCTCTTAAAAGACACAGCCCATGGTGCCCAGGATATTGATTGTGCCGAGAAAAAAAGACTATATTTTTCTCTAGCTTTTCTCCCTTGATAAGAGGTAGAGGTAGGAAATATGAAGGTAGAATTTTCCCCTTAAAAAAAAAAAAAAGAGGGAATTTTCCCTCCAAAAAGCTTTTAAACATTTACAATAAATATGTAGAATTGGCACTGAAACAAAATGGTTTGTTTCTGTGAAATTATAATTCTTCAGTGGTATACTACATCAGTGAAGATTACAAATACATTTTTCCAGAGCCCTATTGGTCATTTTTCCATTTGGAAACTACTTTTGTCATCATCACTGTAGTGATGATGAAAAACTTCTAGATTTCTTGCAAGTTTTTTCTACCTTTCAAGTCTTTACTGTAATTGTGTCAATATTAAGAGGTGTTGTTCACAGATATTTGTTATACTCTTGCAATAAAATATGACTACTTGCAACCACAAGTCTCTCAAAGTCAAATCTCCCCATTCAAAAATATTTCAAATGTTCCACTCACTTTCCAGTGACTGGGATTTCTCTGTCAGTTACATTCTTGTGACTGTGTCTTAGCAGATGTCTAGAAGGTAACAGCAATTATCTATATCACAGATAAGAGTAGCAACACCCAACGGACTTTTGTAACCTATGCTTAATAGCAACACACTCTCACAATTTGTTTTCAGCAAGTCCCTGTGAAACATATTTTAGGCTAAGTATTATCCTGGTTTTTTTCCAAAGATAGTGATAGATCAAGAGGATCATATGGGTCCTGTTTCAGCAACGTGATTTAGCAAGGCACCCAAGTTTAAGATTAAAGGTTACCTTGAGCTTAGGTACCTCACTGACCTTCCTTGGGTCATAGCAAGGAACTTATTACAAAGTTACAATAGACTCTTAACTCTGAATTTCCTGCCTTTTATACTACAAAAGCTCACCCTTAACCTTCCTGTAGCAGGAATTTTTCATTTAATTCCCCAGAGGGTTAAAAGACAGATGAGCTGGTGGTAAGAAGAAGCATATAAATGCTTCTCACATTGAGAGTGCCGACCCTGGAATGTGGTTTACAGAAAAAATGTTGCCATATGTTGAAGAACGTCTTCATATCTGCTTTTATTTCTTTAATACCTTCCAGACAACATAACAGAACGTGGCTCCTATCACAGTGGCAGTTTAAGTAGCCATGCAACCACTGATATTTGACTGTCATTTCTGCATTTAACCACTGCTGTAACTCAAGCTCCAACAAACAGAAAACTTGAGAACTATTACTCTTCCCTGTTGCTTTTATTATTGTGATACACTGCATGGAAACATCTAATCTGGGTGAACTTCCAATTAATTTCCAGTGTGAATGGAACACTGCTGATCTCCCCTGGAAAAAAATAAACACTGTCAAATTGAAATAAGTAGATTCTTGATCAGATGAAGTGTATTACTAAAAAATACTTGACATCATCAAAAAATTTTGGGTAGTTTTTGTTGGGTTTTTTTTTCCCTTAAAATAAGGTTTGCAAGTTACTTGTGGTAAAAATTACATATTTTGATCAGAAAAAAATGAAAAGGAAGCTACTTGATTAATTTGGATTCAGTTACTCTTAGTAGATAAAAATATACATGATGTTAGGCATGATTCTAGATTAGTGATCTTCTAATTTAGCAAAACTAAAACAAGATAACATTTGCCAGCTTTCAAAAGTGATATGTTAAAACAGAGGAGTGTAAAGGACTTGCTTGAAGTCTAGAATCATGAGAGGAAACAGTGCCAAGGTGTATTTAAATCCTTCTTTGCAGGGGATATTGTTTAGGGCTTGCAAGAGCATTGCTGGGTCATACCTCCTACATATGGGTGTCTTTCACCATGCATTTGAGTGCTCGGGTAATCATGTTGTCTTAAAATATTTGGCACCAATTACATTTAAGCTACTCTTGTTGCTGAGAGAGTCCTGCTATCACCCACTTAGAAACAACTTTGCTGCAACATCAATGGTGGCTCAGCTAAAGTGCTGAACTCCTGATGGTTTTCATATTTACCACTCCAGGGATGTGCTGAGATGACTGTTTCATCAAAATGAGTTTTCATCATTTATTTGTGAAAGTTATTAAACAAATAAATGGAGAGGTCACACTTACAGCTTCTGTTTCCTGAGATCAGCCATCTTTAACCTAGCAAAAAATGAAAGTCACTTTTTATAAATTCAGCTGATAGCTGTGTTCAATATTTAACAACATGTAACAACACTTCAATCTTAGCGTAATAAATTATGATGTTTTAGTGTAAAATGTCATAATGGCTTTATCAGTCTTTATTATCTCTGTTAGAGATATTTTTTCAGTTTGTTCACAATTACTAATGATTTTGTCTGGATAGATTTCATACATTTCATTTTTAAAGAGATTTGTATAATTGATTACTACCCTGACTGTTAAAAGCTGCAACACAAGGGCTAACTGGTATTCATAAGGCCTAGAAATTAGTCTTGTTGAATGCCAACCATGAATAGCATGGACTGTGTGTTGCACTGCTTTTTGATGAATCTTTTGGGATAAGTGGATCACTTTCTGCCAGTTCTGTCAACAGTTTCCACGGTGACATTATGAAAACTAACATCTCTCAGGCCAAAAGCAAACTTCACACATTCTGAAATAAATCATTTTTGGCAGCTTGTATCAAATCATGATGGAAAAACTTGTGGGAGCTCAGCCCTTCCTGCTTTTATCTGGAGTCCTGTTGTCTAATTAAATGCCCCATATAACTGGTCTGGAGGACTCCTCACTTTTTAAATCCAATGGGCAAAAAGAATGTCTGGAGCCAGGTTACACTTTTTGCAAATCAAACTGAAATACTCCTTTGACTTTCTGAAAGGCTAGAATTAGATTAAATTGATCTGCTCAGGTTAACTAAGATATTTGATCCTCCCCTCATGCAATAGTTCATGTCATGGTAACCCCTAGGTGCTGTTGCCACAGAGAACCATTAAGTGTAGTACAGGACAAAATCTAGGGTGAATCTTTTCCTATGTTAAAGCATAGAAAGGTTTAGTGAGACTACAGGCTATGTGAACACAATTTTATTCTCTCTTGTAGAATGATCATGAAAAGGGCCAAGTTTGGAAGTGTTTGGGCCTCTGTGAAGACAGAATGGGCTTGTGTTGCCTCTTTTGAAGCAAATCAGGTTTCTTGGTAGATTAACTGCTATTCCATAGTGGTTTGTGATTTATATTACAGGGGCCTACATTTCTGGATAGGAGCCATTTTTATTATTGCAGGAATTTACAGAGATAATCTCAGGACTACAGATCCCTTTAGACAGGCATTTCAGACATGATTAAATGCCCTTGCTGGAAACAAAAATCTCTGCTTAGTGCAATGGGTTTCACATGGGCCCTAAAGCCATCCTTCTGCTCCCATTCCACTGGCAGAGAGATATCCCATTACCTTCAAACATCTCTGCTAGTTTTGTTTTGCCCCAAAGCAGTACAAGATCCAGTTTTACTTCGTGGATCTTTAACTATTTGCATCCCTAATGGAACATGCAGGCACAGAAGGTCAAGAAACTGGCAGATTTTTATTCTGCAATGCTAATGCCTCTCACCTAGTACTAGTCAAATTGAACAGTAATTGGGCTGCAGTATCATTGTTCTCTGCTGCAATGGAATGGGAAAGTCAAGGCAAACATTGCCTTCCTTCATAAAAACAAAATAAGAGGGAAGATTGTCTACACTGCTGACAAAAATCTCTGGTGGTTGGGCTTTTTTAGTATGACTGCTAATGAACCACAGTACAATTCCTCAAAGACTCACTAAAGTGTCTGAGAAAAACTTGGCTTTCACACTTCTCATCAGAGCTTGCAGCTTGTGCCCATTTCACCACTGCTCCCACTTGAAGAATGTTTATCTGCAAACTGAAATTTCAGGTCGTTCATGTTCAGGATCTGGAGATATTAGATCCCTTAAAGACAGGGCTGACTCTGATCTGGTATTTGTGTCCTAAAGGCAAAGTGGTTTCAGGGAAAGATCCAGGTGGGATCATACTAAATCACCTTGGTGAAAGGCTGTGAGCAGTCAGAGGCAGCAAGCACTAACTTGCAATGATGACTTACGTGGTGAACTTATGGCTGCATACCAACATATTTCCCTGCACACTTCCCTGAGGGAAGGGAAAATTTTCCAACAGAAAGCTAATCACTGCCACCACGTCTGGCTTATTTCAAAAGCCAGCCAGTGAGTTTAACTGATAGCAAAATAGAACTCTCTGCATACAGCAATTTTCATTTGCCATGTGTAAGCACACAATAATTGAAAGAAATGTGTGGAAAAAAAAACCACAACAAAAAAAAAACAGTTGATCTTAAGCTTGGAGTGGACTTGTCAATGAGTATAGGGAAAGGGTTCTGGTGCTCTGTGGTATGCAACAGTGTCAGATTTTCTCTCGTCTTGTAGATTAGGTAGATCTGTGAGACTTGAGGAGTACTTGAGTGGTGCTTCATGTCAGGACCAGACAGGCAACCAGAAGAGGAAGAGAAGGCACTCCACTCAGCCCATGGCTGAGAGCAGGAGGTCTGCCCAAAGCAGCAATGTGAGCAGCCATGGGCCTAATGGCAAGGTGCATCCCCCATGCAAAGATCCTTGGGCTTGGTCAACAGGCAGAGGAGAACCATCCCCTGGTGTTACCTCCTGTAGCTGAGGCAGGTGCTCCAAGGTCTTGCCAGATTCCTGCAGGCTGACTCGTGACTGCAGCAAGCATCTCAGCTCCCAGCTGCAGCAGCCACTGGAGGCTGCTATCAAACAAATGCAGGGGAAAAAAAATCTGAAAACTGTCAGTCATAACACAGCCATTTCTTCAAAGAAGTGATGGTGTGATTGTTTTCCAAGCAAAACAAAAGCCCGCTGCCTACTCTGTCCCACTTGGAACTCTGCAGTCAGGTTGAAAGAGAAGGGATTTGAGCAGGGATTTTAAGAGAAATGAATAAGTAAAAAGAATCTTGGAGACCAGATGGCAACATCTGGAGAGCAGGGCTGTGTTTTGGCTTGGGGTTATTTAACCTTTCTTCATCTTCACTGGCTTCTCTTTTCAGTCAACAGCTGAGCAGAACTAAACTAATTTGAAAAAAAAGTTGAAAATCTTCTTCTAATGTATGGCAACACACCTAAATTTTTACATGAAATAGGGCTCCGTCATAGCAACTTTAAAGAAGGACAGAAAAAGATAAAGAATTCACAGTATCAAGTGGATGTTCGTGTGTGGTGTAACTTACCCAATGTAGTGGATTAGTTACAGAGTTTAACCTTTCCCATTTTAGGTGGGCTTAAGTCACATTCTTTAAACTAATAGTGTGTGATACAACCCTCAGGCCATCAGAGACAATAATAGATGTCCAGCTATGACATGAGTTTGCATGATGAAATAAAAATTATGGCAGTGTTCCAAAACTAAATATATGACAAACATAATCATTTCTGACAGAAACAAGAATAAAGTAATGCTTCAGTGATTCAGAGGAGAAAAATAAATAAATAAATAAATAAATAAATAAATAAACCCCACTCAAATCACAATTAATGCTTCAGGTACAGCAAATTTCTTACTGGCATATGACAAGACACAGACTTGGGGTCAAATTTTTGAATTTAAAGGGGCATTCAGTTTAAAAACAACAATATCTTGTCACCTTCTGTCAGTTTCTCTGGCAGATGTGCTGTAGGAATTTTTCTGTGTCACAGTCCACTTTTTTATTTTCCACCAAATATCCCAGTTCAGCACCTTTCCTTACAAAAACATAACTGCTTGTGTCCTTCCTCACACATCTTCAAGACCCAAAGCTCTCTCGTCATGGTCAACATCCAATTTTTATGTTGGTTCTTCCCAATGTTACTCATCTAGAGCCCTTGGGTCTGGTAGGTAACAGGAACAGGAATGATGACCAGATATATCATGAGTGATCATGCAATTTCTTTGCTGCTGAGGTAATTTCTTTGTTTTACTTCTCCCTGTCAGCATACAAATCAGAAAAGAGGAGATCACACCATTCAAGCGATAATATCTGTATAGACACACATGCAAGATGAGGGAGGGGAAATGAAGGGGGAGCCAGTTAAGGAGATGAGTTACTCTACTGGACTCTCTATTTTTTGTTTACTAACAGTCAAAAGAGGTGCATATAAAGATAAAATACCAGTTAGCTTGGTCTTCAGTGAAAAAAATCACAGAATCACAGAATGGATCAAGTTAGAAAGGACCACAGAGGGTCCAACCTCACTGCCCAAGCAGGGTCATCTTATAGCACAAGGCACAGGATTATGTCCAGGTGGTTCTTGAATAGCTGCCATGAAAGAGACTCCACAACCTCCCTGGGCAATCTGTTCCACTGCTCAGTCACCAGCACAGTAAAGTTCTGACTCATGTTCAGGTAGAACTTCCTGTGCATCATTTTCTGTTCATTGCCTCAAGTCCTATTGCTTGATACCACCCAGCAGAGCCTGCCTCCATCCTCTTGGCACCCCCCTTCAGGTAATGACAGACATTGATATGGTCTCCATTAAATTGAGGCTATTCCAGACTATGCTGGTTTGAAAGCAAAACCAGTGAGAGACTCCAAGTCAGAAGTACAATTTAATAAGAGCAAAAGAAAAGAAGTAAAATAAAGTAAAATAAAATAAATTCAATAGTATAAAATACCACTGACAGAGTCAGAATACAACCTGACACCCTGTTAGTTAGGGTGGTAGTAGCAGTCCAGATGAAATGGTCTTGTTGAAGCAGTGGTCTTGTAGAAAGGTCTGGTAGCTCTTGTCCTCCGTGAATCCAGTGGGGAGAAGGCTGGCTATGCTGTCCCAAACCCCGGATTATATGCAGGTGGGAATGCTTGGCTCCTCCCCCTGGGCGGAGCATCTCACAATGGGCTGATATCATTCTATGAGTCATGTAATGGGTTCTTGATGGCCCATTAAACAGAGACAGCTCCTGGAGGGAGTTATCTATGAGTCATAGGGCAAGGCATTGATGGGCCATTAGCAGAAGATAAGGGAAACACTGCCCCGCCTGGTTCCAACACCTCATGAAGATGGTGATAGAATACATACTTTGGGCACATCTTACATTTTTAACCTAAGACACAGACCCACAGTTCCTATAAGCAGACAAGGGTCAGGCTGAATCACCAGTGGACATGACAGTTGTCTCACCTGATTATCTACAACACCACAGAGTTCAAAACCACATCAGATGTGACCTCTGCAAACAGAAAATTGCTTCTTTCCTCTTCCATCCACCCCCACCTTTGCCCTCCAAGACTGCATAAAGCCTTGCATGTTTCCCAAAGGTTTTTATTAGTGTTGCAAACATGTCCTGACATTGGGGCAAATCTTCAGCACACACTGAGCAGAGATAGGGGGTAAGACTCCTATTAATAGTGATCAAAGTCGTTCAATTCTCCTGCAAGCTGTGCTGAAAATGAGCCCTACTCTGCCATGCCACTTCAATTAGGACTCACTTCTGACCTGAAACAAAAGTTCAAACGCAAAAAAAATTAGTGTCAGTGTAAAAACAAGGCACGGGAAAGTAATTGTAAAAGATTTTTTTTTTTTTTAATTTAAAGATGTAGTGTCACCTTGAAAATCACAGATCCTTCTTAAATCTTACTTCTACTATAATTAATGCAAAGTTTAGTATTATACAATGAACGACCATTTTTTTTTTTACTCTTTTAGGCTTTAATTTTCTAGTATGTCTATTTCTTATATAGTCCTTTTCTCATATTATTCCTTCTATTTTTTTCTGGATGTTATTCCAGCTCATTTTGGGTTACATATCATGTCACTGCATCAGTGCTTTCAAATAACCCCTGTAAAGACTGTCTGTAAGAAAGAAGCATCTGTTCTTTTGCATGCAAGAGCAGTTTTAATTTCTAAATATTTGCTCACATTTTTACAGTTTTCTCTGTCAACTGTTAAAATTGTTTCTCAGATATTTTGATAGCTAAGTACAGGGTAGTCAGGCTTTCAACGGAGTTTTCATGTTCTGATTCCTTGGGTTTTTTTCCTTTCCACTGCACAGAAAGCCAGAGTGTGGAAGTAAGTGAAATTTTTTTTTTTCCCTTATGAAGAATACATTTTCCACTGCATTGTCACCTTCCACATAAACCATGAAGGGAGTCATTGCTTTGGATGCATGTCAAAGCCATGTTTCAATCTCCTCCTTTGGCAGCAATCGAAAGAGAAGGTTGCTCAGCCATTTGACATTTTGTTCTCCCTTAAACAAAATGATAATAAAGACTTGCACTCTTCACTTTTAGGTAGAAATATTTGTTCCTTTCCTGCAGGAAACCAACTAGCAAGATTTATTACTACTCTAACCTCCTCTAGGCAATAGGACCTTTGGCAGTTTTAACATTCTGGTCATTTTTACTGACATGTGTAACACACAGAAGTTATCCATCAATGTGTTTTCCAGATGTGGAAAAACCAAAACCCCATGTGGGAAGACCCACAAGTTTTAGACAAACTCAGTAGTCAGGATCACATCTTTCTCTCGTTCATATCAACACCTTTTACAAGCTGACTGAGCAATTGAACTTCACCCTACCTGGGTATTTAAAGGAGGGAAATTAACACTGTCAGGAAATCCTGTCTGCAAGGAAAAAGGAAGTATCAGAAGACGTTCTACTATCCCCTAATCCTTAGATAGGGAGAAATGAGAGATAAAAAAAAAACAGACATAAACATATCAACAAAGACTTTGTAGGCCTAACTATCAAATCACACTTCACAAGAAAACTAAATGAGATGAAGATCACAGAACAAACTATCCAATAAAGACCACCCAGAGAAAGAAAAGTATCACATGCCACATGGAGACATAATAGACAACTCTGCACAGTAAATGAACACAAATTAAACTAAGTAAGATTGAATGTTAAATTACATGCAATCAAGATATCAGAAAAAAATAAAAAGGCAATTCCTAAAAGTATGGTTGGCTTCTTTCCATCTCTCCCTTTGTCTGATAATAGTCAATACCATTAAGCATCTCACCATCACTGAATTAAGTTCATCTGATTAGAGGAATTTCAGTATCTGGGAGGATGTGCCTTATATTTCCAGGAGTGCTGTGCTTTAGTTTTAACAATCACTGGAAATAAAATGCCCCTGTCTTTTTGTGACCAGAAAATGACATTTGATATCATAGATCTCTGTTAAGGATCATTTCAGTAATTGTTTTCCATTCCCTCTAACAGTCAGCAGCAAGAACACAAGGGAAAAGATAAACATGAAAGGCTAAGGAAATGCTGTGAAAACAAAAAACATACAGGAAAATCAAATAGTGGGATCAAATTATAAATATTAAACTAATATCTCTTTAAGTTATGATTTTAAATTAGATTTGAGTTGTATAAACTTACATTCATTTCCAAGAATATGCATTCAGAATAAATACCAAAAGTCCTACTTCTGGAAAAGTGCCCAGGTGAGCAGTTCAGCAACTTCAATAGAGATAGATACTCACTATTCTGAAAGGAGCACGTGCTTATAGAACAGAAGACTAAGAATATTTTCATCTTTCTTTACTCAGATGGATTACATCCACTTTAACCTTGATCCAGAAAACACCAGAGACAAAAAAACTGTAAAAAAAGAAAAACCACACAAGTCTGGTGCTTCTGAAAACATTAATTAAAAAGAGCAATTAGATGATATAAAATGGGCATAGGAGCTCAAAGTGAACAAATGAGTTTAGCAACTTGCTATGGACTTTTGTAATGGACTTTCATTTCTGCCACCTTGCTATAGGGTTTTCAGCTCCTTGTCTCCCCACATTTGAGGATGATTCCTCCTGTGATTCCAAAGTGGAATTTTCTGGGACAGGTATGCTTTACGGATATGTCTGTACACGTGCTCATCTCTTTCATGACTTGTGGGCTCTAGCAGGACTAATGGGGTAGGAAGTAGCATCTGCTTCACCACTTGTGTCTCTATTTACTCCTGAAATGATCCTACATCTCAAATCTTCCAACATGTGCTTCTTTCCTCACATGTATTGAGAATGTACAGATTCCCACCAGACACCACTCATATTACCTTCTAGCTATTACAGGAAAAAGTAGAAAAATCCTTGTAATTAATTACTCATGTCCATACCCATCAATATTCTTCTTATCTTTCACTCTTGGCTTCATTTCAACAAGTTATAGTACAGAGTATGCTCACTTTCAAATGAGCATTTTTCTACAATCCAAAAACAAAGGAGTGACACAGAAACCTAACAGTTTCCATGTAAACAGAATGATATAGGCAAAATATTTCATTAGAAAATATCCTGCCTTAGCTCAGGCTGGAACTAACCTCTGACTTGGCCTTGTATATTATATCTTAAACCAGTTTGTTTAAAATAGGCTAATATAAATTGAGTTTTACCTTGAGAAAATGCAAAAACTGTTGTGTATGGCATATGTCATTTAATTCCTGTGAACAGACCCTGAAATTTATGTCATGCCCCACTGACTTCTTACTTTGTTTGTTCAAGTCAGTAGAGCTTCACAGAGGAGCTGGGATCCATCTTTATAGATGCAAGTGCAGAAATGGAACCATAGTGCTAAATCCTATGACTACTCTAACTTTGTATACATTTGAAGCCTTTTAGTAGGTGAAAATTTTAAACCAATTAAAATATATGATAAAGTACATATTCATGATAAAGTTATACATTGCTACTTTAATATGACATTCCCACATCAATACGGTTCCTCAAATAGGAATGATAAGATTGTTCATGTGTATTTTTCTACAAGCATTCAAAATTCTACTTGGTCACAAATCAAAAAACCCAAACTATTGTGCAAAAGCAAAATGTCACTTCATTGTAAAGCACATATGATGCAAGTCAAAACCAGGTCCTACTCTAAGATTCTGCAGTTATACAAAGGTGTGTGTAAAGATGCAGAGGAGAATAGAGCAGTGATATTTTATTCAGTATTTTATAGAGAGACCAGTCAGAGAAAATTATCAAAGTACAATATAAAAGAAAAAAATACGTAGTTATTTTTTGCATTTATATAGTTATTAGTTAGCATATATTAGTTTAACCACAAATTAAAGCTTTCTACTTTGAAAAGCTCAGAAGAGGCTTTGTGAGCCTCTCATAAGTCAAACAAGAGTGTAAAATATTTTGCCAAGAATTCTGGAAAGGTAATATGGTAGCAAAGAAGGTGGCAGTATGGGTTTGTGGTTTAATGTGGGTTGAAAGGCTCTTCTAGCTGTCAGATTAAGACAGTAATTCTCCAATGTTTATAGGAAAACATAACTACATTCTTGCCATTTAGAGGAGCATATAATTTAGGTTTGGTAAAATACCAGTTAAAGCATTTACAAAACCAAAGTCAGTGTTAATCTTAGATTAGTGTCATAATCCTTGAAAGACTGACTGTAAAACCTGTGAATTAAAATAACACATGCCAGAAAGTGGGAATGGTTTCTTCATTCCCTGCAGCAGAACAAAACAGACACTTGTTTCAGCATCACCTAATATTTCTCTTAATTAAAAAGAAAACAACAAAATCCCCAACTATATATCATGTTCTATCCATGCAGGCATGTGTTTTGGCTTTTACACTATGTGGTCTACAAACAAAATGTAAGTACAGTTATATTGATTTGTTTCCATAGCAATGTAAAAGCTGCTTTTGGGTTTCCAAGGCAATATGCAGCAGAGTAACAAATCAGAAAGGCATGGGAAATGTTCAACAAGCAAGGGGTTTTTAGGCAGTGCCCCAGGCCTTCAAGTAATATATTCTTCATTAAAGCATTCTGAAAAAAACACTTGAAATTAAAACAAAAAATCTCTCTTAGCAGATTCATATTTTCTTTTGTCATTAGACACTCTTTGTAAAAATATGCTTTTATTTGTGATAATTCTCATTCAGGTTAATTTCACTGACAAGAGCAAGGGACTTTCCCGTTAATCTTTTTTTTTAAATGTGAAGGGATTTAGAGCCTCTGACACAACACCTGCTGGAGAAGGGATAGTTGCAAGAAAAAAACCCTTTAAATGATTTGACAACTCTTACTTTTTTTACCATGTGGAGGTGCAACTAATGATTTGGGTAAGAGAAGACCTGGTATAAACTTTTATCCTCATTTGTTTAAGCCTTCTTGGAATAACCTTAAGATCCTTTTTTCTATCTGCTGAAGAGATCTGTCACTTTAAAAATGTGCAAAAGCTGAAAGGAGAAAAACCTCTTAGTTATAAGACCGTTATTATATCCATAGCTCTACACTGCATTAACCCCCAAAAAGTGTTTTCCCCATCTAAGTTAAGGCTATGAATCTGAGACAATCCCATCCTGTCCTAAGAGCCATCCCAAATACAAACTAGGCCAACATAAATCATTTAAGCCTGTGAATACCTAAAGTATATTTGGACTTAAAATTCATGTTTGTTCAGAGTTAATACACATTTTAGAGGCACATTTATCACTTTTTCCTTGGTATTCTGAAAATAGTTCTAGATTCAGGTAAAGAATGAACAGTTACACTAAAAGACCATTTCTGTTGCCACACATCATCTCTGGAATCAAAATTAACTACTTTAAATGATAAAGCTTTTAATTTGGAGTCACCAAATAATGTTAGTGATCAAGAAAGATTTGATTTATGTCATATAAGGTGAGATGCCTCACCTGCCCAGATGTCCCCTCGTCAATGCCAACAGCTGCATCCAAACTTGAATGAGTTAGAAAAAAAACAGTAAAGCATTTAGTGGCTAACTTCTCTAAACCTGCAGTATTGAATACTCCCCTCATCCTATTCCTCTAAAGTGACTGCTCTTGCTTTATTTTAAGAAAGCTGTGCTTTATTTCTTTATTTTGTATGCAATAAATTATAATTCATATTCAGGTTATGAGTATGTAATTTTTCCATTAGTTTTTCACATGAATGATGAAAGATGGAAAAAAGTGAAAAACATTTTCTAAGTAGCGATAGGCATGATTGTTGATTGAATTTTCAGAGCAGAATTCAGCTTGAAGAAAACTAATCATTTAGCAAAACCTGTCAAGCTCAAAGCAAAAAGTTTCCTTTTGTATTATTCAAAGATTGCTCTAAATTACACACCTTCCATGAAAATCAGAATGCTTCCATTTTTAAGCTTCTCTAATTAAAATATGATCTGACCCCTGGTTTGTTTTGGCACTCAAAAACAGCATTGAAGAAAGAAAACTTCTAAAATGCTTTACTAGAAATCTTGCTGTATAAAACGCATTGGTTTGGGGTTTGGTTTGCTGATTGGTGGGATTTTAGGAAATGATGAGGGCTTTAAGTTGTGGCAAAATGTGAGATTATTCAACAAGTTTGGAAGTTAACTCGACATCTTCCCATATCTCTCTGGCAATTTTCATCGAACCTCACTTGCCTGTGGCACAAACAGACCAAAAGCCTCCACCAAAGTCATGAAACACAATCCAAAAACTGGGCTCCATTTGAGCTTAAGATGTGGCAGGAGTTCAAGGGAGATCTGTAACTTCCTTGGCACCCCTTACAACTAATGTTGCTGTGGGAAGTCAGGTCTCCCAGTCAGGATGGACAGTTGCTTTCTAGATGGTGATGGGTGTCACCCGTGCAAGTAACGCTGCAATTATTATTTCTGACTTTTAACTTGATTGTCATAACTCTTGCCACTGATGGAGATCTCTCCAGGTCTTTTATTTGCAATTACTGTTTGAAGCATGAAGAGTTAAACCAAGAAGAAGGAAACCTGTGGGAAGGACTTGGAGAAGTATCTGCTGCCATAGAGGGAACATTTACAATGAACAGAAAATGGTAAAAAATATTTGCATTCGGTTAATTTTCTGTATCACATGCCAAATACAGAAAAATACCATAGTTAGGTCCTTATATGTATAAAAAATTTCTAATTTTTTGTCACTTATGAAAAGCTTTCAGTCATATGAGTGATATTACATTTTCTCATTCTCACAATCTGGAAATGCTGAAATCTGCTCCAAGAAGTTTATCTCCCATTAAGGTAATAAAGACCAAACTGTAAGTCTTCCATGATTGAAATTAATTTCTTTTTCTTTCACAACTTAGCTAACATTTTTTCAGAAACAGTCTTGTACTTGAAAAATATGGCTTAAACACGTTGAACGTAATAACAAAATGGGTCTAGCAATGGTTAAATTAAAACAAGTTTTTGACATGAATGCAGATTTTTTAATGAAAGCACAAACAACCTCAACAGCTGCAGTATTTTTTCTAGAAGAGAACAAAAATGAAATATATTTGTAGAAAATTAAAAATATAAAAAGCAAATATATGCATATATTGGTCTTGTACAACTATGGCATTGAGGGATTCTCTAAGAATGTGCCATATTAGTCTTATTAGAGCATCATATTATTTTTAAAGTTCTCATTATTTTGTGCAATAGTTTTAAATATGTAGTTTATTCAGTCTCATTCAAACTTAATGAACTGCAGCAATTAAAATAACCATTTTCTTTGTATAAAAAGATTTGGACAGATGATAAGCAGTATTAACAGACATCTGTGCTAAAGCTAAGCTTCAAATTATGTGTTAATTTCCATTGCAAACATAAAGATGTATTGAAATGTATGAAAGGTGACATTTAGAAAAGAAATGAAAGCTATTAAAATTCAGCTGTATGTCAAATAATGGAGGACATGTAGACTTGGAAAAAATATATAATTTCCCCTAAATTGACCCTTTAAATAAATGTTATCTCTAACTTTTAAGACAGTTATCTCTTATTCTATTCTCTCTCATCCCATTTTCTAATAACACACCTCTGTATTTTTTGCCTTGCCACCCTATTGCCATGATATAATAGCTGCCACATTAACTGGTCTTCTCTTCTTATCCATCATTTATCCATGAAAATCTGCCCAATACTTGTTTTTTGACTCAAGCTAATGGCAGAAATCAAGGGGCCATAATTATTGCTTTAGATTCATGCACCAGAGTCTAGCCCAGCTGAGTGCAGAGGATGTATTTATTAATTGTTATTTTGCCTACGTTTTTAGAACAACATTTCTACCAGAAAAGAGTCAAACACAGGTTTGAAGATGTTGGCATGACCCACACTCAGAATTAGGAACTACATGATCATTTTACATTGGCAATATTTATTCATCACTTATAAACAGGAAGAAGGCCCCTCACCTCAGCCCATACCAATCCAAAATTCAATGCTAGGAGTCAAATTCTCTCTCTTTAATACAGTTTAGTCTGTGCTTCAGCTGGATCTTCCTGCTCTTCTGTTTGGAAATATGGATTCTACACTGCAGCATGAAACCTGAAAAGCTTGATTTAATTCTCTCTTACACAAAAATCATCATTTGAAAGCTATGCACTGTTAAATTACTTGATTAAATTCTTCTAGGAACATTTGCAACTGCTAAGGGAAGGAATTTAAAGCACTGTCTGTGCATTCTATCATGTGTGTTTGAAGAAACGACAAGAGTTTTTTAATACAAAAAGTTCTCACACTTCACCAATCTAGGACATCTGTCTCATTATTTTTAAAACCCTTTTTCTCTGCTCATACTCCCAAGCCATTGTTTTTAACTTGACAAATAAACAAGGAAAACTCTTCTCATCCTGGAACGATGTATACCTATTTATGGTAATTAATGACAACAAAGTCTCTTTTGGTATTTTCTATTTGAAACTAAGAATCCTCTCAAAGTGCAGGGAAGTTGAAAGAGTTTTGCTAAAGATATGCACATATTTTCAAATAGTTGGAGATCACAAGTTAGTATAGTGGATTCTGGAAACTGCTAATTATAATAGGCAGAAATATCCATTTATGTCTGTTCACAAGCAAAGGCTTCTGAATATAATCTTACCATATCACAGCAGAAAACCACTCAATAGTGCTGCTCATGTATATTGGCTACAGGGGAAAATATTCTTCATTTCTATGTAGATTAATTTACAAGCTTGAGGTTTTTTGTGTAAAGGACATCACTGGGTGTTGTTTGGTTAGTTTCTACCATACATGTGTTTGAAGACCAAACCTTTTTTGTTTTCTGTTTAAGAGCTTAAATGTGCTCTCAGGCAACAGGTCTGTTGTAGAGCTGTGAGGTCACTCAGGTTGTTGGCACTTTTTGAATGCCAATTTCAAATTATGTTTGCTCATGTCTTTTGCTCTTTCTCAAATAATAGAGAATTAGTTCCAACTGTGACTCATAAATAACCTACAGGCCTGGATTTATAGTGGCTTAAGAAGGCAAAACTACGACTACATAAAAAACAGTAATAAGACATTCTAATAAATAAATATCAGTATAGGATATCTGTCTATACACCCATTGCCTCTCTCTCTTATATCAGTACTTGGGATGTGTCCAAAAAAGTGTCTATGACTTATTAGATAAACTCAATCACTAGGTTATAACATAAATAACTAGGTTAACTTAGGTTAATTTAGGTTATATTTTTTGGTTACCACATAGTGCTCACATAATTAATTCCTATAGTTGCAGATGTGCAGGATTTGCTGATCCTGTACCTCTGGTCAGGGCAGAAAATCCAACAGACTCAGAACATATCATCCATAGCATGAGTGTGCATATCCTCAAGCAACACATGTTGAAAGTACAGCCAGACTTCTACAAGGAAATCTCAGATAAAAACATGGGAACATTTCTTCATCTGACATGTTGAGTTAGAACTTTTATTTTGAAAATGGCAGCTAAAGAAAAATAGTCAAAATCTTTTGTGAATCAGAATTGAAAGTATAAGATGTGATCTTCCCTCTCAACAAGGAAGTATCTGCTACTGAAAAGACAATCTGGATTTGCTTTTCCTGGGCACATAAATAAATGAACACTTACTTCAACTTAACAATATTGTTCATGGTTTACAAGGAAATTTTTTGTCTGATGGATATGACTATTCCTTCTGCTCAGGATCCTTCAGCTTAAATCTATCTTTATTCCACTTAATTAGAGTAATTCAGAGAAACTTGGAAAGGAACAAGAATAAAAGAAAATTTGGTAATCACACATGATAAGGTCAAAACAGAATGAATGAACATTCTTTTAAAACTTCATATGGTATTTCACACAAAAAATAAAAACAAACTCTGAGCCTGCTCTTTCTTAATAGAAATAAACCAGACAGATATTCATTCAGGTCTCAGAGTCATCCCCCACTAGCTACAAGGTCTAATGGAATTACAATGGTGGTACTCTTCTCCCCATGCAATTGACAACTTTTTCGGCAACATACAGAACAAAGAGGTGCCAAACTTGCAGGAATGGATCCCAACACACTCTGACAAGATGAAATAAACCTGAAGTATCCTTGACAGATGTTTGTCTAGGAAGGAAACTCCATAACCTTCTGAAGAAGTTTCATATCTCTTACAGGAGTAACCTTAGCTAGGACAGCTACTTCTTTTTGTTCTATCAACAGAAGAGATACATCAACTCCCCTATTCATTATGACTTTCTACACAGTATAAAACTCTTACATCTCCCACTTTTTATTTAGTCTCCTATTTCCTAGATATTAAAAAAAAATCAGATTCCTTAAATTATTCCTTGCAAATTGTTTCCCAAAGCTCATATTCCCACCACTGGTGTATAGATCTTTCCAACTGCAGTGGTAGCAATTCCAGGAAGCAGTACCCAAGCAAGGCTTTCCAAGCACCATCCTGGCTAATAAAATTACTCACCTTCTAAAATAGATTCTTAACAAAACATGAAAAAACAGCTTTTGCTTTTCTCCATCAGTCTTGTACTACTAGCTGCTTTTTGTTCTCTGACCCATTGTTGATTTCTGATTATTCCTCCCATTTGTAAAGATCATTTTTAATTGTGACCCTGTCTTGTGAAATGCTTGCCAAATCAGATCTTGCTGGTTGGTTGGCCAGTTAGCTGAATTGCTCATTGATTTATTTATTGCCTCATTATCTGCTAAGTAGTTACAAGTGCATTTATTATGGTTTGTTCTGGTGTCTTGCTGGCTATCAAAGTGAGACTGACTGATTTATTGTGGCCAGAATTCTCCTTCCTCTTCATTTTAAAACACTGCATTCATCCAAAGCAACAGTGTATAAACACTTGATTCTAGCATGAGTTCCAACTCCAAGATTGGTCCATGAACAGAAGAGAACTGCTTCTTTCCACATAGATATTCTTATCTTAAAAAAAGCACTGTCTACTCAAATTTGGAGTACAATCCTGTTATTATTTCAGAAATATTGCCTGTTTTGATCATGACAAGATCCTGAGGTCACAAAACGTTTAGTTTTTGAAACTTGACTGGATCTATGCCACAGAGGAATGATGGGCTATGCAGGAATAATTGTTGGCAAGTACAGAAGGAAATCAGAAAGATGTGCCATTCTTCCTACAGTGCAGTGGGTAAGATAACCATGTAAAATGTCTCAAAATGTCAGAATGCAAGTAATGAGATATGAAAAAAAACTAAAAAAAAAGAAGTCTGAGATTTAAGAAATCAAATTTTCATAGTAGGAATTACAATAGTATGGGTACCACATATTCTGGAATTAACTTACTTATATATTCCTGAATGAGGTATTGTTATGATGAATTTGTATTGATGCTGAAAGCAGCAAAAATGCACAAAACATATCTTGACATGACATGTTTAATTTTATTAATTAATTTAATTGATGTAAGCAATCTGTTCTATAGACTAATATTTCTGTGCACACTTTGGAGATTCTTGTTTAAAATATTAATATGAAAAATGAAGACTGCTGGAAAGCAGAAAAACTCTTTAATGGAAAACGTGAGATGCCAGTATAGTTGCTAAAATCACTAAAACCACTTTCACTGTCTTTCCATATGTTATATACCATTCAGATATCTGGATTTTTAACACAATTCAATCAGCACTTTTATTGGTGTTAAGGGCATGTTCATTTTAATCAGTTGATAATTAAAGGCTTAGCTTATTGTTCTGTAACACCAAGCCATCAATTCTTTCCTCACTGATAGAAGATAATGATTTCAAGTTTTCAAAACACTCCAAGATTCATACATATCATTACCATTAATTAGTGTACAAATTAAAAAGAATAACAAAGAAGTGAACTTAGAGGTGATCAGATGGCCAGACACAATACAGTGATGAAAAAGACCAGTGCACTAGGCATTCCGCAAAACTTTGGCACTCTGATAGCTAAAATATCCAAGCTTGAAAATACTAATAACCCAAATCATGTAAGGTACACTATTGATAGCTTGGTAAAAGTTGGCTTAATGATAGGTGGTTTAGTGTACTCTCAAAAAAAATGTATTAGGGAAAGTTTTTGTGAAAGACAAGAAAAACAAGATTGAAAAAGGGAGTTAGTATGAGAGTGGCAGAGTACCCAGAGACCAGGCAGCTCAAGGTCAAACCAAGCAAGCACTTCAACTGCTTTGTCTTCATGACTGAAAGGGGTGACCCATAGGTCCCCCTCTTGGAGTAGACAACTGCTTAGCTACTGCCAGCCTGAGGTAAGAACAACAGCAAAGCTGTCGCCACATATCCCAACCAGACTTCTTTCCAGCTGGGGAAAGATGCTAGCTCTGTCTAGGACCACTTTCTTTGCCTCTCTGGTTCATTGCCTTGCTTCACAAGGCAGCATTTCTACTCTGTTACTTGTGTTACATGAACAGAGAGACTTCTTTCCTACGGCTTGCTGGCCTCACATGCTCCCTTTGGGTAATGTGGATATATCAGACTTCAAAATGCAGTTCTAAAAATCCATAACCTTTTTACAGTTGAATTCTTTTATAGGAGTCTGTGTACAGTTTATTCAAATCACAGGTGTTGGAAATTGAGTTTGCTTAGAGAGGAAGGAAGTGAGAGTATAATGCATTTTTCATACCAGATGATGACATGGAATGCAGTCATGCAGAAATCACTCAGCTTCTTCTTAGAGACTTCGTTTCAAAGCACCATTAAGTAAAGCTGATTGTTTTGCCTAAACACTAACTTCATTACTTAAAAGTAATCTGCAAGGGAAATGCATGCTTTTTTTAATTCACTAAATGATTCGCCTTGTTGAAGTGTCAGATAAGACAAAGAACCTTTAAACTCCAGAAGAGCTTGCTCGCAAAATGAGACAAGACACTTTTTGTTTTTTCTGATTTATTTGATCAAGAATGCCTGAGTCATGAGTTACTTGTCTCTGTTATAAATGTCAATATGAAGCTCAAATGAAACATTTGATTCTGATTTCATTGAATATTACAGAATCTTCAACAATTGGTCAGATGTAAAGAAAAATTAAAGTGCACAGCCAATATGCGTCTACTAGGTCAAAATGATTCCCCAAAATAGTAGAGCTAGACATAATTCCCAGAGGCTTGCAGCAGTGCCATGTGGAATTTGGGAGGAGCTCTGCTTTCATATTAAGAGTAACAGGCAAATCCTAGCTGCATATGTCACCTTCTATCTGTAAGTCAGCTAGGAAATCTCAGCCAAAGAATTCTCTGTGAAAATTCTTTCCAACTGACTGTAGCAGAAAGCTTCACCAAGTAATCCTATTTTCCCACCCAACAAAAAACTTTGGGGTTTTTTTTGCCCTTTTCATAGTCCCCCATTAGCTTAAAATTACTGAAATCATTAGAAATAAAGCATCCATATTTTATGCATTTCATGCTAATTTTATAGGCCTGCATGATGTCAAATCCATCTTTATCCTATGTAGACCACATAGGAATCCTGCCTAATAATAACTGCTCTCCTAAGTGTGTGATCACATGTGTGCACAAAAATACATTTTCCCATTCCAGTAAAGGTATAAAAGCACCACAATCTATAGTAAGCATAAGAAAAAAAAGAAAAATATGAATACTTGACTCCTGTGGCCTCAGAAGAATGTGATGAAATTTTTGCTGCCCTTTTTATCCCTGTGACAAGGATTTTTCTTCAGAGACTCCGATTACCTTCAATGCAGCACAGTTTTGCAGATAAAGATGATGCACTCATGCTGTTTGTTTGTAGGTATCTCATATCACAGCTGGCTGGTGGGTGCCACTGTGTATGAGCTGCTCATATCTCACTTTTAGCTTAAGTTCAGCCAGGCTTTTGTCAGCCAGCAAGTCTCCATGTAGATGCAGACACAAAGTAATGGCTTTCCAGGAAGAGCTGGTGATGGAGAAATCCAGATCATTGCAATAAACCCTTCAAATCTTGAGTAGGATTCTCAGTCAGCTCCTATTGCTGGAGCCTACTCTGCTAAAGATTTTCTTTTGCGTGGATATAAGCAAAAATAATTCAGTGAAAACAATTTTAATCAACTGCAATCACAAAAGGAGTAAAAGCTGACCAAATGGCAATGAGTACATTAAAGCCTTGGAATCACAGTTAATTAGGAAGATAAAGTTTGTCCTGGTCTATGCAGGATTAAGAAGTTCTCTGAAATACATCACCCAGTTTGGAGCACCACATTTCAAGGGAGGCATAAGTGAGCAGAAGAGACTCCATGGAGAAAAGGAAGGGTCCAAAGTCTAAGAAGTTTACTACGATACACAACGGAAAAGAGAAGGGTTTTTCCGAAGATGACTGAGGGACCCCTGGGACCAAAGATTACAAAGTAGGGTACAAATCAGAAGGGAAGGAACCATTTCCTGTGACCACCAGGGCAAGACTAACCTATTGCACCTATACATTTAAAGTTCTACTTTTGTAAAGAAAAAAAACCTCACTTTCTAAAAGGAGGCAAATACATAGATTGACATTTTTAAAAAGAAGTTTGAGAGACAGCTATCAGACATATAGCTGATCTTACCTTGAAATAGGAAATGGAATAGATGATCTCTCATGGCCTCACCCAGCTTAATTTTCCACGGATCTAAGGTCTCAGTTCAGCAGCTTGAAAACATAGGGTCAGAAGCTTCAAAGAAACAGAAAAAATGGGGACAGAAACATTCCAGCTTCCGTTGAGCACAAGGAAGATATGAAAAAGAAAAAATAAGATGATACCCTGCAGTAAGGATCAGGTGCAGTGGCAGACTGGGCACACAGAGCCAGCGTCTGGAGGTGACAGCCTCCCACAAGGCAGGTGGGAGATCTCTGCCTGGTGGGGCTTGACTTTTGGAGCAGAGGACGTCCTATATATACTGCTGTTAAACAGATTTTATGAGGAAGTGGGCTCAGTGGAGAGGTTTCATGCCTGCTTCAAACACAATGGGCTCAGAGGCAACTGTCAGGTATTTTGGTGATGCCCTTTACATCAGAGAGCTGCCTCCAAGGCACGGGACTGTTAATTCACTGATGTCAACAAAACAAAAACAAACAAACAAAAAAGAAAATGAAAAACTTTGACTTCAAAGCAAATTGTAATGTTTGCAACATCCACTGGTTTTGTGCATCCTGTATTTGCAGGAGAGAAAATACAACCACAGACCTTAAAATATTTAATGCCAAATATACTGAGAAAGATACAGATTCTGATACATGATGCTCTATTTTAATATATTCACGTATTCACATAATTACCACATCTAACAATTTAAATGCATTTTTCTCTGAGTAGTTAATTCTTAAGTCACCTGTTACTAATTAAATTAATTTCTCTAAAAAATGTACCTGAAAGTACCACTAAACTTATTTTTCTTTAGCAACATTATTATCAATGCAGACACAACAAGATTCTCTTAAAAATATTTAACCCAAGCTTTTCCCTAATGGAAAGAAACCATAGATATATATATATATAAAAACATAGATGCTTTTAGGGAAGGACAGTGCAGATGAAAATTAGGAGAAAATGAAGTAATAAATATTTTCAATGTGTTTCTTATTTTATTTTAACCACTTGAAGTTAGACACAAAGTTACACATTGGGAAATGAACACTAAGTGCTGCATGCAAACATTGCTTGGGAAAACTGAAAATGTGATATACAGAAAACTGTTTAATCATTAAATATAAAAACTACATGTTCCACGAACAGCAAGTGGACAGATGGGTGGAAGCTTGGATGAGCTGTTTGATGGCCTCCCAACATTTGTTCTGGTATGCCAACTGGTAATTATTCTGCAGAAAACTATGTAGGTCCAGGCTGTGTTTTGTCACATAAAATCTATACAATGACACGGGTCATAAACAATCTGTAGCCATATCTACATTGGATTTACAAAAGAAATGATGTAATGATAACTCAATGTATTTTGAAAATAACAGAGGCATAATTGTGTAGAGTAATGTGGTCACATCTGGTCAAACTGCCACATGTGCAAAATCAGACAACTCACCAGGCCAGCTGAAAAAATAATGCTGGAATATATCTGTATTGACTGTATTACTTTGTCCCAACCATTCGTGCAGTTATAGTCTCAGCCATGGCCCTTTTGTGTCACAGTGCTAAAATTCAGTCCTGATACCAGGCTATGTTTTCAATCAGTCAGTCATTTTTAGCCAGTTAGTAATCAATCATTTAGCAATTTTTCTTCTGGCGTGAGAAAATTGGGTACAACCGTTGCATTTAGCTACAGGTCAGCTACAGTTCATTGCTGCAGCCTTATCTCTGCACTCTGTTGAATCATTATCATCATTCCCTCCCCTGGCATTGTTTCCAGCTCATCTGAAATCATATGGAGGTAGTGAAGAGCACCAAGTTCCAGTTCAGGGATGAACAAGTGATCCACACGGTTGCTGAATTTGAGTATTTCTGATGAAATATGTCAGATCCACCATGCACATTTTAAAGTGATAGTTTTAGTGTAAACTAGGATAACACGAGGATGCATCTTTCTCACAATAACAAATTATTGTTCCTATTAAAAATTGGAATATTAAGTGATCTATTTTTCTGCTTATTAAAGGCTCCTCTCATTTTAGCACTGGTGCCAGTTTTCAGTGAGCTATTACACATAAGATGACACCTAAGGCTGATTGTTGACAGACTCCACCCATAGCTTACCTCCACCATGCTCTTTCAACACACTCCCAACACCTACTAAGATGTTCATTGATATGATATCTCAATTTAAGATCATAACTACTAGCCTCACATTAGTCTGGGAATACTAAAATCATTTTTCTAATGCTCAGAAATGTACTTGGAGGACTTAAAAAATTGTTATGATTTAATAACTCATATACATATATATATTTATAAAGAAATAATTTTATTTATTAGTCAGCCATTGGTACGCTGTGAACAAAAACTGGAAAAACTTCACACACTTTAAAGAAAAAATAAGGAGGTTGAAGAAAAATATCTGGATTGTCCTTTAGAATAAAAGGCCAATATTAATTTCTCTTATCCAGGATCTTTGTCTTGGCAATCATTTTCTCTAAAACTACATGAAAAACAACATCTGGGCAAAAATGTTTGTGAGAAAACTCAATAGTAAAAGAAAAGCTGTGTAAATAAAAGACTGCCCTCAACCANTTTTGGTGATGCCCTTTACATCAGAGAGCTGCCTCCAAGGCACGGGACTGTTAATTCACTGATGTCAACAAAACAAAAACAAACAAACAAAAAAGAAAATGAAAAACTTTGACTTCAAAGCAAATTGTAATGTTTGCAACATCCACTGGTTTTGTGCATCCTGTATTTGCAGGAGAGAAAATACAACCACAGACCTTAAAATATTTAATGCCAAATATACTGAGAAAGATACAGATTCTGATACATGATGCTCTATTTTAATATATTCACGTATTCACATAATTACCACATCTAACAATTTAAATGCATTTTTCTCTGAGTAGTTAATTCTTAAGTCACCTGTTACTAATTAAATTAATTTCTCTAAAAAATGTACCTGAAAGTACCACTAAACTTATTTTTCTTTAGCAACATTATTATCAATGCAGACACAACAAGATTCTCTTAAAAATATTTAACCCAAGCTTTTCCCTAATGGAAAGAAACCATAGATATATATATATATAAAAACATAGATGCTTTTAGGGAAGGACAGTGCAGATGAAAATTAGGAGAAAATGAAGTAATAAATATTTTCAATGTGTTTCTTATTTTATTTTAACCACTTGAAGTTAGACACAAAGTTACACATTGGGAAATGAACACTAAGTGCTGCATGCAAACATTGCTTGGGAAAACTGAAAATGTGATATACAGAAAACTGTTTAATCATTAAATATAAAAACTACATGTTCCACGAACAGCAAGTGGACAGATGGGTGGAAGCTTGGATGAGCTGTTTGATGGCCTCCCAACATTTGTTCTGGTATGCCAACTGGTAATTATTCTGCAGAAAACTATGTAGGTCCAGGCTGTGTTTTGTCACATAAAATCTATACAATGACACGGGTCATAAACAATCTGTAGCCATATCTACATTGGATTTACAAAAGAAATGATGTAATGATAACTCAATGTATTTTGAAAATAACAGAGGCATAATTGTGTAGAGTAATGTGGTCACATCTGGTCAAACTGCCACATGTGCAAAATCAGACAACTCACCAGGCCAGCTGAAAAAATAATGCTGGAATATATCTGTATTGACTGTATTACTTTGTCCCAACCATTCGTGCAGTTATAGTCTCAGCCATGGCCCTTTTGTGTCACAGTGCTAAAATTCAGTCCTGATACCAGGCTATGTTTTCAATCAGTCAGTCATTTTTAGCCAGTTAGTAATCAATCATTTAGCAATTTTTCTTCTGGCGTGAGAAAATTGGGTACAACCGTTGCATTTAGCTACAGGTCAGCTACAGTTCATTGCTGCAGCCTTATCTCTGCACTCTGTTGAATCATTATCATCATTCCCTCCCCTGGCATTGTTTCCAGCTCATCTGAAATCATATGGAGGTAGTGAAGAGCACCAAGTTCCAGTTCAGGGATGAACAAGTGATCCACACGGTTGCTGAATTTGAGTATTTCTGATGAAATATGTCAGATCCACCATGCACATTTTAAAGTGATAGTTTTAGTGTAAACTAGGATAACACGAGGATGCATCTTTCTCACAATAACAAATTATTGTTCCTATTAAAAATTGGAATATTAAGTGATCTATTTTTCTGCTTATTAAAGGCTCCTCTCATTTTAGCACTGGTGCCAGTTTTCAGTGAGCTATTACACATAAGATGACACCTAAGGCTGATTGTTGACAGACTCCACCCATAGCTTACCTCCACCATGCTCTTTCAACACACTCCCAACACCTACTAAGATGTTCATTGATATGATATCTCAATTTAAGATCATAACTACTAGCCTCACATTAGTCTGGGAATACTAAAATCATTTTTCTAATGCTCAGAAATGTACTTGGAGGACTTAAAAAATTGTTATGATTTAATAACTCATATACATATATATATTTATAAAGAAATAATTTTATTTATTAGTCAGCCATTGATACGCTGTGAACAAAAACTGGAAAACTTCACACACTTTAAAGAAAAAATAAGGAGGTTGAAGAAAAATATCTGGATTGTCCTTTAGAATAAAAGGCCAATATTAATTTCTCTTATCCAGGATCTTTGTCTTGGCAATCATTTTCTCTAAAACTACATGAAAAACAACATCTGGGCAAAAATGTTTGTGAGAAAACTCAATAGCAAAAGAAAGGCTGTGTAAATAAAAGACTGCCCTCAACCAAAGTTCTTCAGTGGCCACTTTGACAGCTCTTTGTGGAAAACAGATTCACTGAAGAAGCAAGAGATACGCATGTATTCATGATCATATTCACAGTCCTTGTTTAGCTAGTTTAAAAGGGGCCTAGGTAATAAATTGTCACACTTTCATATGTTAAATATCCAAACATGAATGCTTAAATCCATGTCTATACATCTGAACAATGTGACGTCTCCAAAAATGTGGATGTGAAGTCAGTCACACTGCAAAGCAATCTATTTCAGCCCTGATGCTGGAGATGCACAAAAGCACACAAGGATTTGATTTTAATCTTAGAGTTTTGAACAGATAATGGTATGAAACTGCTAATTTTCTTCTCTAGTTTTGAAATACTGATATTTCAATAGATTATTTCATAGAGATAGTTATCTGAGATTGAAGAATTGAGTCAGTCATAAAACACATATTCTCCCTTTGAAAGACAGAGAAGGAATTGACCATTAGTTTAGACTAGATATTTAATGATCAGACTGAAAAAATATTCAGCCTAGAAAGATTTAGTGTTCCCAAATCCATTATAAGATCCCTCTGCCTACATAATAAACCAAAGTTTTGCTGCCCTTCTTTGTTACCATGTTGCATTTCAGCTGCTTATCTGTTCACATTATCTACTGTACAACAGCATCTATTCTGGCACTGCAGTTGATGTCCACGTTTTTACTGCTCATGACAAAATCACATTTCATTAGCATTGTGCACATGGACATCTGTCATACTACATCGCATCTTGTATGCAGAAATTCATACAGGGTTTGATGGGAAAAACACGTCCCCAGAGATTTCCTCAAGAGTTGAGAGAAAAATAGATGTCTGGAATTTTTTAAGAAGGTTAGTTGGCTAGTCTGGTTATACGCCTGGAAAAAAAGAAAAAAACCAAACAAACAAAACACACTAACCAACAAAACATCACAACCATCAATATGTATTGAAAGCAATCTCAAAGCCATATTCTTTTCACAAATTAACAAAAGAACTTGTAGATTAAATTATTTATAGTCATTTGCTTATTGACTTCCACCTCCTCTTTCATTTAGGATCTAACCACCAGTCATTCCCCCCTTCTGAAATTTTCCACTAAATATACTTTTATTGGTTGGAGGCTTCAGCTGTCAAAAGCCCATCATACATATTTTGAATTTAATCTTATCTGATTGTCTAAATGGCTCATCTTGCTGGTTTTCTTCCTTGCTGGACAATCTTAATTGTTAACTTAAAATTTTCCTAGTCCAAAATTTTCAGGAAGTACCTTATCAACTGTAAGAGCCTCTGATTGGATGAGCCCTTTACTAGGATAATTTTTGTCAGAAATTAAAAAGATGTTTCATATCTGAGTATTCCTGAATGTTGTTTTTTTTCAGTACTGGCCATAGTTGTCTGAAAAAAGACACAATGAAAGTTCCTCTGCAATCTTAGGTACAGTTTATTAAAATTCACTCTTTGAATAAGGAACTTGTAAAAGAGTTGTCTCCTGACACTAAATAAGTCACATTAACCCTAAATATATTACCTGTAGGTAGGAAACTGAGAAGGCAAATGTCTTCAGGTATGGGATGGAAAGACCTTAGCCTGAATGAGACACATATTACAGGAGCCAGTACACATTTTAATCTCATAAAATTGGACTAAAGCAAAGAAGTTATCAGGTACAACATGATAGTGCATGATATAAATAATGAAAAATAAATCTACTGCTGCAGTATTTATGAGACTTGAAACATTTTTAATAGGTCAAGCCAAAAGACGGTATTTATTTTTTCTGTCTCAAACAGTGAAAACCCATGATTTAATGGTAATAACTAAAACTATATATGAATAATATTTCTTCAAAGAGAAATTTAGTCCTTTAAAAACTTGCCACATAAAAACTCTTGCCAGTGGAATGGAAATTACAGTCATCTCTGCCTTTATCTACAGCAAAGAAATTAGTATGAGAGATCATGTGAACACTGGAAGTGACGAAAAACAGCTCTAAATTTTTTTGGTTAAAGAAAGGGCAATTGAATGGCACAGAAGAATGATGAAATAGAGAACTATTAAAAATTATCAAAAACTTGTTTTAAACTTGTTTGGAAGGATTAAAATAGATAACGTCTGCAAGATAAATGGAGTCATTCATACACATTTGACATTTTAAACTGCAGCAGCACAAAACACTGATTATTGACAGATCAATAAGAGCAGTTTCTTTGATGCTTGCCCAAGAATTGAGACTTGCATTATCATTCCTTGGATTTTTTTATACCACTGATAGACTTATTTCAGACACAATCAGAAGGCACAATTAATATTTCTAGGATCTCCAAAGATGATTAGATATTTCAGTCTGCCGAGAATATTGTTAAAACACATTAGACCATCAAAAATTGCAGAGCTGATTATTTTTAGAACTCAATTTTTCTTAAATTTCTCAGAGGCCTGGCAACACTTTTATTTATGACTTACTGCATTTCCAACAACTCACAGTACTATGTTCACTCGCTTTGGCCAGAACACTGTTCATAACTCCATTCATTATCAGTCAAAGAAATTCTTGAAATGCCTCAAAATATGCACAGTGGTCAAAGGGTCAGTAGTTCAGATAGTCATTCACTTCTTTGTCCCTCTTACCCTCATCTGTACACTGGGTGTGCTCCAGAGGCTACTGGGGATCTTTTGATGGCTTTCAAAGGGGACTGGCAGAAATGCCCATGCAACAAAACAGACCCTCCCTGTTTGCCAGGGCGTTCTTTCCCCTTCACCCCTGCTGATCCACCCTGGGCTCTGCTGACCTCTGCAAGACACACACATCTGGCTTACCCTCACTGGGTCTTTCTTCTCTCTGAACCATTATCGATGACAAGCTCACTATGAGGTCTCAACTGGATTAGCAGGCTCAGCTGTAAAAGGCCTGTACTAAAACTTACACTAAGGAGTGTTTTCCCTGGACTGAATTCACCATAATATATATTTTTCCTCCCCGGCTACATGGGAAGCTGTAAAATCTGCTCCAGATGTTAAAAAAAAAAAAAAAAAAGGCAGCAAGGTTTTTGTGGAGGTAAATGGGAGCTGGGTCAGGTGTAATTTGTGCATTAATTGAAGTCAGCAGACAGCCCAGCTTAAACTTGTCATTGCATATTCAAGATAGCAACAGGAAAGTAACAGTGTGAATAAGAAGCTTGGGCTGACTTCACCTGATCCCAATTTCTAACGACAGCTGCCACCTGTCCTTCTCTCGAACTGGATTTGCAGTCCTCACTATAATTGAAGGGAGATATGTTAGAGAAGGTTTTAAAAAGCAAGACTTTCTGGAGCAGCATTCTGGCTACATTAGTACAATTTCTTTCAACGACTACTACAAAAATGCATGGCAGGTAATTCAGTGTTACCCCTCTAGGATAAATAGTATGGCAGTGAAATAAAATTCTGATTCCAGAGAAATGCTCTTGAGAAACTAAAAGGAGAAAGCTTCAGTTTGTGTACCTATATTTTTATTTATTCTGGAAAGCTGAATTTTATGTACTTTCCTTTTCCATGTAACAGAATGAGTTAAAATTTATTCCTTAAAGGAACAATTTTATGTAATTTTAGATCTATCCAAATACTTGAGGTGAAATCTTTTATAAAATTCTTCAGATGTTAAAAAAAAAAATTACAACTATTCTTATTCTTAACTGTTCAAATCACTATTGCAGAGCTAAGATCCACATGGGAATAAATGCAAGAACAGGATTCTCCTGCAAAAGTAGAACAAACTGAAAGGGAGCCTTGAACCCCAGACAGGGCCCATTGGATGATTCCTTGGATGTGTTTCATGCTCAGAGACCTAAGGGAATTTTCTTATCTCCACTGCCTGTGGTTAGGTTCCTGGATGCTGCCAGCCCCTCTGGAGCCATCTGAGGCCCTGGCTGAGCCAGCCCCATCTGGCTTGGAGCCCTTGATGACCTCACACAGTCTGCCCACAACTTATATTGAGGGAAGCCCAAACCCAGGCACTGTATCCCTCCATGGTGTCTCCAGTGTGGAGTAGAGGGGGATAACCCCACCCCTGTGTGAACGGACCGCGCTCCTGCTGCCTCATATCTCCTGGTTCCTGCATGGCTCCTGATGCTCCAGGGCACCAGCACATCCCATAGAGCTGCTCCCCAGCCACCCTGCCTGCCCACAGCCTGCCAGGGTTATTGACTTCCCTGGGGCAGGAACCTGCATTGTGTGGGAGCTGAAGTCAGGTTGATATATAATAATAACATAATGATATATTGCAAAGCCACATTGCTCATAAGTGACAGCAACTTGTTATTTCCTTAGGGATTTCAAATGAGAGGAATGATTGATTGTAAGCATATGCTTTTAAGGGGGATATGCAATTATGTAAAAATCAGATGGGGGTCTTGGTTTTTCCTCAGCATGAAAAGGTTCACAGAAAAAAAACAGCATGGTTCATGAAACTTTTTAATTAAAGGGTGCCTCCTCATGGCTGCTCTTCTTGAGCAGAGCAGCTGAAGAGAAGAACAGCATCCACATAATGCACTGTTTGCAGCTTAGAGTTCCTATTTAACATACAGTTTGTTTTCCACCCACTGCGTTTTCTATAAACACTAAACCGTTTCAGCAGGACTGAATTTTCATTTCATGGCTATTGACACTCTGATGGTTTTTGGTGGTTTAGAGGTGATTTTTGCATTCAAATGTGGGTCGATACCTGAGAAACATTTTTTCCCACTATTTGTGTCATAGAGAAAGAACCTCAAAACATCATTTGGTCATAACTCACTCAATACCTGCATTTCTTCTGGGACAGAAAACTGTGTGCTGTCCCCTTATACAGACTTCATTTTGAGGATATATTAAAGTCCCAGAAGTAAACAGGCATGGAGAGTGCATATTACAGCTACTGGAAGGAATAAGGACTTAAGGATCAAGACATGGGTTCAACGGTCGAGAGTTCTCATTTACAGGGTAAAAAAAGGACAGATCTTGGGAAAGAGGGAAAAAAAAAAGAATGGAAAAAAAAAAAGTAGTTATGTATGCTGTAATTCTCTCCAGATTGGTCCTCATGCTATTCACATCTGACATTAATGTGATTAAAAGAGCAGAGACTTGCTAGAAGAACTGAGGAGAAAGAAAAACTCTGCTGTGATGTTTGCTTTTCAATTCCTTGAGATTTTGAATTCAGATGAGGAACCCTGCTTTTCAGTAATTTCTCTCACACAGTGCAAACCCCTGATGCTGTGCTGGAGAAGAATGTTGCAAAATCAATCAATTTTATTTCCTCATTAAAAGAATAAATGATTATGCAATGATTCATCCAAACAGGCCATAGATCAGATTGTCGAAAACTAATACTGTAGTCAAGCACACACTATCACCACAGTTACCATGGTGATCTACTAAGCAGCTCCCATTTGGCCTGAAAGTCATTGTCATTCACATGAAATATGCCTTAACATCAGGTTCTAGAAATACTTCATATTGATCTACAGGCAATATTTTACTATTAATTGAAAATACTTTGGTTACTAATGCACAAATCATTATTTTTTCTATGGAAACAAGCCCATATCAAAATGTGCAATGCTAGAACACTGCTGTGTGGGAAGCTGATCCTTTTTTCACAGGTATCTATCTATAGGTTGCTTTGCACGTATGAAAAATATTTGTTAGCTTGCATCTTTGAAGACTGAGAACTCATAATGTCTTGCTAGCTGCTAGGTCAGGTATCACTGAGGTGACATTCAACACAGAAAAACAGAGCTCATCATCATTTTAATTTTAAATTGGAAGTTGTGCTGTTCCCTACTGGTTATCTGTACAGTCTAATTTAAAAATTAAATGTTAGAACTCCCCACTCAACATCACGCCACTCTGCTGTGCTACTTGAGGAAATCCTGTTTCTATGGTAACTGCAGGAGACATTCAAAACCACTGATGTCACCCACATACAATATACACAAACCACTGAACCACTGATATATTTCATTATATTATCTGGAACAGTAATGACACAGTTATCAGTTACAGACACAGTGAGTATTTTAGAAATTGAAATAAACACATACAAAGAGAAGGATATAGATATATTTCTTAAAATATATATAAATAGAAAAGCTTTAGAGAGGTACAGATTTATTTACTAATGCCATTTTAATAACACTTTAGAAGCAAGTATCACTTCATTAGACATTTGCCAAAGTCCACTTGTGGCTAAGGAAGTGCTTGAGGACCACCAAGTACATCAGCTGAAGCCAAACCCACCAGTTTGGGTCTGTGGAGTGCCTCAGTATTGCTCTTTCAGGTCTGCTGAGAAGTGTTTACAGGACACCTCACCTCTGCCCTCTGGAGGGTCTGCTGGTGGTTCCTGTCTACAACAGAGAGATCTGGGTTTGAGGCCAGAGCAGGATTTATGGAACCATAGAGCAGTTGAGTTGGAAAAGGTCTGTAAGGGCATCAAATCTAGCCATTAGCCCAGCACTGCCAGGTTCACCACATCTACAGGTCTTTTAAATGCCTCCAGGACTGATGACTGTGCTGCTTCCTTGGGAAGCCTGTTCCAATGCCTGACAATACTGTTTCCTAATATCCAATCTAAACCTCCCCTAGCTCAGGTTAAGGCCATTTCCTTTTGTCATATCTCTTGCTATTTGTGAGAAAAGACTGACCCCCCACCTCCCTACAACCCACTTTCAGGTAGCAATAAGGTCTCCCCTGAGCTGCCTTTTCTCCCAGGTAAATAACTCCATTCCTTGTTAGGCTTGTGCTCCAGTTTTCTGCCCTGCTCTGGACTCACTCCATCACCTCAATGTCTTTTCTGTAGTGGGGCCCAAATTTGGACACAGGATTTGATGTGCAGCCTCACCAGCACCAAGTACAGGGAGACCATCACTGCTCTGGTTCTGCTGGCCACTCTACATCCACAGCCTCCCCCTCATCCACTGAGTCACCCTGTCACAGAAGGCAATTGGGTTTGTCAAACAGAACCTGCCTTTCACAAACCCATGTGGCTGAGCCTGATCCCCTGGTATATGTGACACATGATGGCACTCAGGATAATCTGCTCCATGATCTTCCCCAGCACTGAAGTCAGACTGACAGGTCTGTAGGTGCCCAGATCCTTCTTCCTACCCTTCTTGTAGGTGAACATCCAATCATCTGGGACCTCTGGTTAGCCAGGACTGATGGTAAATAGTTCATGACTAAGACTTCATCCATTGTGCACAAGGTGATAGGAGATAGTCAAAAGAGCAGAGCTGATGCATCATTAGGCTGTAGAAGACAATGCAGAGCAATTCTCTGCCACCATCTCTGAGCCAGCAAAGAGATGGTCATGATGGGGAACTTCAGAGACTGACAGACCTGTCATTTAGAGCAGCTCCCTTTATAACTCTTATCTACACAGCCTTGCTGAGAAGACTTCTCATGTGCATCATGAGAAACATTTTGACAACGAACTGGAAGAAACATATGCTTACAACCTGTAAAAGTCAGGCCATAGACCTAAGAGATTTTTCTTTCAGTCTCCTCATGACAAGACACATCAGTGTCTCCTCCTGAAAATGAGAACCTAGAGGCTGTTGATCTTCCTCTAAGACATTTTCCAGAGAAACTAGAAAAGGAAAAATTGTAAAGGTTTCACCTTGATATATTTTCTCAGTTCTAGCTGTAGCCCATGAAGAATTTTCATCTTTTATAAGGAGACAGTGGCCTTAGCACATTCACACTCTAATGACTAATAAGCATAAATTCAAGCACTGCACTGAGATGGTTTCTTTTAAAATTTTGACCATAGTCACACAGAATCAAAGAATAAACTGAGTAGTCATAGGACAATAGACCAGAACTTGTTTTGCACTTGCAGCAACTCCAAAGTTGTTGGTTTAGTAGCTCAGTAGTACAAAGTTTCCCAAATGAAAGTTTTGCAGTAATGATACAATTACAAATTTAATTTCAGACCATGGTCTGGAAAAATGAATGCCAGAAAAAAGGTGCATTTTCCATGTTATTATTTTCTGTTTCTTGTGGTTGTTCATGCTGCTATTACAGGGAACAATATCATGTAAATCTTTCTTAGACAAGAGAGTAGAGAATTTCCTGCATCAACAAAAACTATATCTTGCCTAGCAATGACTCTTCAAGTAAATTGTTGAGTGAAGCTACAATCACAAGAGATGTTTAGAAATTCATCCACTAAGCTCTGGCTGTGGCTTCTTTTATTCCCTCTTTGGTCTTACAGAAACTTGCAAGTAATCCTTAGACCATCCAAGTACAAAAAGGAATTCTTTCCTGAAACAAATGCATCAAATCCCAAAAATAAAATCTATAGTCAAGTTATAGTATTGAGTGGCCTAACTCTGCAAATGTGACCCTTGACTTCAAGCATTTATGTTTAGTTTTCCTCACTTTCTCTCCTCTTTTATATATTGGCATCCTTTCTTGGAAATCTTTTCACTTTGCTGAATTCTGGACGTATCTTAAAAGATCTGTAGTGCACAAGAGAACATGGTTTGCAGCCTGGAACTGCTTATAAGAAGGATCCCAGAAGTCAAGCTGTATGCCGTGCTACAACATTTGCTGAAGCACCTTTTAATAAAGAGCAAATATTTATAAACATGCTCTCCTCTGCTCTTGCACAGCATGAAGTATCTGCAGTATCTCAAATGTGATATGAGCAGTTAGAGTGACTCTCACTGAGGGGATTAAAAGGTGTAAACATAGCAGAACCAGAGCAAACCAGCCTGCAGAGACTGATTCCTGTGGAATACACATGTGTATAAAATATTTTGAAAAATAGAAGTGCAAGAAAGTCTTAATTCTATATACACAGCCGACCAATGGAGATAATGACAAGATAATAAACATAGAGCTATTTTGTTGCTGTTATACTGGCTTGTAGTTTGGGGTTTTTCTTGCTGGCTGGTTTTCACTGTCCTATTGAAGAGAAAAAATGCCAAGGGAGTAAAATGTATTTTCCAGAACACAGCTAGTATATTACATAGGAAATTTGCCAGGGCAACAACAAATGAAACAAATCTCAGGACAAATTAAAGTGAAGTTGTTGCTGATACACTAAATTTTCTGCATTTCATTTTTAACAAGATAGAGATTCTCATAATATTAAAAAAAAAAAAAGGAGGAAAGAGATAATTATACATCACAGCTAGAAACTCTGGAAATCAAAATTTGTGAGGTTCCTATTAAGATGGTAGGATGTGCGATTTTAGTTTCTGTGGCAGATAAAACACAGATAATTTGAGAAATATCTTCAAGCTTCCGCAGCTTTGGAGACTGAGCAAACACATGAGATTATCCACACAGCAGGACAGAAACAGAATAGCCACTGATGCCCAGGCTGTGGTGCAAGGACATTCAAATCCTGTGGGCTCCACTGCATCTGTCTGTCATTGGGACAGAGGCAACACCAAGAAAACCACAAATACAAATTTTAGTGAATTCAGTGATAGAGTTCAAGGATTTATAGCAAAGGGGAGGATACCTGTGTAACAACTTGATTACATTTGCAGGTGTTCAACATGGATGCAGTAAGGAGTGCTGTCATCACTACAGCTCTGTGTTGAATTAGTGACCCCTTGGATTTCAGCTGCATTCTGGAGCCAGCTGCAATGTGATGCTAGCACAGGCAGAAGAAATTAATCCATGTGCTAATGATACACAAAAAGCCATTTTAATGCAGTTGGGAAGAAACCAAACCAAATCAGCCAGATATATTGAGGCTTGGAGTTTGCATAGTTTTACTGCAACAGGTATAAGAATCAAAAGCAAGGCCATTAACCTCAGGAACTGGAGGAAAGAATTCACTTTATAAGGAAAGAGCTGGAGGATGAAACAAAAAGCACACATGACTAGAAAGATAAAGGTTTGCAGTACCACTGCAAACATTTTTGGCAGGTCAGCAGGTTAGCCTTTACAGCATGAAAATCACCTTCATTTGCTGCCCAGCACACAGTTTTCACTATATAATATAAATAGATATATTGCAGGCAGCTGGATGTACAGCAAAAAAGTCTTATTCCAACATTTGAATAATGTGAATCAAATGTGTGTTCTCAGCTACTTTGAAGTAAATAGGAAATACTATGATAAAAGACATCATAGTCACTCTAGGTTTATGTGGCTGTCAAACACTTGATGATGAATGATACTTAGATAATTTTTTCTGTAATCAAAGACAATTCCAATCCTTTAGAAAGAGTTCACTAATCTTTTCTCCATTAGGTATATAAAATAAAGATTATGTGCACAGATTCATCCTAGCCAGAACTGATTTTGTTCTAAGTCACTTTAGTAATTTTTAAAGTGTATGTCAGATTTACCTGCACTTTCAGGGGTCAAATGGGCATAACCAGGAGCAGAAGTTGGCCCAGCAGGTAACATAGACTAATATTGATGATATCCTAATTTGGCCTGCTTGCACTACAGGTACATCACAGCTGCTTGAATGCTTTACCTCTTTAATAATTACAGGCCCAGAAAGTCTTTATCACCTAATTCACATCCTTTTTCCCATTGGCTTCAAAAGCACCAGCAAAATCTTTTCTCTACTGTGCTTGGCATGCTGCCAGGGCAGAGGAGACTCATTAGCTGGGCTGCAGCCTCAACCCAACCCTGCTCTGCTGCTCCTGGCCCAGCCTCACCTCTCCAGAGGGCATTGCTCTGCACCCCACAGACAGCCCAAGATGCTTAGAGCACCATGAGACCACCACTGCTAGGGATCCTGCTGCAAGCTCTCCAGGAGGAAGCTCAAGCTTGTTTCATTCATAGTGTCCAGTTTCAGGCAGGGTGGTGTCTGTACAGATTTGAGTCTTGTATATATTCTTTTTTTCATTTCAGTGTATTTTCTGTCTTCTATTAAGTATAATTGCCGGATGAATTCATGTATGACAATATGACTGTTTGGCTTTGAAGCCTAGGCTGTGGTACTCCTCATATGCATTTAATCTTCAGCACTCTGTAAAGTACAATAGTAATAGTTAGGAATGGTTCATTTTGCCACAGAGGCCTGTCTTCAAGTGTCTGTTTTTATCCTAGTGTGGGACTGGAAAAAATCTGAGATGTTTTTTGTTAACTGTAACATTAACTTGTTTAAGGTTGTGTCAGCCTTCCTTCCATTGCTATTTATTTTGTGTGTTTAATAAAAAAATTCAAAACTTCGATGGACCCCTTTACTGTCTGAAAACCAGGTTGTCCTCTTGGTGCACATGTGGTCAAACTATGATGTGTTAGGGGAAGCATAGCACCACTGCCACTTGCTGGATTTTCAATGAAAACACTGAGTCCATCACACCTACCAATGCATGGCTTTTGTGCTCAGGGAATGGCTTGTGGCTCCAATCCCACTTTGCCTCAAACAGTTGGATCTCTTACCAGCTTTGGTGAGCCCAGTTGCATCTAAGTGATGGCTCTATTTCATCTCACCAGAGGCTTTGAAATCAGGACTGAAATTCCATACCCAGAAAGAGACACCAACCTTCTTTAGTGGGTGTGGACCCTTGTGCTTCTCAGGGGAGTTTGCTGCTACTATAGTTGTTATCTATATGCATCTGTTGCTGTACAAAATGTTGACATTTCTGGGGATTTCTTAATCCCCAAAGAAACCCAGTACTCCCTAAAAAAATACATTTCCTTGTATTAACTGTATAAGACTATGAGCCCCTGATGGAACAATAACACATTTGGCTACATGATAAATGCCAGTCATTTGTTAAAACCAATATAAACACTGAAGACCAATACATTTACACAAACAGTTTGATTGACTTCACATGATTTGCCTCAGGTTTTCCTTACATTGTCTAGAAGAACACAGCAAAAACAAAGAATAAAACTGGCTTTGTACTCCGTTAGACTATGTCATGTGCAAGGGCTGAGTATCCACCATGGTCATTGTAAGAGTGTGAGGAGAATTGACAAAGGTTGTCTTCATATTGCTTGAGATTCTAGCTGGAGTGCAATTTGAATGGCAAAGAAAAAAAAAAAAAACCAGAGAAAAGAGCATGCTCTTTTCTCCCTATAATCACACTATTTCCTATCACTTAACTAGCTGCATTTAGCTACATGTTCTATTTTTACTGAGGTGCCTTATAATTGAATTTCACATTCTTCTATGTAATTTTTAAAAATGACTGCTATTGCAGTGAATTAGACATAGCAGTATATGCTTAAATTTTATAGTGCAGTAATGCTAGACTTCATTAAAAAGAATTACTTCAGTGGAAATAACTTCTGCAGTTACAATGAGACTGCAGATAACGGGATTCTGAGAGATTTGAATCAGCTATACAACATGAGGAGAACCTCTAGAAGATGGGGAGGTGATTACATGTGCAAGTCAGAGTGGCAAAGAACTTGCTACTGTGGTACTCACTGTTTCACCATCATGCAGGCTGTGACACTCCACACAGTGCCAAGAAAGGTATACCTTGGCCCATAAAAGCTGGAAGAATGGTTTCCCACACACATGAGGTTAGCACTGTGGCTGAAAGGGACCTCCATCCATCCCAGCCGCATGAGAGCTCATGGATGGTGTTGACACAAGGATGTTTTGGGGAGCTCAGAAAATGCAGAGTACAGCTGGGTCATTCATCTACAGAGCGTTTCAGTCCAGGATCCAAGAATGACTGCAAACATAAGTATGTGTTATGAGTAAAGTCAGTATTTAAAGTATTTTCACTGGTTCTTTAGCCAGGTATTAGTGAGTGATTTATCAAAATGCTAAGTTGGCGGTTTTACAATCTTGTACTAAACATACCTTTTTTCAGTTCATTTTTCAAATTCCAGCTGAAATTTTGGCCACAATCTCCTGGAGGAAATGAAACTAAAGAGCCAGAGTTATATAAACATCTCAGATGCACACAGATTGAGGACTTCTGAGGCACCACAGGGTACCCAAAACATCAATTTGGAGCTTGCAAAGATAGCACATGATTCATCAAAGACCCACACCCTCTTTGTGTGTTAGATGGACTTGAGGATACACATATCAAACAGCTTTGAACTGACCTCCAGTGACTATAGAGAAGGTGAGTTGGTATGAAATAGCACCTGATAGTTGTTTTCTACCTCACTGGAGTACCCCCAGCTATTAACAAGCAGAGCAGTAAAACTAGTAGCAAATGAAGCTGGACAACCACAGAGGGAATACAGGGTTCTTGATGGCCTAGAAGAGCATAGAAATTAAAATCTCTAGATCTCCTTTTTCTTGAGGTTTATTAGGAGAGGCTGAAGACCTGCTCTGTGAGGAATTCAGCATCTTTGACTAGCAACAGTCTGGAGCTATCCTTAAATGCAGCAATGCCCATGTGATTCACTGAATCATCACCAGGGTGAAGGCAGGAGATGCTGTGCCAAGGCAAGCAGCAGTTAGGGGTGAGGTAGCCTCCAGGCAGGCATTCCCCTGGAAAGTCAGACCTCGGAGCTTCTCTGAAGCATATGCAGCAATTTCCTGTGCTGCTTAGTTTGTGCTTCACTTTTTTTTTTTTTAAAGTGAGTGACAACCATTCATCCCATCCCCCTAATCCTGATTTTCAGCAGCTTATCCTTTCCAGCTGCACTTCAGTTGCAGAGACTGAAGATGGAAGGTGCCAATTTGCTGGGCATCTTGTTTACAATTTCAGTGTAGAAATGCCATTCTACTGTAAATTAGTTCTGAGGGTGGTTTGTTGTTTTAACTATCACCCATGTGCAGTGATGCTTCAAGCCCTCTATTATAACAGAAAAACTCTGACATAGATAATTAGCTGTAGTCTGCATGGCTACTTTATACAACACTTGGGGAAAGAGCATCAAACACCAGCAATCAGTGATTCTCTGGGATTATGAACTGTTTCTTACTAGGTGTGACTCTATTCTACTTAAATGTTTTTAGAGAAAAATTATTGTGACAACGGAGATTTTTCTGTGTAAATTAAGAGTATTATTTTCTTTTTAAACCACTATTGTCAGCCTAACTGGCTTCAATTTTTCAGCTAATGTGGGTCACAATGTTTGTCTTTTCCTTTCAACAGAGCTGTCTTTATTTATCCAGTTAATCTCTGTTTTCAAACTATTTAATTATACTGGAAGGCTTGTATTCTACCATGCATATATTTCCTATGCTGCTTTAGCTTTGAAAGAGGCACAAGAGAGGCATGAGGCTTGGCCTGCCAAAGCCAGGGACTGGGGGTACTTCGCTCAGTGAAAGATGAA